>BSBM01000011.1:14982500-15585000 GCA_027924585.1 Larix kaempferi
ATCATCATCACCATCTTCATCATCATCATGATCTTCATCATCATCATCATCATCATCATCATCATGAAGATGATGATGATGATGATGAAGATGGTGATGATGATGATGAAGATGGTGATGATGATGATGATGATGATGACTAATGGAGATGATGATGGAGATGGCTATGACGAGTATGATGAGGATGATGAAGATGCCGATTATGATGACGAAAACAATGATCACCGTGACCATGATCATATGATGATGATGATGATGATGGTGAGGATGATGAAGATGGCGATGATGATGACTAATGAAGATGATGACGACGAATATGATAATTTTGATTATGCTGATCATATTCGTCGTCATCATCATCATCTTCTTCATCATCGTACTCATATCCATCATCATCCACCACCACCATCATCATCATCCTCGTCCTCACAATGATGATGATGATGATGATGATGATGATGATGATGATGACGATGATGAAGATGATGATGATGATGATCATGTTGTTGATGATGATGAAGATGATGATGATGATGAGGATGATGAGATGCATATTCATCATCAACATCATCATCATCGTCATCATCATCATCATCATCATCATCATTAGTCATCATCATCATCACCATCTTCATCATCATCATCATCTTCATCATGATCTTCATCATCATCATCAGATCATCATGACGAAGATCATGATGGTGATGATGATGATGATAAGGATGATGGTGATGATGAGTATGATGAGGATGATGAAGATGACTATTATGATTACTGTCATCATCATCATCTGTGTCCTCACAATGATGATGATGATGATGATAATGAGGAAGTTGATGATGATGATCATGTTGATGACGATGATGTGCTTCATATTCCTCCTCCTCATCTTCATCATCATCATCATCATCTCCAAATTAATCATCATCATCATCATACTCATATTCATCATCATCCACCATCATCATCATCATCATATCATCACGACGAAGACGATGATGATGATGATGATGTGCTACATATTTGTCATCATCTCCAACAACATCTTCATCATCGTCATCATCACCATCATCATCATCATCATCATCATCATATCATCACGACGAAGACAATGATGATGATGATGATGATGACGATGACGATAACGATGACGAAGATGTTGTTGGAGATGATGGCGAATATGCAGCACATCATCATCATCATCAGATGATGATGATGACGATGACGAAGATGTTGTTGGAGATGATGACGAATATGTAGCACATCATCATCATCATCATCATCGTCTTCATCGTGATGATATGATGATGATGTCAATGATGGTGATGATTATTAGGAAGATGGCGATGACGAGTATGATGATGAAGACGAAGATGACTACTATGATGACGAAGACAGTGATGATCATGACCATGATCATATGATGACGATGATGATGATGATGGTGATGAAGATGGTGATGATGGTGACTAATGAAGATGATGATCATGACTATGATGATTTTGATGATGATCATATTCTTCATCATCATCACCTTCATCATCGTACTCATATTCATCATCATCCACCATCGTCATCATCATCATCCTCGTCCTCACAATGATGATGATGATGAAGTTGATGATGATGATGAAGATCATCATCATCATCATCATTATCATCGTTGTATACATCATCACTTTATACAACATTAATATATCTACTATGTATTTAATTATTCTTGATGTAATACATATGTTTCTAATTGAAAATTAAATTAATGTTTTGAAATCAAAATACACAAATTTGTAAATATACCCTTAAACCCGTAAACACCTAGAAGCACTTAAATGCACTTAGGGATTATGGGTTAGAAGAGGTCCTAAAGGCCTTTATGGGGGAGGGGCTCTTTATGGGGAGGGGATCTAGGCATAACCCGACACATTTATATCTGTTGGGCAATAAATACAGTGAATGTTACCCACCAAACATTACAACGTTCAACAAGGATGCGCATGCGCCAGATGCGCGCAAATGCATCTGGCGTGTGCGCGTCCCTGTTGAACATAAAATTTAGAAAATCACTCACGTTCTTTCTCCGGCTTTTTTTTCCTCATTCATCGTGTTCTCTTTGTTGGTTTCATGCACAGTCCGACAAGCATTTACATGGTAGATTGAATTCATACACCATTTGGGGCTTCCTTCACCATTTAGATAAAATACACAACATTTGGGGCTCTATTTGGCTCTTTGTATTGAATACACACCTATTGGGCTCTATTTGGATCAATTGAGTGAATACACAACAGTTGGACTCTATTTGGCACCTTGGATTGAATTCTCATGCTACTTGGACACACATGAAGTCTTCTTACATATAGTGGACACATCAAAAGAGCATTTGACATTTGAAGCAAAGAGCAATCATAATCCTTGAGGTATGGTGATAATTTTATCTTGTTAAATGTAATTTAGTATTCACTCACTTGTTTGAATGGCATCTATTTGGTTTTTCCTCATGAATTGTATGATAGATCTATTTTAGTCTTCTTAATCTTCAACATAGACGATAAAAGCATCTTACCAAAAAAAAACTACAACGTGCACCAAGCAATGCTTTCAACCTTTCATGAAGATAATAAAAAAAAATTACTTGCATCACCACCAATAACATTTCATACTCCATCTAGTAGACAAACATTTGTTGAATTCCTCATGGTTTCACTACAACAACTCACACAAACACCTAAACAATTGAAAACTCTTAGTCTTTTGGGGCTATTTTTCCTCATCCATACCATGAAAATGAAGTGATATGAGCTTCTCCCTTGTAGGGAATTTGCTCCTACTAACATCCCATACCACCATTCAATACCATCCTACTGATTTCCTAGAGGTGATGTTGTAAATTTATATGTAGGGCATTCCCAATAGCTTTTAAGATTATATGAAAACATTCCCACTAGATGTTGTTGTACATAATCAATTGCTACATTGAGCTTTAATAATCATGCACATCAAGTTTTAATATCTTGTTTGTTGTTCATTCTTGTAGGGGTCATATTTTCGTTTTTCCAAAAAATGCATTGAATATGGGCAATAGACGTAGCAATAAAAGAAAGTCTAGAAGGACGCAGCCGCCCCCTGAAAAGACCCATGAGATAAGATAAAATGCCAGGTTGTACATGCAAAACCGTAGAAATCAAAATGTTAGTGCCTTAGATCCATCAACAAGCAATGACGAAGTGGTTGAAGTCAATCAAATCTTGACTGATGTCGAGTATGAAGGGATGGATTTTGAACAAGTTCTTAACTGGAAACCACCCCAAGAAGAGCACCCACCTGGCGAACACACTCCCTTGCAGGACCAATTTGTGAACGAAGGGCCACAACATACCGTTGACAAGACTCGTACTTCCTTTCCGAATCCCTTGCCTCAACTATCAACCAGTTGACAAAGAACTCCCAGACGTATTCATGTGGATGAAATTTCATTTTCAGGACTTGAAGGTAAGATTCCCAAATGCACTATTGATTTCCATTGTAACAAGATAATCAAAGATTTTTTTGAATCCAAAACCGATGCAGCAAAATGTCAATTATTTCTTACTTTGTTAAAATCACATTGTCTAGCTCATGTTAGGAGAATTTTGGGCATAAAGGTAGTTAGAAGTTCAGAGGCCAACAATCATGTTAGAAATCTACAATCTGCATTTAATTTGATTGGAAAAACTTCTCGTACAAATTATTTTAATGTGGCCCGTCGTGTACTGTCAGAATCAATTGTAGACAAATCCATAAGGAAATGTCGCCTACTATCACACACATGTAAAATATTTAAAGTAGATAGAAAGACTCTTCAAAAGTATTCTGCCATTAGAGAAAACTTGAGACCCCAGTCCAAAAAGATTGTTGGGCCTTTGTTGGTAGGTTACCTCGTTCAGACATGAAGCTCATTGATGCTGTTAAAGAACTAGTGCACAAGTTTTGGCATGATAACACTAGACCGTCATCGAATCAAAGAGATGTTTTAAAGTTGAGAAAAGGTGTTAGGGGGGGTGAACCCCATGTCAAGCACTTCCTTGACACGACACAAACAGAACTCTATGAGAGGTTCAAGAATGAGCACACACAATTGAACTTGGGCCAAAGGTCCTTCGAAAAATGCAAACCCTGGTATGTTAGAATTTGCATTGATCGCAATACAAATTCTACTTGTATCTTCTGTGACAACCAGAGTTGTGTGAAGTTATCCGAGAACTCGGTGTTCCATGACAAGTCGAAGCATATCGAGATCAAGTATCACTATATCAGGGATATGGTGCAGAGAGGATCAGTGAAGCTCTTATATGTTGCGACAGACGAGCAGATAGCAGATGTGTTGACCTAGCCACTATCTAGGGTGAAGTTCGAGTACCTCAGAGAGAGGCTTGGTGTTATTCATATATAAGATACTTCTAGGAGGAAGTGACGAGACACAGATGCAGGAGCCCTTCCTAGCATGGTGGCAGGCGGGTCCTCCCCATGGCTGTGGATGTAAGTGTTGTGTGCTAAGCATCCGCATGATGCTCTGTATGATGATGATCCGTATGATCATGTGCATCTGTATGATGCTCTGTGGCCATGGATATCTTGCAGGTTATGCAGTAGCATATAATCACTCCCTGGGAGATCTTGCAGGTTGTGCTTGGCACATAGTCAGTCCTGGGATGCTCTTTCAAGGTTTTTCTTGTTCCCATATAATCGCTCCCTAGGAGATCTTGCAGGTTTTGCTTGGCACGTAATCAGTCCTGGGATGTTATTTTGAGGTTTTACTTGTTCTCATATAATCGCTCCCTGGAAGATCTTGCAGGTTGTGCTTGGCATGTAATCAGTCCTGGGATGCTCTTTTGAGGTTTTTCTTGTTCACATATAATCACTCCCTGGGAGATCTTGCAAGTTGTTCTTGGCATGTAATCAGTCATGGGATACTTTTTTGAGGTTTTGCTGGTTCGCGTATAATCTCTCCCTGGGAGATCTTGCAGGTTGTGCTTGGCACGTAATCAGTCCTAGGATGCTCTTTCGAGGTTTTGCTTGTTCGCATGTAATCAGTCCTGGGAGATCTTGCAGGTTGAATAGTAGCTCGTAATCAGTCCTGGGATGCTCTTTTCAGGTTTTGCAGATGCACATAATCAATCCTGAAATTCCATCGGATGGGCCACTAGCAAAGATGATAAAGACCTACATGGAGGCTAGGCTTACATCCAGCATGAAAAAGGGATGGCTCTGTAGAACTTCCTATGACGATTAGAATTGAGAGATAGCACCAGTGATCAAGATGACGAGTACAGCAGCAATGACGATGATGCTCTAGTGATCTAGTGACAATGATCCAACTCCAGTATTGAAGACTTGTTCCTATATGTATTGATGACCTGTGTCTAGAGAATACCTTCCTAGTTAAGAGGGAGTGTTGATGTATTTGTAACTTCGGTATATATTCACTTGTATATTGTGTGTATTACATTTGTACTTTATGGTATTCCCGACGGAGATGTCTTATTCCTCCGATCGGAAGTGTCGTCATTTGTATTTGCAAGTGTCGCAAGTAATATTGTAAGTGTCGTAACTTATATTTGATGGGTTATTAGACCACCTTAAAGGGGTCGACCTTGTATGAGTTAAGTGGAAGGTTTATTAGACTCCCTTGAGGAGTCGGACCAGTTAGGGTAAAAGACAGGTCAAGTTAAGGTATAAATAGAGTGGTTGCACCACTCTATTTTCTCATTCACTCACACATCCAACTCACAAAGTTGAGAGAGAGGAGTGCGCACAAGTGGAGGAGGAGTAGCTGCTAGAGACATCTATATTTTGGGATTTTATCTTTGTGATCTTTGTATTGGTGCTTATTCTATCTCTAAGGAAGTTACGGGGTTTTTCACCTTCTTGGTTTTCCCCAGGAAACATTGTGTCTCTTGTGTCTATGATTGTGATGTTGTGCATGTTACTCTCTTAGTAGGATCCTAGATAATATTTGAATTAAATTATCAAAATTCTAACATATAAACCCATTTGCATTGCACTAGTTTCCTCTTGGGAGGAAGAGGGACCAAATCCCAAGTTTTGTTCTCATGGAGGGAGTTCATCTCTTCTTGCATGGATGTTTTCCACCTTGGGTCTTTAGATGCTTCTGAGTATGATTTTGTATCAGATACAACCATCAAATAACATGTACCACTCAGATCAGAATCACAATATGCAAAATAATTGTGAAACTGAGATCTAGTTTTCCTAGGATCTTGAGGATCTCCAGCAAGCTCACTAGCAGCTTGTATTGTTTTCTCATCCCACTTTGGCCTTGAGGGTGGGTCATTATCAGAATCCATGTCAACATCATCTTCATAAATATCATAATCAGAAATATTAGAGAAATATTCATCACTTACATCATCATCAAGAAGAGGATATGAGCATTCCCCTTCACCTTGTTATGTAGCTTGCATGAGCTCTTCTTATTCGAATTGGACACTTCTTTCAATGAAAGTTTTGAGAGTGGATGGATCAAAGAGATTGTATCCCTTTGCATTTTCTACATATCCAACCATGATTGAATCCTTTCTTTGGGGCTGCAATTCCTTTCTCCTCTCTGGAGGAATTCTATCCCAAGCCTTTGAGCCAAACACCCTGAAATGAGAAACATTGGGCTTGTGGCCCATCCAAGCCTCATATGGAGTCATTCCTTCCAAGGATTTATGTGGTGCTCTATTTTGAACATATGCAGCACAATTCATAGCTTCAACCCATAGATTTGGAGACAAATACTTAGCCTCCATCATGCAAGTGGCCATCTCCTTCAATGCTCTATTCTTGCGCTCTGCAACACCATTTTGTTGAGGTGTGTAGGGCACAAAATGTTGCATTTGGATTCCATGCTCTTCACAGAGCTATTGCATATCCTTGTTAACATGCTCCCTTCCATTATCAGTCCTCAAGACCTTCATACTTCTCCCACTAAAGTTCTCTGCAAGGTTCTTAAAAACTTTGAAACATTGAAAAACTTCATATTTTTGCTTGAGAAAATACAACCAACAATACCTTGAGAAATCATCAATGAAGGTGAGCACATACTTTCTATTTCCATAGGAGGGAGTGGGGATTGGACCAATCAGATCTGAATTTACTAAACCAATAGGTTCAACAGCTCTCCTTGCCTTCCCTTTCTCATACTTCTTTTCAGCATGCTTCCCAACAATGCACCCTTTGCAAGTGCCATTGGAAAAACTGATTTTTCGAAGCCCTTCAACCATCTCTTCTTTGCTCAATGCTTGGAGATATCTATAGTTGAGATGTACAAATATATCATGCCATAGATTTCTGAATTCATTTCCATGTGACAGAAGTGCATTTTAGGAAGAGAACCCAAGAAAATGTGAGAACTTGTACATCCTCGAATCATGGTCTACAACACCCATTGCAACAATTTTTCCAGTGGAAATTTCTGATATCTCCACATCATTCTAAGTGAAGATTAATCTCTTGGATGAACCAGTGTGGGTCATCTAATATACAGAGAATAAGTTTGTTGCAAGATCAGGTACATACAGCACATTGCTGAAATACCCATTTTCCATAGAGATTTTTTTCCTTTAGCAGGGATTTCTGAGTTATCTCCCATGTGAATGGAAGAACCACTGTATGGAGCAAGAACAAAGGATGCATATCTTGAAGAAGCCATGTTCCTTGAGACACCTGAATCAATGATGAAAGAATATGAATCTAAGGTACTAGCCACCAAAGCATCGCACCTCTCCTTGTCTTCCGAAACACCCTCTTTCTTCTTGGAACTTTCTACAAGAGGAATATTGTTTTTATGTAGGAGATGGGTCATCATGTCTATGGTTTTCTTCATGCATGAGATCTCGGGATGAATCCCCTTTGACAGTATCTTCACTTAGTATTTTCTTTCCTCTTTCCCTTGTCTTTGACAGGATTCGAACCCCATTAGTAGATTTGGGCCTCTCCTCCTCCTTCTTCTTCTCTTGTGGTTTTGGCCCCTTGGGATTTTGCTTGCCTCTTGCATGTTTCGAATCTCCAGCTGCAAGTAGTTGGTATTTTTGCTTGATGGAGCCCATCAAGACCAACTTGTCTTGCTCTTGATTTAGAATCTCCATGAAATCATCCAAACATGGCATCTTCCAATTTCTAACTGTAAGCTTTGTGGAGTTGAATGTAGAGACAAAGACTGAGAACTCAGGACCCAATTTTGAGAGAATGGACAAGATCAATTGTTCTTCCTTCTTGTCAATACCACATTGCTTGATTTGCAATACCAAGCTCTTGAAGTTGGTGAAGAAATCCCAGATGGATTTGAAATTGATTGGACTCAGTGAGATCAACTCATTCTCAAGTTGATGGCCTCTCATCTAATCAGTCTTCCCAAATAGAGACTCAAGCTTGAGCCAAACTTCATTGGGTGTAGATAGACTTTCCACATGAAACAGGAGGTCTCTCGAAATGCTGAGACAAAGGAGACCGAATGCCTCATCCATTCTTTTAAAAAACTTCGATTTATCCACAACAGAGTTTGGTTCAACCTCTGTGCCCATTGCGATCCTGAAAAGACCCTTGGATCTCAACAAAATCCCCATTTTAGCCTTCCAATCAAAATATTTGAAAGGAGTGAGTAAATTTGGATGAGATTGCTCCATGTTCTTCTACTGCTTGCGCACTCGGTGACAATGGTGCTCTTGAAAACCTGCAAAAAAATCTCAACACTCGGGAGGGATCTACACTAACTGATTGGAACCCTGCTTGATAATGGGTGCATTCGGGAGAGCATCACACCCTGGATAGACTCCAATGTATTTCTCCATTGGCTTCAATGCAATGGTTCCAGGGACTTCTGTTGTTTCTCCACTGCTTCTAGCACACCACTAAAGCAGTCTCTAGTTCGAATAATATCTCCAAGAGCTCTGATACCATGTAAAATCTATAACACGGTAGGATATAGCTACTATGGATTCCTCACAATTGAAATATTTAACACATTAAGCAAGTAAACAAGTGCAAATATGTTTCTGGATGAGCAAATGATCAAAACTTAGCACAAATGATCAAATATCAGAACAAATGATCAAAAATCAGGATGCACAAATGATCAAATATGAGATATTATTAACAGTCCAACCTTACAAAGAGTTTGGATCATCCTTATATAGAAATATGAAGGAATAGTATCCACTTGGAGTGTCCACACTTAGCTAGCTTAGATTTATCCCAATCCCCCCTAGGCTAACCAAATGTTTTCCAAAATAACCCAAACAGGTTCGAATTGTGCATGTGAACACTGGGTGAGCATGGGGAACCAAGATGGAGTTCACAAATGTGAAGGAGATGGTTGGGTGGAAGTTAGGTAGGCTAGGATAGGCCAAAAATAGCCAAAAATGGGATAAATGACCAAGTTCAGTGTATGGGTGCCTATGGTCAAACTAGATCCACAAAACAGGGGATTAGGGTGCCTTAGGCATGCTAGAGGCAATAAATTCTTGGATAAGGGTGCCTAACATCTATTTTGACCTCCCTTGGCCCAAACCTTGTGATCTAGTTCATACTAGCCCATACAAGTACTAACCACTTCATAATAACCAGTTCCACACCTAGGGAGGCAATATTAACCATTTTAGCACCAAATAATCATAAATTAATTAATGATTAAGGTACTAAGGTACAATATTGCTCTAACAATGAGAAGTAGGGAATGAAAAAATTGCCCAACCCCTGAGGCCTTTGCAAAAATCAACCAAAATGTCACTGCAGAGAATTTATTTATTCTTTCAGCTAGCCCAACTCTTGGAGAATTTCTTCCACAAAAGAGAAGAAAATATCCTTTCTATATTACATATTCCCTCAAGGATTCTCTTCCCTTTGATGCTCTTCAATATGGATAAGGTAAGCTCCAAGCAATTGCCTATTTCTAGTCTTCTCTACAAGTAGTTTAACACCTCTTAGTTACAATTTATGAAACTATGTACCAAAAAATTGGTTAGCAATCCTCTGGGATTTTTAAATGGTAGGACCTCTAATGGTGCCTAATACCTCTTAGAGGTTACTCTTTCACCCCTCCATGGCTCAGCTATTAGGTACAGGCTAAGTTTTCTTTCTTCAAAACCGTGTCTTTTTTTCATAAACAAACTCTTTTTTTCTAGCCCTTCTCCTATTCAAATTTCCTTTGAATGGATGAGTAACTAAGAGATGAGGAGAGATTTTTTCTCCACTTATTTCTTGGTTTTCCAAACACAGGATGTGGTTATTTCAAAATAGGAGTTAGGAAGTTTTACATTAAGACTCCTAAGTCTCAACTCACTTTTTTTCTCTTCTAACTTTGCATTAATCTTTACTTTATAAATTTTTGGGGTCAAGGTTAACATAGCATAAGGAGGCTCATGGTTCAGATAAGGAATCCTCATAAGGAATAAGGTAATCCCCTCATTGGATCCCCTTACTCTTATTCACTGCTAAACTCATAGCCCATCGGTGTCCTCCCCTGGACAACCTTGAAGCTTTCTTTTCTTGTTGATCACAAATGTCATATTATAATTTTGTTTTCAAACAAAATTTCCATGGTATGTTTACCTCATGGATTGATACAACAAAGTAATGAAACTTATTAACAATATATACAAAAATTTAAAAAACAAGAGTTTTTCATAAGGTCAAAATTGGGGCATTATAGTCCTCATTGTGTTGGGGGGCAAGATTGACCCCCTTAGCCCTTCCCCATAATTGTTGGAACCCTATGGATGGCACTAGTGCCACATCTGCATACACATGAGAAATGAGTAATTAGAACCATGTATCACATATATAAATCTAGATACCATCTATCTTATTATGTAAACACAAGTTAATAAATTAAATGCATAGTCATATCTACCATCATGTCCCCACACCTAACCGAGTGGTTCTGGAAACTTTGGGTCACCTCGGTAATCCACCTTAGCATATGAGTAGTCCTCAATGAATACAAGAAGTTGGATCCACTATGCAAAGAATTCTTGGCAAAATATTTTTCTTACGACGCCTCCCCCATCATGTAGAATCATATCCCCCATCACCTCATATGAGGCTCCATAGCCCTAGCCTCTCCAATGATGATGTGGGGTTGTAGTGTCTATACCCTTTAAAATAAGTATGCATAGATGAAGATCCCAAATCTGAATCCTCCCCATATCTAATACAATGAGTGATTTTCCACTGCACTACAGTCAAGAACATTTGGGCCCACAAAAAATATGTGTCTCCCAACACTTGCTTGATGATCATCATCTGATCGCTAGATATATTATGGGTCCCTCCTAACCCTAGTACTTGTCCGACACCTACAACAATCATTTGTGTCTCTAGGCTCTATTTTTCCACCAACTAGATGGAAGATCCATGTATCCTCACCTTATCTACACAATGGACCATTAAGAAGTCCTCCATGTCCACATCCCATGGCCTCATGGGATAGGTATCGTTGATGACCCCTAGATTTGGTAGTCTAATCATAAAGTAGAAATCATTTAGGGTGAGCTCAATCCTCTCATCTTGTATGAGGAACACACCTATAACTAGGTCCCAATACTCTATGATCCTTATCACCAAAAGGCTAGTGGATCATGTCAACAGGTTATCAACAAACTTCAGTAATATGTACCATTTTAGTGTATATCATACCACAAGATAATTGCTCATCTACCTCCTCAAAATTGGGATGTACCTCTCTCTCCATTTGATCCTCATCCCTATAGGATCATCCAAGTAATTTTTTAGCACTAGGTTGTTCTTTTTCCCTAAAAAAAGTGTGGTTTCCATATGCTCTTTTCACCACAAAAGGCACAACTAGGAGTTGCACCTATTTACCCAAAAAGAGAAACGATGTGCTTTATGGACGAACATGTGAAATCATAGGTTGTGTATTTTCTACAACTTGAGTCATGGAAAAACCATTGAAAATCATTACATGTAACCAAACCCTTTTGGATTTCTCTACAGTCCCCAAAATCCTTGTTGTAGGAAATGAAATGGATGAAATTAAAGAGAACAATGATACCTCTAACCCACAAGTCATGGAATCCAAATTTGACAATTGGAATGAGAGAAACATGTTCTTGAAGTTATGGGGTCCCACAACCTCCCCCAATGGTGATCAATGAAAATGAAAGCCCCACCTTATTTATATAAATTTAGGTTAGTTTTTATTTCACTCTGTACGACCTCATCTGAAATATATTTGATGCACCATTTGCACTATTGGAATCCTTGTTCCATGCTCTTCTTGATTGCATAATTAGATTTGTGTGATTAGGATCTTTGATTGGAAGCCCCTGTTCCATCCTTCTTTTAATGCATGTTCCATCCTTCTTTTAATGCATGTAATTTACAGCTTGTTTATATGTTATATGTTCCTTGTACATTCGGTTTTATTTCCAAACACACATTTACACTTCGGTATTCTCTCCACATGTGTAGGTACAAGTTGCTTTGACATCCCATCATTGCTCCACATGTGACCATCCTTACATGTATATTTATTCAAATCGGTATATAAGTGATTCCCTCTACAAACATCTTGTGCAATAACCTTGTTTGATCCAATTTGACTTGTAGGACCCCCTTGTTAGGATATCTCATCATTCAGTATGTACTTTGCATGCATGCACCCGTATGCTGCCCAGTCACCAATTTCATTCCTCCAGCACCTAGTCCCTAGTCTTCCAGCACTCGGGAGCTACTTTCCACTCAGATTTATCCCTCCTAGCCAGGGAGGCGCCCACTTCTCACCTTCCACTGCAGAAGGGCACCTTTTCTCACCTACCAGTCTAGTTCACTTCAGTTAGTTAGTGTCTTTCCTTGATTTGAGGCTAGATTGACTCCTAACTATTGTTACCACTCTAATTGACCTCCGATGAGCATTGACTACCTATTCTGAGTGCAGTTAACTCCTCATGCGCCCTCCACTGAGCCTCCATCCCTACATTAGTGCCACTTACCATTAGTTACACTTATTACACTCAGTTTGACACATGTCTGACAGTGACTTGTGCATTGATGACCACCACTGATTGATGATGAGGACTCCTAGTTGGAGCCAAGCTATGCCATGTAGTATATTCGAATGACCTCCTTGGCTAATTCGAATTGCTCACTCATTGTGATAGTATTGTATTGTAATTCTACCATTTTGGATTATAGAGCACTGATGCATCTCTCTTGCATAGTTTTTACTCCAAATTGTTTTACATATTTGTGATTGATATCTTGTTCAATAGATCTGCTGTGACTAATTTTACACCCCTTTGTTTCAGTAAATGTCCCATCCCATCCACCATTGCATTCACCTTTTCTTGGAAATTGACACTTCCTCACATGGGTGTCATTCATTAGCACCCAGGTGTCGTTGGGTATTAATGTCATTTTTATCCTCTTACAAATGGGATTCTATCTGGTTTGTGATTTTGAATTTAGCCACATATGCTTCTTCATTTTCACTCATCATCCTACCCTGGACCCCAACACCTTGGAATTATATTCTTGATTATACATTTCATAATCCCACCTGTCACATACCCCAATTTTGTAAAAATTATGCAGTTATTTTATTATATTCCTGAGACATTATGTTAAATTTAATGCTAAGTAGGAATTGATGACTCAGCAGAGTCACTAGAAATGGAATGTAATTCAGAATATTTTTATTATTAATAAATAAATTATGGAGACAACAACATGGGAGAGCTGTTAAAAAGAGGTTACTGGTCAAACTGGTGGATGGAACTAGGTGGAAAGGCAAAAGACAAGTGGCAGCATCCTCAAACACTTCCTAAGTTGCAGGTGGCAACTTCCCTATATTTGGGGTCATGATTCCCCAAGGAAGTGGAATCAGAGCAGGTGGCTCATTAATGACAGTTAACCCAACAAAGACCTAGGCAATCTTTTAAATAGTACTCAATGAACAGAGCTGGGGGTTCGAATTGTTCAGGAGGGAGAATGCATTCAGGTGAATGTTATTTAGGAGTCCCATTGAGGAAGAGGGAAATATACAGCAAGGAAGTTGTTTGAGAGGAATGCTGCAGTAACTTGGTTCCATTATAGCTGTTTGGGCTGAGAGAATTACTTGCTGCACCTAGTTCCATCCAGGGAGACTACAGCAAGCTCGGGGGTCCTGAGAAGTGTTGTCTGGGCACTCTCCAGGAGTTGGTAGGGAGGAACAGCCTCCCATTGCTGTTGTTGTCCATAGCTTAAACAGGTTCTGCCATCTATTTCTGTATGTTTATCAAATATGAATGAATGTATGTTGTGTTTAATTCTATATGTCTGAAGAGTAATTAGTTATTAAAGTAGTATCTCAGAGTAGCAGTAGTTAGATTTGGTAGATTTATTGTGTTTTCAGCATATCTTAGTAAGAATTAGTGTAGTTAATGTATTACTAATATTGTGTTTATAATTTGTACAATATAAACCTAACATAGTAAGTAATAATTTATTATTACAATTATAAACCTAGTAATTATAATTTACGAATAGATAAGCAAGGTCTAAGTATACAGTATTTTTTTCTCTATGTTTACAAAATCGTTTAAACAACCATAGGAGACAGAAATAAAACACAACCAATGAAATTACAGTATTCATATCCTTATCGAAACATTTCAGAAGAGTTGTAGTTATAATTAGAAAAGCTATATCAGGGTACAAACCCTAGTCAAAAGTTAAACAGTCTCAATCTATTAATTAAATTTATACACAAACCCTAGTTAACAATTATCCAGTCATTATTTATCAAACAAAACGATTGTGCAGAAACCCTAACAGAAATTCATCACAACGAATTTACTAACAGTTAAATAAACTAGTTATTGTTTTAAAAAAACAAAAGAAGTAACAGAACAATATCTAGCTCGACATCGAGCTTAAACAATATAGTATTATCTTTCCTTAAACTTCCATTTTACCAACAGAAGCATAATCGTAACGACAGAACCAGCATCTAAACAAAAATCACCACTGTCATTTCGGATTGAACCCTTTTATTCCAGACATTACAAGTAATTAAACATTTAGAATTAAGACAACGATTTCACCTACGGCCGCAGTTCAGGATCACTGTTAGGTGATTTTAAAAACTTGGAATTTAAAATACACGTCACACACCAGCTCAAGTATACAGGAAGACTGATAATAAGTCACATTTCCAAAGCTCTTTTACACAGTAAAGTTTATAACAAAACATATGACCAAACCCTGAGTGAAACCCTTTACGTTTTAAACAGAACAGTAATAAAACAATTAATGAGGCCGTAACCTCATCTACTTACAGGCTCACAGCCTCGTTTTCATTTCTTTTTTTTTATACAATAAACCTTCTGCGGAAAAACCCTAAATACCAAAAGAAGGCGAATAATGACAACATTAACCGAAGCCAAAACATCATTTACAACGCAAGATTTAAACCTGTTAAGAGTTCATTTAACATACAACTGAAAGACTGTTTAAAGCTTGAGTGATCTCAGAGCCGAAACACTCAAAGGAAAAAACCCTAATCGCCCTAACCAACCATCAAGGAGGAAAATGCCATGGTAAGAACTAGGCTTACCCGGAATGCCTTTCATTAGAGCTTGTGCCATCCACGCCTGTGAGAAGGGCCAGGACCTGCAATGACAGGGTGGTATTAGTTAAACATTAAATTTGATAAACCATTCCTTTTAACTAGCAGAGCGTAGGATTAAATAAACTTACCAGTAATTTTTGAAAGGAACTCGGTCATTACAACAGCCTGCTAAAGCATGTGTAGCACGAGCAGAATAAGTATAAACCCCATCTTTGTCACCAAAAGAACGAGTTGACAGAACTAAGTCAAAAGATGCAGACGATGGAAGTCGTGACAAGGTTAATATGGGTGGAAAAAGGATAAACCCTAGGTCTTAACAACCTCACAGCTGCCAACAGCAGAACAAATGACTCCCAAACGATGCAATGGGCAACCACGAAGACCGGGAGCAGCATAGAAGCTGCTAGCACACAGTGTATCAGTAAGGTTCGAACAGGAGGGTTTACAGAGAGACCGAGCCTGAAGGCGAGGGAGGAATGGCCAAGTAGGGTTTGGTCAACTGTTTTATATCATCAATACTTGGCTCTGAAACAACCACGTAGTCTTTTAATATTTCCCATGCAGTGGGTCGACTTTCCATAGTTCTACGACCAAGATTCCCATCATTGATTGCCAAATAAAAATCATAACATGAATATCCATTAGGGTCACGATACCATAGTATCACCTACCCTATTTTACAAAATTGAAGGGTTAGAACAATAACTTGAATCTTGCATAATATTCAATGTAACCTTGTCTTACATTCCAATTACACTATGCATTATATTAACGTTCAAAACCAAGTCTTGAAGTGTTTAAAATATGGAGGATTTGATTCCTAACTATAAAAATCCTAAGGATGTAGGAATCAAGTAAGTTAGATGTTATTCATAAAATTTATCATGACATTGACATTCACCCTATTTCTCATGTGTCAAGATGTAGATCATCTCTTTAAGGCTATGCATTAATGTAATGATATTGGGTTTAGCTGTTTACAATTATGCTACCATAATGCTAATTGCGATAAATTTACACCGATGGTACAGGACTTGCCATTTCTTCTTTAGGTAACTATGATTGTAGGATTTAAGTTTCATAACTCGTAACTTAGGATTAGGGTTACTCTAGTTCATTTCTTTTGTGGTTACAAGTTAATAACCATCTCTTAACAGTTTCAAATTTTTGTGATAACAAATAGACTCTTGATGTCTTTAAGGCTCATTGAGTTAAATCAAGATAGCTGTTAGTTTTGTTCTTATATCTATTAACATTTATAGAAATAGGAGTAGCTGTTCAATCAATACAACCCTGAAAATGGTAGGAAGAAACCTGTAACTGACAGAATATCTTGCAAATACTAGAGTTAAGCAAATTATATATTGACCACTCCAGATCCTTTACAATTGCAGTTGCAAATCAAAATATATTCTAACTTTAAAATTCGATATGATGCGATAACAGTGAGTGAGTAAGAACTGGTCTGAGTATGGTCACAAACAAATGCTCCATAGAGTTAGTTAATTCATTTGTTCTCAAGAAGCATAGCTATCTTATTCTCTAGTAATTTCTAATTCTATAACAGTAAGATCTTGAGGAGGTCATAGGATGAATGCTACCTTTAAACATTGGATAACCTGGCTAGCATGCTTAGACTTTTTACTGAATGATTTGGTACAGCTATTTGACTTATAATACTTTAAAGATTATTTGCAGCGACCCGAACTTTACCTGTGAATCTGTAAGAGAAAGAAAATCTGTTGCATTAGCTCGGAAGCTAAGTAAGCCCAGTCTGCTATGACAATTCCCCCTTGAGGTTGCAGAATAGAAAACAATAAGTAACTGTAAATAAAACTCATATTAAAATTTAAGTACAATAACAGATCCTTCAGACACATTTATGTTCATTTAATCTAATCAAACAGTTAAATGACTGCATTTAATAATATTACATGCTATTTTAAAAAATTTAAAATTTTCGGAAATTTTGGGTTTTGACATGTGGTATCAGAGCATGGTTCAAATGCTAGGCCTTAATGTGGTCCAACTAGTTTCCGCAGAACGGTGACAATAAAAAGGAAATATATATGTATTTATAATATTCTAACTTTTATTTCTTGTTCATGTAAAAAAGACAGATTTTCTGAAACTAACAGGCAGGTATGGAGAAGCTAGGAGAATATGCTGAGGAAGAATCTCCAAACACTGAGACAATAGAGATGTCCAGAGAACCTGTGATAGAGGAGGTAATTGCTCACTCCTCAGAGCTGATGCAGACTATAAAGGGTTTAAAGACTGAGATGGAATCAGTCAAGAAGGATAATGAAAGAATTCTTAAAACTCAAGAGCAGTTAAATCAAATTTTGATGGAAAAATTCCAGACTGAAGGGAGAAGTAAAAGATCTGAATCTGAAGAAGCTAGCCATCAAAAAGGATCAAAAAAGATTAAACTAGCTAATTCGGACAACAGTTCATCATCTGAGGGAAGAAGGGAACAACACAGCTATCACACTACTAGTGACAGTAGTGAGGCTGAGTTGTATAACAGAAAGAAAAAGTTCAGGCCTTATGAAGAGATTTCTGGGGAGTTTAAGAAAATAAAACCCCCAACTTTCAATGGAGAATCTGAAACAGGAGAAGAGGCAGAATCCTGGTTATCCGGGATGAGAAAATATTTCCAGATATACAACTATTCAAATCAGCTGAAGGAAAGAATGGCCATCTATAACCTTTCGGGAAAGGCGGATATATGGTGGCAAGAATTGAAAAGAGTCAAGGGGATCAAAGAAAAAGAGGTCAATTGGAGCACCTTTAAAAGGTACTTCAAAAAGAAATTTCTGTCCGAACAATACTATGAAGAAAGGGCCAAGGAATTTTATGAGTTAAAGCTAGGATCTATGACGATGAAGGACTTAAACAGTAAGTTCTTAAGTCTGTTAAGATATGTGCCGTATTTTGTCAAAGAGAAACCTAAAGTACATCGGTTTCTTAGCTGTCTACCATATCATATAAAAGACAGAATTGAATATGATAACCCCAAAACGCTGGAAGAAGCTATGTGAAAGGATAATTTCTATTTTGAACAGAACAAAAAGAAAGAAGGAATAGCCAACTGGAAGGCTAAAAAGAATAGTAATCAGCTTGAGTACAGGAAAAAGGAGTTTGTACCCCAGAAAAATTTCAAGAATAATAAGAATGGAAACCATTTTAATGGTAAAAACTTCTAGGGAAGCAAAAATGGAGTTGCTAATCATTCCAACAACTTCAAGGGCAGCAAGGAGGCTTCTAACAATCATGGAAATTACACTAAGAATTTTGAATGAAAGGAGCCTGTTAAGTGCTGGGAGTGCAATGGCCCACACTATGCTTCAGTTTTCCCAAATCGGAAGAAACCAAACAGCAATATTCATACTATACAAGATGAAATGACTGTTGGAGACTTTGCAGGGACTATGCCCCAAATCAATGCAGCGTTGGAGAACCGCCAAGCTGACTATCAAACTTCCATGGTGGAAGTAGGAGGTATGGTTAACAAAACCCCTGTAACTATTTTAATAGATCCAGGTGCTAGCCTTAGTTATATTTCACCGCAGATAGTAGAAAAGTGTAATTTGACTGTTGAAAGGTTTGATAACTCTTGGTCAGTACAACTAGCCACTGGGGCAAAAAGGAAGGTGAACTGTTATGTTAGGGAATGTGCTCTAGATATGAATGATTTTAAAACTACTGTTAAATTAAATGTTCTGCCACTTGGCTCGTATGATATACTTATTGGTATGGACTGGTTAGAACAGCATAAGGTAGTTTTAAACTGTTTTGATAAAACTTTTACGTGTGTAAATAATAACGAACAGCCTATAACGGTTAAGGGTATTCCTAGGAAAACTGTAATCAGGAAGATTTCTGCTTTACAACTTAAAAGAGCAGTCAGAAAAGGGTGCAAAGCCTATGCTGTAACTATTACAGATGAGGCAGTTAAGTCTGAAATAATCAAAGTAAAAGTTGAGGATATTCTTGTAGTAAATGAATTTACTGATGTTTTTTCGGAGGAAATTCCAGGGTTACCTCCCAAGAGAGAACTGGATTTCACAATTGAGCTGGTACCAGGTGCTGTACCCAGTTCAAAGGCCCCGTGTCGTATGAACATTCTGGAGCTTAACGAATTAAAAACACAATTAAAGGAGTTAATAGATAAGAATTACATTCGACCCAGTGTGTCCCCTTAGGGAGCACCAGTAATCTTTGTTAAAAAGAAGGACGGAACTATGCGACTTTGCATAGATTACCGTCAACTGAATAAGATGACAATTAAAAATAGATATCCATTGCCTCGCATAGATGATCTGTTTGATCAGTTACGTGGAGCTACGGTGTTCTCTAAGATAGACCTGAGATCGGGTTATCATCAGGTGAGGATTAAAGAAGAGGACATATTCAAGACAGCTTTCAGGACGAGGTATGGACATTACGAATTTTTCGTAATGCCATTTGGGCTTACTAATGCCCTAGCCATCTTTATGTGTCTAATGAATAACATAATGCATAAATACTTGGATAAATTTGTCGTCGTATTCATCGATGACATTTTAATTTATTCTAAAAACGAAGAGGAACATAAAGAACACTTACGGATAGTCTTACAAGAACTGCGAGAACAACAGCTTTTTGCGAAGTTCAGTAAGTGTGATTTCTTCAAGGATGAAATCCGGTACTTAGGTCACATAGTGACTAAGGAAGCGATTTCAGTTGATCCTGAAAAGATCCAGGCAATCGAAGAATGGCCAGTACCAAAAGACGTAACAAATGTTAGGTCCTTCATGGGAATTACCGGTTATTACCGGAGATTCATTGAAGGCTTTTCAAAAATAGCCAACCCAATCACTTCCTTGAAAAAGAAAGGCAAGAAGTTTGATTGGAACTTGAAGTGTGAAGAAAGCTTTAAGAAATTAAAGACTTTATTAACAACTGCGCCTATTCTAAGAATAGTGGATCCTAATAAGGATTTCATGGTTTGCACCGATGCTTGTAATGACAGTCTAGGTGGAGTGTTGACTCAGGATGGGCATGTCATTGCCTATGAGTCCAGGAAGCTGAAGATTCATGAAAAGAATTATGCCACTTATGATTTAGAATTAGCTGCTGTTATTCATGCCTTAAAGATGTGGCGACACCACTTAATAGGCAGAAAGTTTACTTTAATGACTGATAATAAGGGTCTAAAATACCTTTTAGATCAGCCTAACTTAAATGCAAGGCAAGCAAGATGGTTGGCCTTCTTAAGTGAATACAATTTTGAAATTCAGCACATAAAGGGAAAGGAAAACAAGGTGGCAGATGCTTTCAGCAGAAATGCAAAGTTGAATTTTACAACAGCCATCAGTACTTATCCCTCTGATTTAAATGAACAGTTGATGGAAGGGATAAATTTGGATGAAATTTATCAAAATTTACAAGCTACAGCTAAATAAGAACCTACAGAAAGTTTGATAAAGGGTTATAGTCTGAATAAAGATGGATTTTTATTGTTTAAAGACAGACTATATGTGCCGGATGTATCTAAAGTTAAATTGCTAATTCTAGATGAATTCTATAAAACCCCTTACTCAGGGCATCCAGGCTACCAGAAGACTGTCACTATGTTGAGAAAAGATTATTTTTGGCCTAAAATGAAATCTGAAGCAGCTGAATACATAGCTAGATGTTTGGACTGCCAACAAGTGAAAACAGAACATCAACATCCAGCTGGGTTACTGCAACCTTTGCCTATTCCTAGTTGGAAGTGGGAAATAATCAGCTTAGATTTCATTACTGGATTACCAAGAAATCAAAATCAGAATGATTCAATTATGGTGGTAGTAGATAAATTAAGTAAATTAACACATTTTATTCCTGTTAAAACCACTTACAAGGCTGCAAACATAGCTGATATATTTCTGAAGCAGATTTTTAGGTTACATGGTGTCCCAAAGATTATTATTTCAGACAGGGATCCTAAATTCACAGGAAATTTCTGGAAATCTTTGTTTAAGGGATTAAACACAACACTGAATTCCAGCACTTCTTTCCATCCTCAGACGGACGGACAGACTGAAAGAGTTAATCAAGTATTGGAAGATCTGCTAAGAATGTATGTTAAGGATCAACCAGGTAAGTGGGAGGATTATTTACATTTAGCAGAATTTGCATACAATAACAACTATCAATCGTCAGCTAAGTTCAGTCCTTTTGAAATTCTTTATGGGCGTAAATGTAACACTCGTATCTCTTGGAATAATCCAGTAGATAGATTAGTGTTAGGTCCTGAATTGATAAAAGAAATGGAACAGATTGTGAAACAAGTGCAGGAAAATTTGAAGATTGGCCAGGATCGGCAAAAGAGCCAAGCAGATTTGAAAAGAACTCCTAAAGAGTTCCAGGTAGGTGAACATGTGTTCATAAAGGTAAGACCAAAGAAGAGCTCCCTAAGACTAGGGAGTTGTGCAAAATTAGCGCCACGTTACTGTGGTTTGTTTGAAATTTTATCTAGAATTGGTCAAGTTGCTTATCAGTTAGCATTACCACCTAATTTAAAAGTGCACAATGTTTTTCATATTTCTGTTCTGAAAAAGTATGTTCATGATGCTACTCATGTGATTGATTGGAACGTTGTATAGGTAGAACCCGAAGGGGAAGTTCTGGTGGAACCAGATTGTATCCTCGGGAGGAGGGAAATTACTCTGCGGAACCGCACAATTGGATAGCTGAAGGTGCAATGGAAGCACCTTAGTCCTGAAGAAGCTACCTGGGAACTGGAAAGTAAGATGCGGGAAGCATACCCAAATCTGTTCCAGAAGGTGGCTGAGGATGAGGAATAAGTAACATCGAGGACGATGTTACATTTTAAGGGGGTGTGTATGTCACATACCCCAATTTTGTAAAAATTATGCAGTTATTTTATTATATTCCTGAGACATTATGTTAAATTTAATGCTAAGTAGGAATTGATGACTCAGCAGAGTCACTAGAAATGGAATGTAATTCAGAATATTTTTATTATTAATAACTAAATTATGGAGACAACAACATGGGAGAGCTGTTAAAAAGAGGTTACTGGTCAAACTGGTGGATGGAACTAGGTGGAAAGGAAAAAGACAAGTGGCAGCATCCTCAAACACTTCCTAAGTTGCATGTGGCAACTTCCCTATATTTGGGGTCATGATTCCCCAAGGAAGTGGAATCAGAGCAGGTGCCTCATTAATGACAGTTAACCCAACAAAGACCTAGGCAATCTTTTAAATAGTACTCAATGAACAAAGCTGGGGGTTTGAATTGTTCAGGAGGGAGAATGCATTCAGGTGAATGTTATTCAGGAGTCCCATTGAGGAAGAGGGAAATATACAGTAAGGAAGTTGTTTGAGAGGAATGCTGCAGTAACTTGGTTCCATTATAGCTGTTTGGGCTGAGAGAATTACTTGCTGCACCTAGTTCCAGCCAGGGAGACCAAAGCAAGCTCGGGGGTCCTGAGAAGTGTTGTCTGGGCACTCTCCAGGAGTTGGTAGGGAGGAACTGCCTCCCATTGCTGTTGGTGTCCATAGCTTAAACAGGTTCTGCCGTCTATTTCTGTATGTTTATCAAATATGAATGAATGTATGTTGTGTTTAATTCTATATGTCTGAAGAGTAATTAGTTATTAAAGTAGTATCTCAGAGTAGCAGTAGTTAGATTTGGTAGAGTTATTGTGTTTTCAGCATATCTTAGTAAGAATTAATGTAGTTAATGTATTACTAATATTGTGTTTATAATTTGTACAATATAAAACTAACATAGTAAGTAATAATTTATTATTACAATTCTAAACCTAGTAATTATAATTTACGAATAGATAAGCAAGGTCTAAGTATACAGTATTTTTTTCTCTGTGTTTACAAAATCGTTTAAACAACCATAGGAGACAGAAATAAAACACAACCAATGAAATTACAGTATTCATATCCTTATCGAAACATTTCAGAAGAGTTGTAGTTATAATTAGAAAAGCTATATCAGGGTACAAACCCTAGTCAAAAGTTAAACAGTCTCAATCTATTAATTAAATTTATACACAAACCCTAGTTAACAATTATCCAGTCATTATTTATCAAACAAAACGATTGTGCAGAAACCCTAACAGAAATTCATCACAACGAATTTACTAACAGTTAAATAAACTAGTTATTGTTTTAAAAAAACAAAAGAAGTAACAGAACAATATCTAGCTCGACATCGAGCTTAAACAATATAGTATTATCTTTCCTTAAACTTCCATTTTACCAACAAAAGCATAATCGTAATGACAGAATCAACATCTAAACAAAAATCACCACTATCATTTCGGATTGAACCCTTTTATTCCAGACATTACAAGTAATTAAACATTTAGAATTAAGACAACAATTTCACCTACGGCCGCAGTTCAGGATCACTGTTAGGTGATTTTAAAAACTTGGAATTTAAAATACACGTCACACACCAGCTCAAGTATACAGGAAGACTGATAATAAGTCACATTTCCAAAGCTCTTTTACACAGTAAAGTTTATAACAAAACATATTACCAAACCCTGAGTGAAACCCTTTACGTTTTAAACAGAACAATAATAAAACAATTAATGAGGCCGTAACCTCATCTACTTACAGGCTCACAGCCTCGTTTTCATTTTATTTTTTTTATACAATAAACCTTCTGCGGAAAAACCCTAAATACCAAAAGAAGGCGAATAATGACAACATTAACCGAAGCCAAAACATCATTTACAACGCAGTATTTAAACCTGTTAAGAGTTCATTTAACATACAGCTGAAAGACTGTTTAAAGCTGGAGTGATCTCAGAGCCGCAACACTCAAAGGCAAAAACCCTAATCGCCCTAACCAACCATCAAGGAGGAAAATGCCATGGTAAGAACCAGGCTTACCCGGAATGCCTTTCATTAGAGCTTGTGCCATCCACGCCTTTGAGAAGGGCCAGGACCTGCAACGACAGGGTGGTATTAGTTAAACATTAAATTTGATAAACCATTCCTTTTAACTAGCAGAGCGTAGGATTAAATAAACTTACCAGTAATTTTTGAAAGGAACTCGGTCATTACAACAGCCTGCTAAACCATGTGTAGCACGAGCAGAATAAGTATAAACCCCATCTTTGTCACCAAAAGAACGAGTTGACAGAACTAAGTCAAAAGATGCAGACGATGAAAGTTGTGACAGGGTTAATATGGGTGGAAAAAGGATAAACCCTAGGTCTTAACAACCTCACAGCTGCCAACAGCAGAACAAATGACTCCCAAACAATGCAATGGGCAAGCACGAAGACCGGGAGCAGCATAGACGCTGCTAGCACACAGTGTATTAGTAAGGTTCAGACAGGAGGGTTTACAGAGCGACTGAGCCCGAAGGTGAGGGAGGAATGGCCAAGTAGGGTTTGGTCAACTGTTTTATATCATCAATACTTGGCTCTGAAACAACCACGTAGCCTTTTAATATTTCCCATGCAGTGGGTCGACTTTCCATAGTTCTACGACGAAGATTCCCATCATTGGTTGCCAAATAAAAATCATGACATGAATATCCATTAGGGTCACAATACCATAGTGTCACCTACCCTATTTACAAAATCGAAGGGTTAGAACAATAACTTGAAACTTGCATAATATTCAATGTAACCTTGTCTTACATTCCAATTACACTATGCATTATATTAACGTTCAAAACCAAGTCTTGAAGTGTTTAAAATATGGAGGATTTGATTCCTAACTATAAAAATCCTAAGGATGTAGGAATCAAGTAAGTTAGATATTATTCATAAAATTTATCATGACATTGACATTCACCCTATTTCTCATGTGTCAAGATGTAGATCATCTCTTTAAGGCTGTGCATTAATGTAATGATATTGGGTTTAGATGTTTACAACTATGCTACCATAATGCTAATTGCGATAAATTTACACCGATGGTACAGGACTTGCCATTTCTTCTTTAGGTAACTATGATTGTAGGATTTAAGTTTCATAACTCGTAACTTAGGATTAGGGTTACTCTAGTTCATTTCTTTTGTGGTTACAAGTTAATAACCATCTCTTAACAGTTTTAGATTTTTGTGATAACAAATAGACTCTTGATGTCTTTAAGGCTCATTGAGTTAAATCAAGATAGCTGTTAGTTTTGTTCTTATATCTATTAACATTTATAGAAATAGGAGTAGCTGTTCAATCAATACAACCCTGAAAATGGTAGGAAGAAACCTGTAACTGACAGAATATCTTGCAAATACTAGAGTTAAGCAAATTATATATTGACCACTCCAGATCCTTTACAATTGTAGTTGCAAATCAAAATATATTTTAACTTTAAAATTCGATATGATGCGATAACAGTGAGTGAGTAAGAACTGGTCTGAGTATGGTCACAAACAAATGCTCCATAGAGTTAGTTAATTCATTTGTTCTCAAGAAGCATAGCTATCTTATTCTCTAGTAATTTCTAATTCTATAACAGTAAGATCTTGAGGAGGTCATAGGATGAATGCTACCTTTAAACATTGGATAACCTGGCTAGCATGCTTAGACTTTTTACTGAATGATTTGGTACAGCTATTTGACTTATAATACTTTAAAGATTATTTGCAGTGACCCGAACTTTACCTGTGAATCTGTAAGAGAAAGAAAATCTGTTGCATTAGCTCGGAAGCTAAGTAAGCCCAGTCTGCTATGACAATTCCCCCTTGAGGTTGCAGAACAGAAAACAATCAGTAACTGTAAATAAAACTCATATTAAAATTTAAGTACAATAACAGATCCTTCATACACATTTATGTTCATTTAATCTAATCAAACAGTTAAATGACTGCATTTAATAATATTACATGCTATTTTAAAAAAATTAAAATTTTCGGAAATTTTGGGTTTTGACACCACCCCTTCATTCATACTGTAAAAGTTACATTATTTTTCCACCATTCATCCTCCCTCAAGGAGATTACCATCAATGTCCCTCGCCTAGTCTCTTCCATCTGCTATCACACTTAGTGTTGATTTACTTGGTTGTATATTGGACACTTATCTCCTTGACTTTCTCTATTCCCTCGAGTACCCTTGTACTTGGGAAATCATTTCAATTGTGCTCCTTAGCACTTCTATAGACTATATATGATTTCTTATGGTAGTGTCCTTGGTTTCCTTTGTTTAGATCATTTTGTGATGTGTCACCCATGGAATCCTTTTGATGTTAACCCTCATTCAGTGTTGACATCGATAATCGTATACCCATCCTTGAGTATCTCTATTGTAGTTATGTCCCCTAGTTATCCTCGTTGTGTCCCTCCCCTGATATTATCATGAGCTTAACACCTACTTCCAGATCAGCCATGCCTTCATGCTCTAAATAAAAGAAATTTGAGTCCATCACTCAGTGACCCTTTATCACCCTTTGGTGTCTCAATTCCTCTTCTCTATATATTCTAGTATCGTACCTCTCATGATTAAAAAAAGAGCCCTCATTTCTTTGTTTTTAGTGTGTCTCCCTCTATCAACTCCAACACATGTATTTTATAGGATAGACCTAGAGACATTATGTACCTTCACCCCATAACCAGCATTGATGGGGTCCCTTGGACCAATTGAGGGGATACCTATTTTCCCAGCTTGGATTGGTTTGTTCTTGCATGCTCGACTTCAAGTCAGTACGATTGGTTCCTTACTCCATTTTGGTTGAAGACCCCAAACATTCATGACTCCCTCTAGTCCTTGAGTCTATCCTAAAAGTCCTTCAGTTTTCCACTTCATGTGATGTCCATGTTTTGTTGGCAATAGTGATCCAATTTCAGTTGTAGCTCCCTCGGCTTGTTTAGCTTAGTCTTTTAGCAGTTTGAGCCACCTAGGATGAGTTGTATCACACTATCACTCCTTCCAAATCATGGGTCCCTCCAATTTCAATAGAGATTCAATTACTGTGATTTGTCCTCCCATCATGATGTTATTTTTCCTACTCATGTACTTTATATCAGTGATGGTTGGACCATATTTACACACTTGGATTGGGTCCCTCTTTGACCTTATGATACATTGTAACCACCAAATATTTATGTACATTGATCAAACCCCTTTTGGTCTTGATCCCTAATTTTATTAAGACATTGATACAAGCATGGAGATGCCCACCTCATTTATATTTGAGATTATATGCATCTCACCTCTCTGATTGGTTATCTCCAGGTATAGGCCTCTGTAGCCCCCTTAGGGGAAGGGGGTGACTCTTTCTCCTGGCTCTCCCTTGTTTATTGTACTAAACTTGATTCACTATAAAAAGAAAGATTCATGATTCCCTATAAAAAGGAAGACTTGTGACGTTTTTTGTTTTTCGGCCATGCAATGAGCTCTTGACCTCACACATCAAGGGGTAATCTATTAGCAACCTAATTTTTCTCACCTAGCTTATCATGAGTTCCATCACCATTATACATCATCATTGTAAACATTAGCTACATATTCATCTCATTCATATACATATGACCTCAACAATGTGACCAAAAACCGAAAGAAAAGTAAAAAATTGTCGATATCAAATAGGTCGTGCCTTTTTCCTAAAAATTTGTAGTTGGGTCGTTCTTTTTCCCTAAAACCTATGCCCTAATTGAAAAAACCAAGAATCAGTTATAAGTTATGATTGCACGTTTCTCAAGATAAAGTAGTGGCTAAAAGTGGACAAACTTAACCATTAAGGTCGAAAATAGCCATTGATTTGGTTTTCCAAACCCTAACCTCCCCACTTAATCATCAATGAAATGGGGCATATTCACATTGAAACCAAATCTTAGTTGTATCCAACATATTTCCTATAAATATAGTTGTCATGGTCACCATTTCCATATCTCATACACTCACAATATTATTATACTGCTGAAATTCCATAAAAAAAGCAAGAGAGAGCACCATCATTCTATTTCCTTCTTTCACCATTGTGGAATCAACTGTCTAATCACTTGGTTGGAGACTTGGGCATAAAGGACTTAGAAGAAACCCCCCTTGGATTAGCTATAGAGTTTCCCTACCATCCACAATCGATACCAAGGTGCTACTGTATTCTCATATTATTTGTGTAATAAAAAAATTCATTCTTTACATGTTGCATTTCTCTTTTTATGACTAGTTTTTTAAAGAATGTTTCCTGCATATTAAGGAATTAATCTCATCAAGTTTAGTTTATTCCAATTTCTTTTATCTGCTTGTAGAGATTGCATAATCCTCTGGTAGGTGATTTTTGTACACGTGAGTGAGAAATCACACACTACATTTATATAGTGATTTGAATTTACATATAGTTTATACATTCTCATGTGTATTCATGATGTGTGAAGTCTAACTATTTTGGCCCTTCATGCTCACACACGGAGCATGTTGTTTTACCATTTTCCTACATTCCATACCTCTTACTTTGGTAGGTGTTTTTTGCACATGTGATTGTGAAATCACACACTACAATTATATAGTGATTTGAATTTACATATAGTTTATACATTCTCATGTGTATTCGTGACGTGTCAAGTCTAACTATTTTGGCCCTTCATGCTCACACATGGAGCATGTTGTTTTACCATTTGCCTAAATTCCATACCTCATGACTAACTAGTATTTTTTTATTGGGTACATAATTTATCATTAACTAGCAAAATCTCATTGCATGTCGAGAATTTGAAACCCAAATTGTTATTATTACTAATTGTTATTTGAAACCCAAATTGTCGGTCTATATGTGTTGACTCACATCGTCTATCTAACATCCAAACCAACATTTGTAGGAAAAATAGATCTTTGTTCATGGATAGCACAATAAGGAAAGTGATTGAGTCATCACTAATATCCTTGGCTCCATTCTATTCTTTGCCCCAATTCCTTGCACCTCCTAGGGCGATTGCTAGTGATATTATGGTCCCCTTGTTTCTTCCCCAAGTAATACTTTTAGTGGATATTAAAATATTATATTTTTTCTCTTAATTTATGCTTTGACATAAACCTAAATACACATCGTTTGGGACCTAAAACTAAGAACTTAGTACCAATAGAACTTTGTTAGGGTTCATGGGCCATGCATAGGCCTCTAGACCACTTTACATCTCTTAGAAAAGAAATCTATAGCCTAAGAAATGAATATGATCTTAATTTTTGCCTTAGAGAAACATGGTTAGATAACTCTTGTGGACCAAGACCTCGTTTGATGCCATCATAACTCTTGTGGACCAAAACTTGGAGAAACATGGTTAGATAACTCTTGTGGACCAAGACCTCGTTTGATGCCATCAAATCACACATAATTGGGCTAGGCAAAATAATTTGAATAAGAAAAAGCTTCACAACATAATCAAATATTGATCATAAAAAATACATAGTAAAAGAGATAGGGCAAAGACTAATGGTCGTGGTAACCACAGATTTTATACTTCGATTTTAATTAATGTTATTTGTTTACTGAATGGTTTATATTGTTATTTTAATGATTATCATTGATTATTATAAAGATCTATGATGTATAGGTTAAAATATTTCTATGGTGATTTCTAGGTTTAATATTTTATGCAACTAATTCACCATCTTGCATGCTTTATATATATACACTATTGGAACCCTTCGCGCAATTGACGATTCGTTCTCACTCCCAACAGCCATGGCCGAAGAGATTATGAGAACCAGTTCCATGTAATGAGTTTGTGGAGAATCAATGTGACATTGGATGTGTTGGTGGTCTGCATTGAACTGGAGCATCTGTGGCGCTGGTGGTCTGCCACTGAAATGGCAAGCACTCGAATCAGAACCATGGAATACAAGAAACCTTAGCTGGTATATGAAATGCCAAATATGGGGAAGGGCAGAGAGACCGGTGCCAAACGCAGATGCAGAGGTTGATAAGGTAAGGAAAGGAGGCAGAAGGGAGAAGAGCCCTCATCGCAAAGGAAGAAGTTGACTGCAGAAGTGGTCATTGTTGCCTCGTACTAGACCTGTTGCTTGGAGACCGTGAGAGAAGTGGACGCTATGAAGAACAGGGTATGGCTGAAAAGAAGAAGCACTACAAACGCTGTGGTGGATGAGCACATTGGGAAACTTATCCCTGACACTGGGTATTCCAGAAGTGAGGAATCAAAATACACAGCACATTGGGAAACTTATCTCTGACACTGGGTATTCCAGAAGTGAGGAATCAAAATACACCAAAACAGTGGATCTTTACTGGGTTGTCAAGGACTCATTGCACTGTGGTGGATGAGCAAATTGGGAAACTTAACCCTGACACTGGGTATTCCAGAAGTGAAGAATCTAAATACACTAAAACAGTGGATCTTTACTGGGATGTCGTGGAACTCATTGCATATGGAATTGAGAGCGGAGAAACCCAGGATGACGTTGTTCTACAGAAGTTGGACCAACTGGACAGAAAGTATGATGCTCTTATTACAACCATCTGGGGTTTTCAAGATGGAAGCCATGAAGCAAATGTGAAGCTCCAGCAGAAATATCAGAGGAAGCTGAAACAGCAGAAATAAAGGAAGAAGCCCAAACCAAGGAAGTGACAGGCACTACGGCAATCCCAATTGATGTGGATATAGAACCCAAGGACTGATCCGTAGACATACTCTATTCTGGTGCACTCGTTCTTTTGTTTTATATAGTTATTTTGATTTTAGTCCTTACAGGTCCCTGTTTATGTTAAGGTTTAAAGAACTTAGACTTCATTTAATGCAGGACCTTAGACTCTTAGATGAAGTAGATATTTTGAATACTAGGTGGCACTGGGCAACTTGAAATTCAGTTTTCTTGTTCTTCTCATGTATTTCCCTCGGGGATATAAGGTGACTGAACAGGGGACATCAATGATCAAAACTAAATAGGAGGCTGTGACTCCAGATAATCGTTTATCTCCACTTCTGTCTATCAATGATCAAGGAATTGGAATTCAACTTGCACAGCTGGGCTTGGAAGCTTCAACAGCGGTACACTTTTCCTCCATCTATATAAATTTTTGAGGGTGTACTGTAAATTTGTCATTGACATTAACACTTATACAATATCTTGATTGAAAGAATGCCCATAGTTTTGCACTAGATATAGCTTGTAAGGCTCAAATCATTGAAATTAAAGTGTGTGGCACATTATATAGTTGGAAATTTATGGTGATTAGGTATAGTATATTCTAAGTGGGTCTAATGGTTAAGAACATGTGTTTCATAAGTTAAGAGGTTATAAGTTCGAATCTGGAGGGTTAAAATATATACACCAAATTTATCAATTACATAGCTGGATCTAGACAAGTTTATGCATATATATTTGTCACTGCCAACTTTGTAAATCAGAGATTCAAAATGACTTTGACTTCATGATATTAATTGGTTTTAATAATATGCAGAAGTATATCATGTTTCGGCGAAGTCTTAAGTGCTAACAAGTTCTATGCAATTATACTTGTCACTGCCAAACTTGTAAATCAGAGATTCAAAATGACTTTGACTTGAAATTAATTGGATAATGAAATTTGACTTTGATTTCATTGGATTTAACCTTCAAAAAAGCCCCATACCTTCCATTGGTACAGAAGACATTCTGTTGGTGATTCTGGTGAAAATTACGAAGCAGATTTATAGGCCCGTTTTCTGTTTATAGGTAGCTGCACGGCGTTTGAATTCAGCTGCTAAAAATGTAGAGATTGAGTCTATTGCAGGGCCAGAAAATGTTGCAGTACTGGACCTACAATATCTATTTTTCAAAAGACAGGTATAGTTTTACAGCCTTCTGAACCTCATTCTCAATTTGTGTTTGCTATATTGTTGGGGCTATTTTATATTTTGTGCTTCCCTTTTCAAACAACGGCATGCCTAATGGGTAGAAATAATTATCAATATGTTTTTATTGGTCTAACTCTTTTTTATACAATATGTTGCATTTTTTTATACAATATGATGCATTTAGCTCTGTCATGGTTTTTTCATTTTCACCCTGTTATCTCCCAAATCTGCACATCAAGTGATAAAGTTCTGAAACTCTGTTTTAAAAATTGGTCAACTCGACTCGGACTCAGCCAAGTTGACCGAGTTGACCTTCCACCTGTAATACCCCATTTTGCCCTTGATGTTATTTGGCTCCAATGTAAATAATGTGTACATGCAGTGTGTGTGTATTTGCCCTAGTGTGGAGCTCAAGGCTAAGGCCCCACTAGTGGGTGTTATGGATTACTGATTAGGCAAGTATTTGGACAATTTGATTATTCATGGGATGCTAAGCCATGAAGAAATGTAAATGATGTAATTATTATTAATGAATAAAATGACCAAGAAGCTGGCTAAGGAAGCAACTAATGAGAAGGGGCCACATGTATCCACTAGGGAGAAGTGAGGGGGAGGGGGGGCGGGGGGGTTTGGGATTGATTGCCCATGTTGCCACATGTCTGACTGTGAACTCCCTTGAACTCCTTGATGACATTAATGCGGTTGTAGAGGGTGGTAGAAAACCCTGTTGTTGAAGCCGATGAAGTATGGAGCATGCCTGTGATTTCGTATGGCAAGGCATGGCTATGATTGCTTACCCTAAAAGACACTCAACGTTTGGAGCTCGCTAAACCATTTTGGACTACCCGTTCTAGTGAAGGACATTCACACATTCATTCGTTCACCTCTGATTCATTCACGCACTTGCCCTCCACGATCGATCTCCCACACAGAGAGAGCTTGCTCATACGTTCCTGCATACGCAAAGCCATTAGAGTGGTATAATCTGAAGATAACCATGTTTCCCTGGGCAATAGAAATACCAGAGAGCTGATAGCCATGGAAACCGTCTGTGTGAACCCAGTCTGCCGATGACAGAGTGTCCATGACAGAATGATAGAACCAGTGAAGAAACTGCAAGCTTAAACTGTGCAGAGAAACAGTGAGGATCGGAGCTTGGATCGTAGAAGATCGATTGCGAAATAGAGCTCATCTGCAAGCCTGGAAGGAGTCCGCCGTTGAACTGTGGAAGAATGTTGGGTTGCTTGATAAACCCAGTGAAAGCCGAAGTCTCATAGAACTAGTGACTGGACCTTTCTATGCCCATCCTGGAATAACACTGGAAGGGAAGAGGCCTTGAGGGACTGTGCAGCAGAGAAGAGGGTCTTCCTTGTGTTGGATGTGGTAGGTAATGTAGGTGCCAGGTCGACTGAGTGTTGAGATGCTTCCAGCTCTGTGGTTGATCTCATTGGCTTAGCAATGCCTCCCTTGCTGTCCATGTTTGCCTGATAAATCCACTGCCGGTTGGCTTAGCATGATCAGCTTGTCTGATATGTTTGATAAACCCAACGGTATGCTGGCTTGGCATGATTGTGTTGCTTGGTATGCCTGATAAACCCACTGTAGATTGGCTTAGCATGGCCAACTAGCCTGGTATGCTTGATAAACCCAACTGTATGCTGGCTTGGCATGACCCTGCTGTGGGTATGCTTGATAAACCCAACTGGAAGTTGGCTTTGCATGACCAGTGTGTCCCTGAATGCTTGATAAACCCACTGTAGGTTGGCTTAGCATGGGTAGGTGCCCTGGAATGCTTGATAAACCCAACTACAGATTGGCTTAGCATTGGGATGGAACCTTGACTGTGAGAGAACCTGATAACCCTCCTCAGTGGATACACAACCCAGCTCGGGGGTGATCTCCCAGCTGAAAGAGTATAGGCTGGACAGAGATCTAAGGTTGGGTAGGACGTTGCTCTCACTTAGCCAGTTGTTTCGAAATCCAAGATAAGTACTCTTGTTATGTTAAATGATGATGTTTCATTGTTATGAATGATTGCTTATGTGCACATGTGGAATTGTAGAATCCATGTTTATATGAATTTGATGGACATGAAGTCATGTGCATACCTAAGTAAAGGGATGAGTTCATTGTTATATGAATATCCTTGTATTGCATGAGTTTAATGCATTATAAGTCTTGCATGTAATAAATGTATTTGTTAGATCTTATTTAATGCATTTTACATGTTATGATGTGTATGATTAACTTGGTAATGAGTGGTATGCTTACATCTGATCCTTGGGAAGGAGAGGAATGCCCTGGAAGTGTTTCAGAACCCTATGTGGGTTAGGTGGAAGGAAAGTCATGACAGGAAGAAGCCTTAAGTCTCTTTTTGGCAGAGTTATGGACATAACTTCAGTGGTAAATTTGATAGGGAATGAGTACTCATGGGGCAGGAATTTCATCATTGGGTAGAGCTCTCCCAGATCTTTCCAACGGCACCGACCTTGTCTCATTTGGACCAAGGATGGAGAATTTATGCATCTTTGAAGTTTGTGTGTAAGGTTTCCATTACAGGGGTATGGTCCTGCATGCCCACATCCGCAATTGCGGATTGCGGAAGTGACCGTTGACGGAACATGAGATTGGGCATTTCTACATCCGCAATTGCGGGTTTCAAGTCCGCCTCTGCAGATTGCGGATTGAGGAAAGGTAAGCTTTCCGGGTATAAGGTTTGGCACTTCCGCATCCACAATTGCAGATTACGGATTGCGTATTGCGGGTTCGTCGTAGTGGATTGCGGGTTGCCGGTCCATCGTTGCGGATTGCGGATTGCGGAAAGGTAAGCTTTCCGGGTACGTGGTTTGGCACTTCCGCATCTGCAATTGCAGATTGTGGATTGCGGGTTCGCCGTTGCGGATTGCGGATTCGTTGTTGCGGGTTACGGATTGTGGATCCGAGTCATTCCAACTGTGTGTGTATATTCAGTCGATTTGGAGAAAAAAAATGTATTAGGGTCTCCTATGGCCATGGAGGTCAGTGGGGACGTGACAAAGTGGTATCAGAGCTTCAGTTGCGACACTAGGAGCTGTCTGGGCCGGACCATGCATGATTTGGCATGATTTGTTATAAATCATTGGTCAAGAGATGCGCCCATGGCGTGGTTCCGATGAATTTATTTGGTTAATCTATTGTTCAAATGAATAATTCCAGGTTTGAATGGGTATGATAGAGTTTAATTGCATGCTTGTGATATCTAATAGAATGTATCTGATATGCACAGAGATAGCAGCAGCTGTAAAACGCATTGTATCACAGTGCAACGCACAGAAAGGTGTAAGAATGGTCACTTTGAACGACGCGCAAGACCCGTTTGGACCAGAAGATGATGTGTTGGGTGAGAAAATGCAAGAAGCACATACAGAGGCCAAGTCTAATGGAAGAAGGGAGGAAGTAACGCCCCCAAACTTGGCTGAGACTATGGTAATTTTAAACGAGCGGATGATGAAAGCACAAGAAGAGCAACATCAACTAAATGCAGCCATTTTACAGAGTCTTACGGACTTACAACAAAGGATTAACGGTGGTTCTAACCCAAGCCACGAACGCCGAGAGGAAAGGAATGCAGAAATTCAGTCTAGGGGCCGTTCTATGAGAAGAAATCCTAGCCCTAGAAGAGGTTCTGTGAGCATAAGACACAAGACACCCTCTCCTAATTTTTCTTCTAGCAGCCCAAATGATTCTGAGGGATCTCAGGGGAGCCCAAGACGCACTGCCAACAAGAGTAAGGGCAGAAAGAGGCACAGAGGTATTTCATAGGGTGAATTTAGGAAGGCAAGACCTCCAACTTTTGATGGTGAAAGCAAAGAAGGTCAAGAAGCAGAGGCATGGCTTCTTGGAATGAAGAAGTACTTCAGAATGCATGAGTATTCAGAGAATGAAAAGGCTAAGGTTTCTATTTATAACCTTAGTGGAAGAGCTTCTATTTGGTGGGACCACCTCATGCAAGTGAAAGGAATCAGTGAAAGAAGAGTAAGCTGGGAAAGGTTTCAAAGATATTTCCAGGAGAAGTAGCTATCAACTAGGTATTATGATAGAAAAATAAAAGAGTTCAATGAACTCAGACTAGGACAGAACACCATGGATGAGCATGTCCACAAGTTTTTGGAGCTACTAAGGTATGTGGACTACATCAAGGATGAAAGAGTGAAGATCCAATGCTTCCTTGGTAGTCTACCACAAAGCTACAAAGATAGAATAGAGTTTGTAAATACACCAAGCTTGAACGAAGCCATTAGAATGGCAGAGCATTGCTATGATTAGGGTAAAGGTAAAGCAGAGGTGCAGCCAGCGTGGAAAGGTAAACCCAGGGGAAGGTTTGATCAGAAGAAAAGTGAATTCAAACCACCATTCAGAAATCAGCCTATGAGATTTCTGCAAGGCAGCAAGCAAGAAGAGAATTCAAGCCGGCTGTAGCAGCGGATAGAACAACAATGGGGCCACTTCAATGTTGGGGTTGTGGAGAGAACCACATGCTTAGAGATTGCCCAACTGCAAAGAAGAACCCCAAGAGATTGCACAATGTTAGAGGAGCAACTACATTAGGGGACATGGCAAAAGCAACGCCTAGGATTTATGCAACACTGGATGACCACCAATCAAATCATCAATCAGCAGTGGTAGAGGTTGCAGGTAAGATTGCTGAGTAGCCTATTTCTGTTTTGATTGATCCAAGGTCTACTCATAGTTATATATCTCCTAAGGTAGCTGAAAGTTGTTCTCTTGGTAAAGTAAAGCATGATAAAGCTTGGCTAGTTTAGTTAGCCACGGGTACCAAGAGAAAGGTAAGTGAAGTAGTGAAGGAGTGTCCTATATAATTGAATGGACTCCTCACACGTGCAGAGTTAAGTATATTACCATTGGGATCATATGATGCCTTAATCAGCATGGATTGGTTGGAAAGGCATAGAGCCAAGGTGGACTGTTATGAGAAAGCAGTGGAATGTCTTGGCGATGAATGCCAACCAAGGTCGGTTAAAGGAATTCCAAAGCATGTTTCAGTAGGGCAGATTTCAGCTCTGCAATTAAGGAAGTTTTGTTAAAAGGGTTGTCAGTTGTATGCGGTTGTTACACCTAAAATCTCGCCATCATAAGACATATGTTAACCGGACAATCTACCGAAAGCGGACTTAAGGCATGATCTCCCTAGTTCAATGTGAATCTAGAACAAATCAGACATAATACAAATCGACCTTCCTAGATCAAATTAGAGATTAAGTGATGTAAACATGTTACCTTTCAGATCTGTAAATATTTTCCTCCTTTGTCGCTCTAGGCTCCACAGTTGTCAGATTCATAGTTGCAAGACCTGTCAGAACATGCAAGAGACAAATATCCCTGAGGTTTCCATGACTAGGAAATCCAACTGGAGAAGTTGTTGACCCCTTTCCATAGGATCTAGTTGGGTCGGCGCAGGTTACTCCCTAGCAACATGCGCCCAACTAGGTCAGGCGCATGTGGTCATCTGACAGCTTGCGCCATCGGCCCATGTTATCTTTGTACAACATGCGTCATCCCTATCAGGCGCAAGTTTTCCTAATACAACTTGCGCCGATGTCAGTTAATATGGATAAAGGGCATATTTCCAACCCCTCAAGGGGCGAAGAGGTGGAAACTTCCACTTCACAAGACACATCTCTCCCTCGCGCTCTGTCGGGAGAGCCTGGATATTTAGAATGGTTAAATTCATCCCAGGACAGCCCTGTATCCGCTGCATTTGGTTCAGCTACACCCTTTTGGGAAACATCTCTAGGTCAACAAGTGGCTCATTTTTCCATTTCACCCCCACCCAGTTGGGCTACTCCTGATGTGCTTCTGGCACCCTTTCGTAATCGCTTGGATAGATTACGTGCCATGGGCGACGAATTTCGAAGACAAAGTCTCTTACGAAGGGATGAAGACACGTAGGTACTCACATATCGAAATATCCCGATTCGTTCTTTATCTTATGATTCACCGAAACCGTCCATCCACAACATGACCACTTATGAACCTGGTCAACCCTCATTTCCTGCAAGTACACCCCTTAGACAAGAGATCGGTTCTCTATCCCAAATGACTCAACCTGTTGAAGGACAACAATCCAACACCCCTCTTACTACTACGGGAACATTACCCACCCCTCCCCCACCCCAAAACTCGCAGGGAAGATAATCTTTACCCCCTATTTTCTTACGAGTAATGTTCACCTCGTAGCAAGTAATCAACAACCCATTATGGGTCAACCATCGATTAGTGGTCAGCATGTTGTTACTGGGGGGAAACCCCTGTTTCCTAACCATAATTTCGAGTGGAGGATTTCCTATCGGTCATTTCGTTGGAACTCCCTTACCAGCTGTGGGATCCACCATGGATTTATCTCATATTGGGGGACCATCCAATTCAACTCAACCAACATGGAGTCAAGCGTATCCAGGTTATCTTAACCCTGTGTCGGGACAATTCAATCCCGGAAACGCACTCTACGGGATACCTTATCCCGAAAACCCATACACTCTATGGGGGCACCAAAATGTTTTACAAAATGGACCCCCACCAACCATCCCTCAAGTACCACCACCCTTGTTTGGTCCCCCTCCACCTCCCTCTTGAGGCAGCGGGCCCCCATAAAATTCCCAAGGAGGAGGACCTCTACCTTCTGGCGGAGGGCCACCTCATTCTGGAAACAATGGCCCACCTCACTCTAGTGGCGGAGGCAGAGGCCCTCCCCCTTCCGGCGGAGGCGGAGAACCACCCCCTCCTGGTGACGGAGGATCCCCACCTTATGGTGGAGGACCACCCTATTCCGGTGGCGGCGATGGAGGACCACCCTATTTTGGTGGAGGTGGCGGAGGAGGACCACACCCTTCCGGTAGAGGTGGTGGTGGAGGCCCCAACCCTTTCGGCGGAGACGGTGGAGCACCACCCCCTCCCGGTGGAGGCGGTGGAGGACCACCTTATCCCGGCGTGTTGGAAGTTTGATTGTCGTTACACCAAAACCTACAAGTGATTGGTAAACTCACCACCGCTAGATTTCAAGGATCCACGAGACGCAATTAGTCCCTTGTCATGATACACCAAGAAGCCCTGACTACTTGCAATTTCGTGCAACAATATCCCCCTCAGCGCGAGCCGAGTGTGTATCGAACTTGTGACCTTTAGCTCTGATACCAATTGTTGGAAGTATGGCTGTCATTACACCAAAACCCGCAGGTGATTGGTAAACTCACCACCGCCAGATTTCAAGGATCCACGAGAGGCGATTAGTCCCTTGTCACGATACACCGGGAAGCGTTGACTACTTGCAATTGCGTGCAACACGGCGGCGGCGGTGGACCCCCATAATTTGGAGGAGGCCCCCCCCTCCCGGCGGCGGCGGAGGACCTCCACCATTTGGAGGAGGCCCACCCCTTTTGGCGACGGCGGCGGACCCCCACCTTATGGTAATGAAGCACCTTATTAGGGCGGCGGACTTACATATGGTCCGGGTGGCACACCCCCTTACGGCCAATTTCCTCCGAGAACACCCTAAAACCAGTCGATGCAAGGTCCCACTGGTCCATATATTCCATATCAATACTATCAGTACCCGCAGCCGAATCAACAACTGCCATCCTTGGCGACTTTGGACCTACCTGACTTGTCTCGTCTGACTAATGACCCCATCTTCCAGGGATACAATTGGCCACCAATTCCAGTTAAACTACCATCTGATATTCCCAAATTTGATGGAAAACCTGGTGAGAATCCAAAAAATCATGTGATGACATACCATTTATGGTGCTCATCCAACTCCTTGATGGACGACTCGATCTGTCTTAGGTTATTCCAACGGACTCTCATCGGCCCAACTTCCAAGTGGTATATTGAATTACCACAGAACTCCTTTCCAGATTTCCGTTCTCTTGCTATGTCTTTTTTGACCCATTTCCAGTTACCCATTCGCTATGAGACTGGTACGGACTTATTGACCTCTCTTCGCCAGAATACCGCAACTCATATCTCAGATCATATCCATGAGTGGCAGCGACGACGACGTCTCATTAAGGCTCACATTCCAGACCAACTCTTAGCTGACTATTTCATGAAGTCTCTTTTGCCTATCGTAGCTCGAGATGTGGCCATGGGAGGGGTCGTCACCAAGGAGCAGGCTATTGCCCATACCCATAACTTAGAACTGGTCTATGTTGAATCCGACACGTTGTATGAAATTGTTCCTAACGCACCCCGCCCTACATATGACCCTGCAAAACCACCCAAGGGACCTCAAGTCAACGACATTATTGGTTCCCTTAACTCTCAGCCTCCTACTCAAACTGGTGGACCATCTAACCCCCAGGTTTCTTCCACATCCCCACCACAGGCTGGAAACAGCACCACCAAGTCATCCACTCCTGCCTCCACCGAAGAAGTGAATTTTGTTCAATCAGCTTCGCCTCAAAAATCTGGTGGTAAGAAGAAAAACAAAGGTAAACCCCAGAAACCTTCTAACCAGCAGGATCCTAAGACTACCCCTGAAGACACCAAACAGAAGAGGAAGCTAAAGTATCATTGTTTACTGTGTGGTGGTGACCATTTCTCCAAGGAATGTCCCCACCGAGACGAAGAACATAAGTTTCTCAAGGGAAACCCCACTCCTGCAGTTCTCAACGATCTCTTCCCCACTCAGAACCAACAACTGGTCGCTCAAACCTCTCATTCACATAGAGAGGCATCCTCTACCACGCATGTTCTCATGATGCCTAGTGAGATGGTTAACTTGAACCCACGATCGCATTCATATGACTTAGTCCCCTTGAAAGAACCCATTGGAAGTAATTCTGAAAAAGCTTCCACTTCTATGCCCAATGTTACCGTACCGCAGGCCTCCCTCACCATTGAGAAGCCTTCTTTACAGTCAGTATTGCGCCCGCCTAAGAGCACGATTCGAAAAGCAATTTTCAATCCCAATGCTTGGGTAGCTCAGAACTACAATATTGTAGAGGACTTGGCGCAAGATCCTTGTGCCATGTCGACGCTAGAGGTCTTGCAGAATTGTCCCAACTAACGCAAGACTCTTCTTGCTGCTATTGGTGCGGTAGATCCGGATTACTCGAACACAATCATGTTTTGACTTGAGTACTTTAAACGGAGGCTTTCCCACCAACTGGAATTTCAAGTTGCTACGAACGTTGCTGGGAAGACAATCTATCATACTGTACTAGACGACGGGGCTTCTACCTCGATCATGTCACTATCTTGTTGGAGAGCCATTGGTTCTCCTGAATTGAACCGTTCTCCCACCACCTTGAAAGCATTCGACGGTCGTGGCTTTCAACCCCATGGGCTATTACAAGCCTTAGCAGTCGAGTTGGGGGGTAAGACCGCAACCATTAACGTGGAAGTAGTCGTAGCCCCTTTAGATTATAATCTCTTACTTGGTCGTAATTGGTTTTATGCCATGACTGCGGTCGCGTCATCTGTCTTCCACATAGTGCAATTCCCCCATCAAGGCCAAATTGTCACTGTGGACCAACTGGACTTCTGTACACCAGACACCTCTACTCATCTTGGCGATAATGTCCCATTACTCGGACAATCTTCGCAGCTATATGAGAGCGTGGGGGTCGGCCTCATAAAAGATTCATCTCTTATGGGAGTCTTTCCAACCCCAGATACCCTTAATCATGTTGCCACGGTAAATATGATCTCCACGATTTCATCTTTTCCCAACTCTAACGATCAATGGCTTGTACCCGATGAAGCCACCATGCATCTGATTGGAGATACCATGCCTCTTTCACCCGCTGAACTCACTTACGAGGCTATCCAATCAGCACCCAAGGACCACTTGGCTGTGGCCTCTACATCTTGTTCTCTACAGCGGACGTCATCCTTACCCGATCCTATACTCCGGACTTTTCATTCTGACGAGTCCATCATGGAAATTATGAGTGCAAATGACCCTCCATGGGAAGACCTCCACCATCGATCGTCTTTCCTTCCCCCATTGGATTCTGTAGAGAATAGCATCACCACCATTTTCACACCGGATGTCTACCCTTGCCCCCATTCCCCGATACTCACGTGTCATACGGACACTGAGGGAAACCTGGCGAACATTGAACCCACCATTCCGGTTGACATCTCGTTTACCCCTGGTGTAGTAGAACATATTCATTTAGGCCATAAATGTTCCCTTGAAGAGATTACTACTTTTACGCCCTTATTCAAGCAATTCCGAGACGTGTTTTTTTGGACCTACGAGGAAATGCCCAGGATAGACCCTTCTATTGTTTCGCACGAAATTAAAACTTATCCCGAAGCGAAACCAGTCCGTTAAAAGTTACGACCGGTACACCGTCGAAAAACTGCGGCAATCAAAGCAGAAATTGAAAAGCTCTTGAAGGCTGGATTTATCTACCTTGTTCCATTAACATAATGGGTCTCAAATGTCGTCCCTGTGACTAAAAAGCAGGGCACTATCTGAGTCTGCGTCGATTATCTATCCGAGGTTGAACACGTCTTGAATGACTGTCACGCTGGGGCTTGTTGCGTTCATCTCTCTGGGATGGCTACAACCCAAAAGATACTACGCGCGGGATATTACTGGCCATCCATATTTAAAGATTGCATAGAGGCCGTTAAAAAATGTCCCCCATGCCAGCATTTTCAAACGAACAAGTGCACCCACCTAGCCCCTTTACACCTCGTTATTGTCGTTGGCCCCTTTGCAAAATGGGGCATAGATTTCATGCACTGTAATCCTACCTCGACCGGGGGGCATGGTTACGTCATAGTAGTCGTGGATAACTTTACTAAATGGGCCAAGGCTATGCCTATGTACAATGAAGATGGCAAATCCGCCGCACTCTTCATGTTTAATCATGTTATTTCACGGTTCAGAGTTCCACAAGCCATAGTCACCGACCATGGATCTCATTTCTAGAACTATATGGTTGACGAATTGAGCGCCAGACTTGGTTTTCGCCACGAAAACTCAACCCCTTACTACCCACAGTCTAATGGACAAGTAGAGGCCATTAACAAGGTCTTGAAAACCATGATCCAATGCATGGTGGGTACGCATAAATCAAACTGGCACAACATACTTTTTTCCGCACTATGGGCTTATCAGACTTCCGTTAAGATTGCCACCGGATTTACACCTTTCCAATTAGTTTATGGATTGGAGGAAGTCCTACCAAAAGAGTGCGAGATTCCATCTCTCAAACTCGCAGTTGAGCTCCTTCCGAACACCACTACCGAGGAAGAATGCTTCCTCTACCTAGAGAAACTCGATGAGACCCGCCGCGATGCTGCTCTTTCCAACTAGGAACACACAAAACGCATCAAAGCACAATACGATAGGTCAATTAAACCTCGTGTCTTTAATGAGAGTGATTTGGTCCTCACATATGACCAAAAGCACAATAAGCTGGGGGCAAGTAAGTTCGATTCCATGTGGCACGGACCGTACATAGTGAAACGTGTTCTAGAGAAGAGAGCCTACAAACTAGAGGACTATGATGGGATATCTTTGGGTGAGCCCCGCAATGGGCTCTACCTAAAGAGGTACTATTCCTGAGTATTTCATGTATGGGTATCTTGTATATACTGTACATGGCGTGTGTTTTGTGTGGTGTGACGCTTTTGTTTTAGTGTGTCTAGATCTTGTTTTGCTACTTATACCATGTTCTGTCTACATGTGTAGATGGAAACTTGCTATGCATTCACGGACGGTGCCAATCGGCATACCCGTAACTTTGATTCGACAGCCTAGGTACTTTATTCTCCCATCGGCAAGCTTATTAGCTTAGGAGGAAGTTGTCTAGGATACGCAACCAATAACGCCATAGAATATCAGGCAGTCATTGGAACCCTAAATGGCGCTCTTTCCTTGGGTATGAACCACGTTGTCATCCATTTGGATTCACAACTAGTGGTTTCCCATCTTAATCAGCTCTATGCTATCCGCAGCCCTAATTTACTCCGTCTCGTTCGATGAGTCCATCTTCTGGAAAGGTCCTTTGAATATATTCAATACCTGCACATTCCACGAGACATGAATGCAGTTAATGACTCGATGGCCAACTTCATTCTGGATTGGCACATTGCACACACATAGCATATTTATAAAATATAAAGGCATACATAACATGTAAATCATCCATTTTATAAGTAAACATATAAACAAGATCTCATTAATCATCCACAGAACACAAAATGTATAGAACCGTCGGAAGTGTCTGTATATATATATATCAATCGATATAAAATGGTAGTGCTAATACAAAAGTCTGAAGCGTACTAGCTTTCAGTAAGAGTCATCTTTAAGAAAATTTGAAGCTCATAATCTTTCAGTACATATGTAAACATGATCCTAATCCCTAGGTTGCTCATGATAGTAGAATACGGCCCTCGCCACTTTACGGAGCAGCGTGCCGAAACGTAAGGATACCCCGACAGTGAGCTTCTGATAGCCCCGGGGTAGATCATGGACACCTGGCTCTAGGATGTCCAGTGTTCGCCTATGGAGGTTCTCATGGACCTCCTCCATCTCCTCGATGGCATCACGCATTGCGGTACCCATGACTAGCACCTCTCCTCTCCTCGCAATAAGCGAGACTCCAACTGGTCGCGATGGACCCACATCTACACAAAACATTTTTCAATCATCAGCACTACTCCAAAAAAATCATAAATGCATAAATGAAAAAACACAATAGTTGTTGTTCTTACCGATATTGCCCCATTGTGCTCCCTCAAGAAGCCAAGTGAAAAATCATGAACCAAAGCCTATGATAAGACCCCCGCCACCATGGCGGTCCATCATCTCTGACCACCTGGTCATGTGCGGATCCCGAGCATCTCGGTCATCCAATTCCACCTACGGACGCAGATGAGGCACCCGCTCCAACAGAAATGATATCACCACCAATCCATAGCCAAAGTGCTTCAGTGCGCCATGCCAACATTTGGTCAACTGACTCCGGAGGTTGGTGAGGAGTCTCTCACACCAGTTGAATACCCTAGGAGCCATGTACTCCTCCGCATACATCAACTGTGATTTTCTCACGAGGTGAGCAGATCGACTTCCCTCTACCCTTACTATGGTGAAGAGCACGGTACGTAGAGCACGGTCTCAAATATATTTGATGGGGATATTCCCACCAATAGCCACATTGCCTAGGGTACACCACTGGTCAACCATATCATCCACTGTCCAATCACCTCCTCGTGATCTGGTAAGAGATATAGGCTCTCCCCGCCGGGATAACCCTCTCAAAAAATAGATGTCCTCGACATCTATGCTCAGTGTATGTACTCTGATCGCAAAATGCTGCTGTACCGGATCCCAATATTGGATCATGTGTGTCAGCAGCGGAACTTGGGCCCCCATGCCCAACACTCTGAAGTATTTGAGCAACCCACAGTGCCTCAATGCAGCAATGCATTGAGGGTCATTCTCAGCTTGAGCATCATCAACTTCGTGCTCTCATTCTCGCCACTCGAGAACCATATCTGTCACTGTGAACCTGTCCAAAAGGGAATTTAAACATCATTAGAACCCTTTCCAATCATCAAAAGATTTTCTTTTTGGTTGGGCGTTGAGTTGTATTTGGGAGTTTGCGCTGACGTAGGACATCATTGCTGACAGGTCGCCGTCGACGCAGATTACCCTTACGAGTTTTGCACCGGCACAGGACGTCATTACTGACAAGGCGTCATCGACATTGATTACCCTTACGGGTTTTGTGCCGGCTAATGCCCGACGCAGATCTCGTAAGGAGGGATTGTGTCAACCCGCGAGCACATATCCCCCCACCAAACCAACTCAAAACCCACTAAAATGCAACAAAAACATAAAGGTAATCCACTAGAAAGTTAAATAGCAAAGGTTAGGGTTACCCATCTCTGACGGCACGTGAAACGGTCAACTGTAGCTCCCGGAATCAACAAGCGAAAAATGGCTCCAAATGTGTAATATCCTGGGCAAGATTTGACCCAGATATTCTCTCAACTGCAATTTTTTTATAAATTTCACAAGTACAAATTTTGACAATTTTTAACAAATAGTGCAGGTGGTAAGTGATGAGCAGCTGAGGCAATAATGAAGATGATGGGATGAACTTTTAATTCGGATATTTGTATGAGATGTGTGCAGCAGCAGAAAATCAGAGGAAGATGTCCTAAGCACCAAGCATTGGGGCCATTTATGTTTCAAGCTTCAGCGAGCTGAAGTCTGCTCCAAAGCTACCTCGGCACACCAGCATATGCTTACTAGACGGGGACAAATGAGGATGGTGGGATGGATATTCAATTCTGGAATTTATATGAGGTATGTGCAACAACAGCAAATCAAATCAGAGGTAATTTCCTAAGCAAAAAGCACTGGGGCCATTTATGTTTCAAGCTTCAGCCAGCTGAAACTCTACTCCAAAGCTTTCTGGGCACACCAGCATATGCTTACTAGACTGGGAAAGGTCCTGATGGTCCAAGTCTGAGTTATAATAGTCAAAGGAGTTAAATAAACATTATGGACAACATTCAAAAGGATTTGGGATATGCAGGAGTGATTTGGGAGTCTTAAGCCACTCCGGGATTGCTTAGCTAGGAATTTTCCAAACTTTACAAACAAAGGTTAAATGCTTCCCAATTCTGAAATTAATGACTGATATGGATATTATACTGTATCATTGACCACCTACAACTTGCAGAAAGCAAAACTGACTCCTAGAATGGATTTGGCAGTCATTTCAGTAAAACTGGTCATAAAACAATGCTCAATGAGCTAGTCTTCCATTCTAGATTATTAAATGACCTTCATTAAATGTAATACTCTATTCTGAGGTGTTATATGGTTCTGATATAATATATATGGCAGCAGCAAGTTGAAATATACCTCATTGGACCAAGCTTGTGTCCATTTAATGATTCTTCAGCAGAACAATATCTTAATGACTAGGAAATCCTCACATAGAGCCCAGGATGGACTGTGTGAGACATGAAATGATTAGATATCTGATCTGAAAGTACATGATGATCATCTACAGGCCTGGAACAGAGTATGAGCTGAAAACAGGATCTCTGAGAAAGAATATGGAGTCCTTCACTTGTCTTCTTCTTCTAGCAGAGAAAACACCTCCAAATCTAGTCGAGGTTGAGAGAATGAGATAGAAGAGAAGGATAGTTCAGTTCTGAAGCTAATTTCTGATATGTGGCTCTTCTAATGTCTGCAAAAATGGCTCAACCATCTCTCCACCAAGTCTTGGGCGCATTTACTGGATCAAACTTCTTCAACAGGAGAATCTTCACCAAAACTAGTTGTAGTTTCACTATCTGAGGGATCGGGTCTTCTTCTGACTGTAAATCTTCAATGATGGATGCAAATAGCTGATAATGGCTTCCAGTATATGTTCTGGACTTGCTTAACACTCTCTGGAAAACTAAAGGACCTTGGGGCACATCACCCAAGAGGAACAGTTGAGGCACATCACTCAACTAAAGAGGCTCAGAGCTCTCAAACCAAAATTACAAATGACAAAAGTTCTCTCCTGAAGTTGGAATCATGCCTAAATAGATGGGATAGCTTGCTTGGAAAGACAAACCACACATGTGAGGGAGGTAGGGCACATTGTCTCTGAGATTGGCAACTTCTAAGCTTTCTCCACTTTCTTTCCTTAACCTCCTTCAGTCAGAATTGGCAAGTGCGCCTTAGTTGCTTTTTTGGATGTTGCTAATTATTTTCTGAATGCTTTTCCTGATTCTTTCCATTTCCTTTTCTTTCCACTTTTTCTGCTTTTTCCAACTTTTCCAGCTTTTGTCAGTTTCTATTTCCATTCTGACTTTGTTTCCTTTCTGAAATGTTCTCCATTTGGGCAAGGTTATCCACTTGCCACTAATTCGACCTCCTAGCCTTCATTATCCAACTTGGCAACATTTATTAGCATTTAAATATTAAAAATACCAAAATACCTCTCAACATTAATTCCATCTTCCATAATTAATTAAATAACTTAATAATTAATTATTTCCTAAGGTGTACTTTTCTCAAAATTATTCCCATGAATTAAATTCATAGTTAATTAATCACCTAGACCCCCTAGGGATGGGAGGATCCAATATGTGACCATGGTCACTAGGGAGGGGACATGACAGTCCTCCCTTCCCAAGACTGCTTGTCCTCAAGCAGTTTCAAACCAAGATGCTGCAGAACCTTCTCATCCTCCCAAGTGGCATCCTCACTGGGCAAACCTTTCCACTGTACCAGATATTCCTTGATGACTCTGCTCCTCAGCCTCCACTCTCTTTCCTGCAAAATTTCTTCCGGTTCTAAAACCAGGTGCCCTTCATCATCAAGTGGAGGAAAAAATTTTGAAACCTCAACTTGTTGGCCAACTGCTTTCTTTAAACAGGACACATGGAAGACATTGTGGATTTTGCTCCCAGCTAGCAGATCCAATTCATATGCTACTACACCCACTTTTATGATTATTTGGTAGGGTCCATAGAATCTTGGCAATAAATTTTCAGCTCCCTTGGTCTTAAGAGTAGTTTTTCTATATGGATGCAACCTCAGATAAACCAAATCCCCTTCTTGGAAGGTCCAGTCAGTTCTATTCTTATCTGCATTGATTTTTCGTTGATTTTGTGCAACCTACAAATTTTCTTTCAATGCTTTAAGGATATCTTGGCTTTCTTGCAGCCAATCCTTAGCCTTCTGAGCCCTACAATTTCCAAAGACCAAATTTGCAAAAGTAGAAGACTCATACCCATACAAAGCTTTGAATGGAGTCATTCCAATGGACATGTGGAATGTGGTGTTGTAGTAGAACTCACCCAAGTGCAGCCAGTTGACCCATGCTTTCTGCTGTCCCGTGACATAATTTCTGAGATAACCTTCCAACCATTGATTAACTCTCTTTGTTTTCCCATCTGTCGGGGGGTGATAGTTTGTGCTGAGATTTAAACTAGTTTTCACCAATTCGAACAAAGAATACCAAAAGGCACTGGTAAACTTGCTATCCCTATCACTGATTATAACTTTGGGCAGCCCATGCAATCTAAATATATCCTTAAAGAAAAGTGCAGCAACTTGACTGGCAGAAATGGTAGAAGTGACAGCAAAGAAGTGAGCATATTTAGTTATGTCAACTACTACAAAAAATATAGTCCTTACCCTAGGATTTCGGCAAACCGATGATGAAGTCCATGGATATGCTTTCCCATTTCTGTTCAGGAATGGGCAATGGTTGAAGGAGTCCAGCAGGATTAGTATGTTCTACCTTGTTCTGTTGACATGCAGTACACTCCTTCACATGCTTTAAAACATCTTCCTTGAGGCCCTTCCAAGTGAACCTCTCTCTTACCTTTCAGTAAGTTTTTAAAAATCCTAGATGGCCTGCTACAGGTGCATTGTGGGCAGCCATCAAAATCTGTTCTTTCAGTTTGGATTCAGGAATCAGAAAAATTATGTTCTTATAATAGATTACACCATTGACAGCTTGGTATGAGTCATCCTGAATCAACCTATCCAAAATTTCACATGCAAACTGGTTTTTTGAATATTCACTAATTAATTGATCCTTCCAATCAGCAGGAGTTTGCATTGTTGATAAAGCAGGTTTTCTGGATAAAGCATCAGCCACTACATTTAGCTTACCCTTCTTATTTTCAATATCAAAATCATATGAATGGATTTTGCTTACCCATTTCTGCTGCCTGTCATTCAGCTCCTTTTGAGTCAAGAAATGTTTTAAGCTATTGTGGTCAGTCTTGACTATGAATTTTCCTCCCACCAAATATTTCCTGAATTTCACCAATGCATGCATGATAGCTAACATCTCTTTATCATAGATGGAATACAGCTTTTCATGTGGCTGCAATTTCCTGCTCTCATAAGCAATGGGGTGTCTGTCCTGCATTAAAACTACTCTTATGCCTTCACCTGAGGCATCACATTCCAGAATAAATGGCTGATGAAATCTGGAAGTGCCAGTACCGGACAGCTGCTCATCACTTCTTTCATTCTGCTGAAAGATTTTTCATCCTCCTCATTCCAGCAAAAGGCTCCCTTCTTGGTAAGGTCAGTCAAGGGAGAAGTGAGTTTGGAGAATCCCTTCACAAATTTCCTGTAGTATGTACATAGGCCAATGAATCCTCGTAGAGCTGTTATATTTTTTGGACTGGGCCAATCAAGAATGGCCTGAATCTTTTCCATGTGTACCTTAAATCCCTCCTTTCCAATGATGTGGCCAAGATAGAGCAGTTGCTTCATACCAAACTCACACTTAGACAATTTAGCAAAGAAGGACTGTTCTGCAAGAAGGGTTAGAACACTATCCAAATGCTGCAAATGTTCCTCCCAAGTTTTACTATAAATAAGAATGTCATCAAAAAACACAAGTAAAAAATTACGGAGTTGTTTGTTGAATATTCTGTTCATACATGACTGAAATGTTGCAGGTGAATTTGTCAAACCAAAAGGCATGACCAGAAATTCAAAGTGCCCAAAATGGCACCGGAATGCAGTTTTTTGAATATCCTCACTTCTCATTCTGATTTGATGGTAACCAGAACGGAGGTCTATTTTTGAGAAATACTTGGCTCCATGTAGTTCATCCATCATTTCATCTATCCTTGGGATAGGATATCTGTTCTTAATGGTTTTCTTATTTAAAGCTCTGTAGTTAATGCACATGCGCATTGTACCATCTTTCTCTTTTACCAGGACTATTGATGAAGCAAACGAGCTAGAACTTGTCCTAATGAAGCCCATCTCAAGAAGCTCCTTTATAGTTTTCTCTATTTCATCTTTGAATCTCTTAGGATGTTTATAGGGGTGGATTTTTATAGGGAATGTACCCGGTTCTAGCTCTATCCAATGTTCAGTACCCCTATCAGGAGGCCTTCCATGTGGCAGATCTTCAAACACCCTTTTGTGATTTTGGAGTAATCTTTGGATATCCTCTGGATGTTGTGACACATCAATGGTGGTCCCTTTGGTACTAATAAAACATTCTGCAACCCACTCTATGTCACCATGCCTCAGAACGGATCTCATACTGTGTGCAGAAATGATTTGTTTTGGGTAGGTGTTAACACCCCTCAAAGCCACTTGTTTCCCTTCAGTGTTTTTGAAGCACATTTGAGGAATCTGGTAATTTACTACATGTTTACCAATGGAAAACAACCATTGTACTCCCAAAACAACATTAGTAAACTGTCAGTCACAGTATGGTCTCCAATAGTTAGTTGCAGCTTGGGAATCCACCGGTTACACTGCATGGTGTTGTTCTTTCCTAGTATAATGACTGTGAAACCCCCAAATTTTTCTGATTTGAGTTTCCTCCTCTCCACCATGGCTGCATCTATAAAGTTATGTGTGGCACCCCCATCCACCAATACTGAAACTTTCTTCCCTTTTACCACTCCTTTAAATCTCATAGTGTGGTAGCGAGGGACCCCACTTAAAACAACAATTTTTCCTTTTGGCTATGAGGGTTCTTCTTCTTCTGATGTGTCATACACTTCTTCTACTAGATATTCTTCTCTAACTTCAACACCCATTTCTTCCTCATCACTTTCAGAAAAAACTTCTATGTAATGAGCCTTACCCTTGGCACATTTGTGCTCAGGAACCCAAGGTTCTTGGCAAGAAAAACAAAGTTTTTTCTTCCTTAACTCATCCCGGTCTCGGAATGAATAATCCTTTCTGTTTGGTGCAGCCACACTTCTGAATGGTGGCCTTGGGTTCTGATTTTTAATAGGTGCACTAAATCTCGGTGGATATTTAGTCCTTGGAATTGCATCTTGCAAATCTCTAGTTCTGCTTAGTGCTTCTTGGAGAGTTGCTGGTTGGTAGGCTTTAACCAACCCTTTTAAGGGTTCTGCTAATCCTTCTGTGAACAACAGAATCAATCGGGCCTCAGATATATCACTAACCATTACTGCCAACTTCTGAAACTCAGAAATATAAGCTTCCGAGATCCCGGTCTACTTAACATGTGCTAGTTCCCGGAATGCAATTTCAGGATCCCTTCTGTCAAATCTCTCCATCAATCTTCTAGTAAATTCTACATATGAGGACACTTGGTCATGGCCTAAAGTCTTCTTGCCATGGAACCACTAGTCATTAACTTCATCTTGCAGATGCAGAGTTGCCATTCTGATGGCATCCCTTTCAGCCATTGGATTCAGCTGAAAATATGTGTCCATCTTCTGCACCCATGAGTTAGCAGTGCATTTTGTTGACCCATCAAAGAAAGGTAGTTGAACCTTACCAATAGCATTTCTCAATTCATAGTTATATGTTGGATTCCTATGCCCACTCCGTGGATGATTTCTATATTGTGCTTCACAGAAATCTTTGAAAGGCAGAGCCCTTCTGCACTCTTCACTCAGAGTTTGGTATTCTACATACCGATCTTCCCATGCATTGACAGATTCAGTATGTGTCTCAGGTTGTTCCTCCCTATGTTCATCAAGGAATTTTGGCATGGTCTATCAGGGCTGATCTTTAGACTCATCTTTAAATTCATTGGGTCTATTATGGGGACCAGTCCTAGAAAAGATCATTCCACCAGTGATCTTCCTCTTCCACAAATGGATCTTCAGGGTTCTTTCCTTTGGGGACTGGAATTCTCTTTGGACTCATAACAAAAATCTCAAGAGAAGGTTCAAAGGACCATGCTCTGATACCATTGTAATATCCTAGGCAAGATTTGACCCAGATATTATCTCAACTTCAAATTTTTTTATAAATTTCACAAGTACAAATTTTGACAATTTTTAACAAATAGTGCAGGTGGTAAGTGATGGGCAGCTGAGGCAACAATGAAGACGATGGGATGAAATTTTAATTCTGATATTTGTATGAGATGTGTGCAACAGCAGAAAATCAGAGGAAGATGTCCTAAGAACCAAGCACTGGGGCCATTTATGTTTTAAGCTTCAGCCAGCTGAAGTTTACTCCAAAGCTACCTGGGCACGCCAGCATATGCTTACTAGACAGGGACAAATGAGGATGGTGGGATGGATATTCAATTCTGGAATTTATATGAGATATGTGTAGCAGCAGAAAATCACATCAGAGGTAAACTCCTAAGCACAAAGCACTAGGGCCATTTATGTTTCAAGCTGAAGCTCTACTCCAAAGCTTTCTGGGCACACCAGCATATGCTTACTAGACTCGGAAAGGTCCTGATGGTCCAAGGATGAGTTATAATAGTCAAAGGAGTTAAATAAACATTATGGACAACATTCAAAAGGATTTGGGATATGCAGGAGTGATTTGGGAGTCTTAAGCCACTCCGGGATTGCGTAGCTAGGAATTTTCCAAACTTTACAAACAAAGGTTAAATGCTTCCAAAATATGAAATTAATTACTGATATGGATATTATACTGTATCATTGACCACCTACAACTTGCAGAAAGAAAAATTGACTCTTAGAATGGATTTGGCAGTCATTTCAGTAAAACTAGTCATAAAACAATGCTCAATGAACTAGTCTTCCATTCTGGATTATTAAATGGCCTTCATTAAATGTAATACTTTGTTCTGAGGTGTTATATGGTTCTGATATAATATATATGGCAGCAGCAAGTCTAAATATACCTCATTGGACCAAGCTTGTGTCCATTTAATGATTCTTCAGCAAAACAGTATCTTAATGACTAGAAAAATCCTCACATAGTGCCCAGGATGGACTGTGTGAGACATGAAATAATTAGATATCTGATCTAAAAGTACATAATGATCATCTATAGGTCTGGAACAGAGTATGAGCTGAAAATAGGATCTCTGAGAAAGAATATGGAGTCCTTCACTTGTCTTCTTCTTCTAACAGAGAAAACACCTCCAAATCTAGTCGAGGTTGAGAGAATGAGATAGAATAGAAGGATAGTTCATTTCTGAAGTTGATTTCTGATATGTGGCTCTTCTAATGTCTGCAAAAATGGCTCAACCATCTCTCCACCAAGTCTTGGGCGCATTCACTGGATCAAACTTCTTCAACAGGAGAATCTTCACCAAAACTAGCTGTAATTTCCCTATCTAAGGGATCTGCTCTTCTTTTGACTGTAAATATTCAATGATGGATGCAAATAGCTGATAATGGCTTCTAGTACATATTTTGGACCTGCATAACACTCTCTGGAAAACTAAAGGACCTTGGGGCACATCACCCAAGAGGAACAGTTGAGGCACATCACTCAACTAGAGAGGCTCAGAGCTCTCAAACCAAAATTACAAATGACAAAAGTTCTCTCCTGAAGTTGGAATCATGCCTAAATAGATGAAATAGCTTGCTTGGCAATCCAAAACACATGTGTGAGGGAGGTAGGGCACATTCTCTCTGAGATTGGCAACTTCTGAGCTTTCTCCATTTTCTTTCCTTAACCTCCTTCAGTCAGGATTGGCAAGTGCGCCTTAGTTGCTTTTTTGGATGTTGCTAATTATTTTCTGAATGCTTTTCCTGATTCTTTCCATTTCCTTTTCTTTCCACTTTTTTTGCTTTTGCCAACTTTTGTCAGTTTCTATTTCCATTCTGACTTTGTTTCCTTTCTGAAATATTCTCCACTTGGGAAAGGTTATCCACTTGCCACTAATTTGACCTCCTAGCCTTTATTATCCAACTTGGCAACATTTATTAGCATTTAAATATTAAAAATACCAAAATACCTCTCAACATTAATTCCAGCTTCCATAATTAATTAAATAACTTAATAATTAATTATTTTCTAAGGTGTACTTGCCTCAAAATTATCCCCATGAATTAAATTCATAATTAATTAATCACCTAGAGTCCCTAGGTATGGGAGGATCCAAGATGTGACCATGGTCACTAGGGAGGGGACATGACAAAATGGCACTTCACGCCTCTCCAACTTGGTAAAAAACAATTGTGGTTCTTTTTCACTATTTTGCCCATTTTATAACTAAAAAGGGAATATTTCTTTTTTAATTTGATTCTTTAGTGGGTTATTTACTATAGTTTGAGTTATTTTCTGCATTTAAACACTCAGTTAACTGTTTTTACCTTGTCTTTAAGCTTGCAGGTGAAGTTAGGTGCCTAATTAATACCATTTTTCGTCACGGTGATTATCTTACAAGTATTATCAGGTATGAACGACTCATCGAGCGTTTTTTATGTCATTATTTTGCTTGTTAAATTCAAATTATTAATGACACTGAGCTAACTCTTTGTTCTTTCTCGTGCTCATAAAATGATGAGAATAAGTCACCAAGTTATAGTTTATCACTTTTTCGTGCTCGTTAAACTCCTATGAAAAAGGAACCCCCTGAAGTCTCTCTTTAAGCTCTTTTCAAGCTCTCTAAATACGAAAAGATCGCCAAGCGAACTTGATACGTTCACGCTTGTAATTGTATTTGAATGATCGTCTCCCTGGTGATAGTTTATCCCTTTTTCGGACCAGGGGACACTACTTACGAATACTCAAGCCAATCATGACTGGAAGAGTCCTCTCTCGCATTGTTTTACCCTTTTCTGAGCGAAGAGGCTAACCTTACGAAAAAAAGCCTTTGGAGTCTTCTTTAGTTCCTTTTAGACTCCCTAAATATGAAATGACGCCGAGTTTACCTTCTATGGACTCATTAAAATTCAACATTGAAGGGCCCGCCATGGGATGAACCTCTCCTTTCCCAGGTTCTAAAAACGTTTGGGATTGGACTCATCTATGAGATGAGCTATACCGAGCATCTGTTTACTCTCCTCAAGCTCATTAAAAACAAGTGAGGCACTCATCAGTCATGATAGGGAAAAATGAAATATTTTTGTGTTACGCTTTAACCTATGGCAGTACTTAGTCGTTCTTGAACATGGCACTCATTTGCATTTACATTCAGTACTTGAGTAATCTGTTTGTCATCGATTCTAGCTAAGTTCATGAGTCTTGTTACTCCTTTGGGTCATCCAAAGAATATTTCCACCCTCAGTTGCATTAGGAGTTGGCATCGTTCTCGTCATGTCAATACTGCCAAGTCATGCCATGCCCATGTTCAAGATACATTCACCGCTCATCATTTGCAGTCAGTACACCCTCTATCATGTCGGTCTACTATGAGTCAGTCTTGCATGTTACTGTACCATCCGATCTACTCCAAACATCTGTTATCGATTTTCGTGTTAATGATGGGGGATTCATCATGGCCCTCCTTCGACGAATTCATCCTTGTCGACTTCAACACATCATTCGAGGACTGAATCTAGAAACCAATCGAGTACCTTCGGCCTGCATGCCTCAATGGAAGGTTACCTCGCTTTCACCATGAGTTTACATTATTGACTCTTGATTGAAATATTTCATAAAGCGTTGAATTCAACTCATTTATTCGCGCTTGGTGATATGTACTATGATACCTTGGGGATCATCGACATTAATGGTGATTCTCCTTGCGCTTGTTAACGATATAAATTAATGACCGGTAATCAATTGGTTTCTACCATTGTAATCACATGGATAGATTCGTATCATTGCGGGTTCGACTTGAAGACCATGGGGATGTCATATTCTACCCAAGTTGCGATGGATATTGTTTGAGTTATATTACACGGATCCACTTTGTATTGGTCGTGGTTGTGTTATCATCTCATCATGGATCTACGATTGTGTCTAGTAGCCATGATTATGTTCAGTCGGTCTTTACTGCCATGAATTTGCATTGTATTAGTCGGCAGCCATGTTGTGAGTCATAGGAGACTGTGTTCTCAGATTCAGTTGTACTGCAGCAGCATCTTCCATCCGACAAGTCCTTGCCATCCTTCTATCAAAGCATTTCACCTGTCTAGTTTTATCAGCTTCATGCTTTGGGGGGCATTATGTTACACCTAAAATATCGCCATCATAAGACATATGTTAACTCAGTATAAACATCCGTGAGGTTCCCATGACTAGGAAGTCCAACTGGAGAAGCCGTTGACCCCTTTCCATAGGATCTAGTTGGGTCGACGCAGGTTGCTCCCTAGCAACTTGCGCCCAACTAGGTCAAGCGCATGTGGTCATCTGACAGCTTGCGCCGTCAGCCCATGTTATCTTTGTATAGCATGCGTCGTCCCTATCAGGCGCAGGTTGTCCTAATACAACTTGCGTCGATGTCAGTTAATGTGGATAAAAGACATCTTCGAGCGATTTCTCGAAGGTGTATGACTTGGATCTCTATCCCTAGCTTGTAGGTGAGCTGGTCTCCAGTTCCCTAACCCCTTGGGAGGATCCCTTAGTCCTCTCCCACTATTTATCAACCTATTTTATCCTCCTAGTCCTATATATATGAAGCTCCTCTCTGTTCCAAATGGAGGAAGCCTATAGCATCCATTTGCTGGTGGAATAAGCTTAGGATATCATCATTCATCTCTTGGAGGCACCCATTTCTCCTTAGAGGAATTGGCTTGGCTTGTTGGAGGAAGATTGCGACGTTAGGACTTGGTTGTAATATTCTCCCTTCTTTGTATTCCCACTTTTATACAGTAATACAAAACTCTTTCCATAAATGTCTTGTTGTTCATTGATATGTATAGTTTACTTCCTTAACCGTTTACTTAGATCAGTTATTGTGTAGATGTATTATTACTACTTGTTTATCTCTTGCATGTTCTGACAGGTCTTACAGCTATGAATCTGACGACCGTGGATCCTAGAGCGACAAAGGAGGAAAATATTTACAGATCTGAAAGGTAAGATGTTTACATCAGTTAATCTCTAATTTGATCTAGGAAGGTAGATTTGTATTCTGTCTGATTTGTTCTAGATTCGCATTGAAATAAGGAGATCATGCCTTAAGTCCGCTTTTGATAGATTGTCCCATAACAACAGTGCATGTATCAAATTCAGCAGAAGATAAGGGACTTAGGATAGAAGACTTCCAGATATTGCAAGAGTTTCAGGATGTGTTTCCAGATGAGATTCCAGGATTTCCACCCAAGAGAGATATTGAATTTTTCGTTAATCTTATTCCAGGAGCAGCACCCATCTCCAAAGCTCCTTATAGAATGAGCACGCCAGAGTTGTTAGAATTAAAGATGCAGCTGCAGGAATTAATGGACAAGGAATATATCAGACCGAGTGTATCCCCATGGGGTGCACCAGTGTTGTTTGTTAAGAAGAAGGATGGAACATTGAGGCTATGTATTGATTACAGGAAGGTCAATAAAGTGACAATTAAGAACAAGTATCCCTTTCCCAGGATTGATGACTTGTTTGATCAAATGAAGGAAGCTAGAGTGTTTTCAAAGATTGACTTGAAGTTTGGGTACCATCAAGTGAGGATAAAGGAAGAAGACATTCATAAGACAGCCTTCAGGACTAGGTATGGTCATTATGAATTTACAGTAGTGCCTTTTGGTCTTACCAATGCGCCTGCTACGTTCATGTGTCTCATGAACAGTGTCTTCAGCAAGTACTTGGATAACTTTGTGATTGTGTTCTTGGATGATATCCTTGTGTATTCAAAGAATGAAGAAGAACACGATGAGCATTTGAGAATGGTATTGCAATTCCTTAGGGAGCACCAGCTGTATGATAAGCTGAGTAAGTTTAACTTCTATCAAGAGAAGGTGCAGTATTTGGGTCATATTATATCAGCAGAGGGCATTGCAGTATTCAAAGAATGAAGAAGAACACGATGAGCATTTGAGAATGGTATTGCAATTCCTTAGGGAGCACCAGCTGTATGCTAAGCTGAGTAAGTGTAACTTCTATCAAGAGAAGGTGCAGTATTTGGGTCATATTATATCAGCAGAGGGCATTGCAGTTGATCCAGAGAAGATTGAGGCCATCATGGATTGGTCCACTCCAAGGAATGAAGCAGATGTTAGATATTTTATGGGCCTTGCTGGTTACTACAGGAGGTTCATTGAGGGATTCTCTAAGATATCCCATCCAATTACTTCCTTGCAAAGGAAGGACATCAAATTCACATGGTCTAAAAAATGTGAAAGAAGTTTCCAGTAGTTAAGGAAGTTGCTTACTAGTGCACCTGTTTTGAATATTGCAGATTCAAGTAAGGATTTTTTGATATGTACTGATGCTTGCATTGAAGGACTCGGTGGAGTGCTAATGCAAGAAGGTTCTGTAATTCGTTATGATTCAATAAAGTTGAAGGAGCATGAGAGGAACTATGCCACCCATGACTTAGAGCTAGCAACCATAGTTCATGCTCTCAAGAGATGGAGGCATTATCTCTTGGGAAGAAGATTTGAGCTCAAAAGATCATATGAGTTTGAAATACTTGTTTGACCAGCCAAATCTAAATGCAAGGAAAACTAGATGTATGGAGTTTCTTTGTGAGTTCGATTTGGAGATTAAGCATGTCAAGGGTAAGGAGAATAAGGTTGTTGATGCACTCAGCAAGAAATTCCATATTGCAGCAATAGGCAAGTGTGAATTAGATTTGAAGGCAAGAATTTTAGAGACTCAAGATAGTGATGAGGTTTACCTTCAAATCAAAGAGGAATTGTAGCAGAGTGTTATAGAAGAGAAGTATGCAAGATATCAGCTGGGCGAGGGTGATGTTCTCATTTATCAGAATACCGGACTGTACATTCCAAACAGTGCAGAGTTAAAGAAGTTGGTGATGGATGAGATACATTAAAGACCATACTCAGGGAATCCAGGATATCAAAAGACTAAAAAAAGCAATGAGGAAGCAGTACTTTTGGCCTGGTATGAAGAAAGACATAGTTGAGTACATTGCTAGATGTCAGAAGTGTCAACAAGTCAAGGCAGAGCATCAACATCCAGCAGGATTATTGCAGCCATTTCCCATCCCAGAATGGAAGTGGGAAGTGATTTCTATGGATTTCATAACAGGGTTGCGAATGACAGTGAAGAAGCATGATTCAATCATGGTCGTGGTGGACAAGCTATCAAAGGTAGCTCATTTAATTCCAGTCAAGTCCACCCACAAGGCTAATGAAATTGCAGAAATCTTCATGAAAGAGATATTCAAATTGCATGGATTGCCTAAGGCATTAGTTTCAGATCGTGACACGAAGTTCACATCCAATTTTTGGAAAGGATTGTTCGAAGAGTTGGGAACCCAGTTGAAATTTAGCACACCCTATCATCCTCAAACAGATGGTCAGACTGAGAGAGTAAATCAGATCCTTGAAGATATGTTAAGGATGTATGTGATGGATAAGCCATCTAAGTGGGAAGACTATTTGCACTTAGTGGAATTTGCTTACAACAATGGACATCAAGCATAATTGAATATGAGTCCTTTTGAAGTGTTGTATGGAAAAGGATGCAGAACTCCAGTGAGCTGGGACATCCTAGTGAACAGAGTAGTGCTTGGACCAGAAATGATTGAGGAGATGGATCAGGAGATTGTGAAAATCAGGCAGAATTTGAAGGCAACACAGGATAGGCAGAAGAGTTATGCATATATGAAAATAATGCATAAGGAATTTCAGATTGGGGATCATGTCTACTTGAGAGTGAAACCAAGAAAGAGTTCCATGAAGTTAGGGAGTTGTGCCAAGTTGGCACCCAGATATTGTGGGCCATTTGAAGTCCTTGATAGGATAAGGCCAGTTGCATATAGGATTGCATTGCCTGCTAACATGAAAGCTCATAATGTTCTCCATGTATCTTTGCTTAATAAATATGTATATTATCCTAATCATATCATTGATTGGCATGTGATACAGGTGGAACCAGAGGGAGAGTTCCAGGTGGAGCCTACATGCATCCTTGACAGGAAGGTTACCTTACTCCGGAACTGGGCCATAGGGCAGGTAAAGGTTCAATGGAGGCACCTTAGTCCAAAAGAGGCCACATGGGAGCTGGAGGATGCCATGAAAGAGGCATTCCCATTTTTGTTCAGTTTTGAGAACACCGAGCACGGTGTTATTTTAAGGGAGAGGGAGTTGTAATACACCATTTTTCCCTTGATTTTATTTGGATTCAATGTAAATAATGTGTACATGGAGTGTGTGTGTGTATTTTCCCTAGTGTGGAGCTCAAGGCAAAGGCCCCACTAGTGGGTGTTATGGATTACTGATTAGGAAAGTATTTGGACAGTTTTATTATTCATGGGATGCTAAGCCATGAAGAAATGTAAATGATGTAATTATTATTAATGAATAAAATAACCAAGAAGCTGGCTAAGGAAGCAACTAATGCGAAGGGGCCACGTGTCTCCACTAGGGAGAGGTGAGGGGGGGGGGGGTTGGGATTGGTTTCCCACGTTTCCACATGTCTGACTGTGAACTCGCTTGAACTCCCTGATGACATTAATGTGAAACGTGATTAAGGTTGATGATGAACTGTGATTAAGGTTTGAAACGTCGACTTTCATAATGGGTACTACGTTAATCCCGGGCACTTCACCAAATCCTCAAAGCAGGAATCTACGATACATTAATCCCGTTGCAAAGGGTGGTTGAAAAACCTGTTGCTGAAGCCGATGGAGTATGGAGCATGCCTGCGATTTCGTATGGCAGGGCATGGCTCTAATTTCTTACCCTGAAAGACACTCAACGTCTGCAGCTCGTTGAAACGTTTTGGACTACCTGTTTTAGTGAAGGACATTCACGCATTCATTCGTTCACCCCTGATTCATTCATGCACTTGCCCTCCACGATTGATCGCCCACAGAGAGAGAGCTTGATCATACATTCCTGCATATGCAGAGCCATTAGAGTGGTATAACCTGAAGATAACCGTGTTTCCCTGGGTAATGGAAATTACAGAGAGTTGATAGCCATGGAAACCGTGTGTGTGAACCTAGTATGCCGATGACAAAGTGTCCATGACAGAATGATAGAACCAGTGAGGAAACTACAAGCTTAAACCGTGCAGATAAACAGTGAGGACCGGAGCTTGGATGGCATGAGATCGATTGCGGAATAGAGATAGTCTGCAAGCCTGGAAGGAGTCCGTCATTGAACTGTGGAAGAAGGTTGGGTTGCTTGATAAACCTAGTGAAGGATGAAGTCTCATAGAACTAGTGAATGGACCTTTCTATGCCCATCCCAGAATAGTACTGGAAGGGAAGAGGCCTTGAGGGACTGTGCAGCAGAGAAGAGGGTCTTCCTTGTGTTGGATGTGGTAGGTAATGTGGGTGCCAGGTCGATTGAGTGTTGAGATTCCTGCAGCTCTGTGGTTGAGCTCACTGGCTTACCAACGCCTCCCTTGTTGTCCCTGTTCGCCTGATAAACCCACTGTCGGTTGGCTTAACATGATCAACTTGTCTGATATGTTTGATAAACCCAACAGTATGCTGGATTGGCATGATTGTGTTGCTTGGCATGCCTGATAAACCCACTGCAGATTAGCTTAGCATGAACAGCTAGCCTGGTATTCTTGATAAGCCCAACTGTATGCTGGCTTCGCATGACCTTGCTGTGGGTATGCTTGATAAACACAACTGGAAGTTGGCTTATCATGACCAGTGTGTCCCTGAATGCTTGATAAACCCACTATAGGTTGGCTTAGCATGGGTAGGTTCCCTGGAATGCTTGATAAACCCCAACTACATATTGGCTTAGCATTGGGATGGAACCTTGACTGTGAGAAAACCTGATAGCCCTCCTTAGTGGATATCTAGCCCAGCTCGGGGGTGATCTCTCAGCTGAAAGAGTATAGGATGGACAGAGAAAGGTTGGGTGGAACGTTGCTCTCACTTAGCCATTTGCTTCGAAATCCAAGATAAGTACTCTTGTTATGTTAAATGATGATGTTTCATTGTTATGAATGATTACTTATGTGCAAATGTGGAATTGTAGAATGCATGTTTATATGAATTTGATGGATATGAAGTCATGTGAAGACCTAAGTAAAGGGATGAGTTCATTGTTATATGAATATCCTTATATTGCATGAGTTTAATGCATTATAAGTCTTGCATGTAATAGATGTATTTTTTAGATCGGATTTAATGCATTTTACATGTTATGATGTGTATGATTAACTTGGTAATGAGTGGTATGCTTACATCTGATCCTTGGGAAGGAGAGGAATTCCCTGGAAGTGTTTCAGAACCCTATGTGGGTTAGGTGGAAGGAAAGTCATGACAGGAAGAAGCCTTAAGTCTCTTTTTGGCAGAGTTATGGACATAACTTCAGTGAGAAATTTGATAGAGAATGAGTACTCAGATGAGGCAGGGATTTCACCCTTGGGTAGAGCTCTCCTAGAGCTTTCCAACGGCACCGACCTTGTCTCATTTGGACCAAGGATGGAGAAGTTATGCATCTCTGGAGTTTGTGTTTAAAGTTTCCATTACAGGGGTATGGTTCCGCATGCCCACATCTGCAATTGCGGATTGCAGATTGTGGAAGTGACCGTTGACGGAACATGAGATTGGGTGCTTCTGCATCCACAATTTCGGATTGTGGGTTGTGGGTCCGCCGTTGCAGATTGCGGATTGCGGAAAGGTAAGCTTTCCGAGTATGAGGTTTGGCACTTCCGCATCCGCAATTGCGGATTCCAGATTGCAGGTTTGTCGTGGCATATTGTGGGTTGCAGGTCTGTCGTTGCGGATTGAGGATTGCAGAAAGGTAATATTTCCGAGTCTGTGGTTTGGTACTTCTACATCCGCAATTGCAGATTGCAGATTGTGGATTGCAGGTTCGCCGTTGCGTATTGCGGATTGCGGATTCCTTGTTGTGGGTTGCGGATTGTGGATCCGAGTCATTCCGATTGTGTGTGTATATTCAATCGATTTGGAAAAAAAATGTATCAAGGTCTCCTATGGCCATGGAGGTCAGTGGGGACGTGACACCACCGAGCTGACTCAGCCTTCAAATCGAATCAGGTGACCGGTTCAGTACCGAACCAGCCGAGTTGATTTCTGACTCGGTCGGTTTGGTACCAAACCGGTCAACTCGACTGAGTCCCAATCTGAACCGGCCGAGCTCTCTAGAAAAAAACCCTACTTTGTTCAGTTACTCAGTAGATTTGGTAGTACTAAATGGTAATGTTTGAGAGTACTAAGTAATGGTAGTAGTAAGTAAAAGTGGTATTTCTTTATCTTTCATTTTCTATCCTTTTACTTAAATTTTTAACATTACCATTAATTGTTTCAGGATGTTTGAGAATGGTTCCAACCTCATCGGACATCATATGTAAAATGTATAATTTTAGATCCCATTCAGAATTCAACAGACTTAACAGTTTTCAAGATTATGGGATTGCAAAGTTTCCACCAAATTCTATCATGTACGAGGGTATGGGATTGGCATTTAATCAAGCACATCAACCCCTCTATATACCTTAATGTTGGTGGTGTTGATTTTTGAACTCCTCTGTCATGACCTTAATAAAAATGTACTCTTCATTCAAGCAAAATCACCATAAGCATGGGAATCTCTTTCAGCCTTATTTTAACAATTGTAAGGTGTTGAGTCATTGACTAATATCCTTGGAGGATCAACTTTGAGATCAAGGATTAACTTTGATATATATCCCCATTTTTTAAAATTTTGGGGGGTCACATTTCAAATGCATCCTTGTTTCGGAAACTCATCCACGTTTCCCTGTTTCGCCCAACTTAGAATCTAACCCTAAAGATATAAGATGAACCCTAACCTCATGCTTCTAGATGTTCATCTTCTACTACTACTACTACTGCAATTGTAGATGACCTTGAGGAGTTCGATCTTGAACCTGATGATGATGCTATTGCATATGACATTGTGAGTCTTGATTTTAGTTCTACTTCTAGTTCTAGCAGTGGTGATGAGTTTGATGATTGATCATGTCGATCAATGACATGTATGATGAATGATGTATGATGTAGTGGTATCATACTCTACGGGCCATTTAGGCCTCATTGATTATGTATTTTGTTCCAGAATCAATATATGTATTCCACAGTACACTTTGTGCCATTTTGATATATTCACCCTTTTATGGTATATACTATCATACATTAGTAGACTTTGGATATTTTGTCTCAAATGCTTTGGAATCATTGATTATAATATTTAAAATATTGTTTTTCTTTAAAGTTTAAATATTTTATGTAGTTTTGAGTAAACAGAGTCATTAAATTTAAATCGGTCGAGTCATTTCTGATTCATTAGCGATTCTGAGTCCAAGTCCAAGTTGACCCTCGATCGATTCTAAGTCTGAGTCCAAGTCCGAGTTTTAAAACATTGCTCTGAAACACAATCGAAACCTTAGAGGAACTCAAGAAGACTGTCTACTGTCACCACAACAAGTCTTCCTCTTAATATAGGTCAATTCTCCTCCGACGCAAGGGGGGCTTCCCTAGGTAAAAGTATGATATAATTTAAATTTATGTGATGGATGGATTGCTAAGACCATTGTCAATCCATGGGTTATGGCTTCAAATAATAGAAACAAAGAAGGCTTGACATCAGATGGATGAAAACGTAATCAAGCCATCAATGGTGTGCCATGACTTGTCCAAATAAATCTTTTAGATTATGAGAGTAAGTGAGAGCCCTAACAATAAATGCACCATCACAATGAATGTGTTAAAGCCAAAGTAATGTGCAACCTAAAATAGTGGAAGAAGTATTATAACATGAGACAATAAGAAAAGGACCAAGAAAGACAACCTTCACATGAATGGACACGCCAAGCAACAAGGCACATCTTCAATAATAATCTCATAGGATCAAAAGAGCCATTAAGCACTTACAACAAATAAACCCTAATACACTTCAATAGAATCAAAGAGAATACAACTACAAGTTTGAAGTAACTTAGCTCAGTCCTCAAGCAACAAAACATCACCACATCCTTGAAAATTGATACTCGCAAAAGATTCAATGATACCTTGGAGAAAAATAGACAAATGAGAGATGCACATTGCACATTGCATAAATGGATTCACTTTGAAGAACTTACACGGAGAAAAAATCGTTCCCTTGTAAGTTTGCAACCCTCATTTCCAAAAACTTATGGGTTATTTACTGTAAAAAAGTCTTCATGACATACAATTAGGGCGAATTGGAATTGGAAGCTCGACTCCAAGTGAAATGTAGAGGGTGAAATAGCTCCCTAACATCCTCATACTTGGAAATCGGGGCGAATGCAATTTTTAGCTCGAAATTCATAGGATTTTTCAAGCCATCACCTGCATAAAAATATGTGGGCTAATATTTTTTTTTTCAATGTGGTTCACGGTCCTAGAGCTATGGGATAATATTTATTGGGAAAACCCAAACATGACTTCAATATTGGATGAGAAAGAGATATTTAAAGAATTGAAAGCGTTGCTAATACAATTACGAGAAGAAATATCTAATGAGAAGACTCTCAACGAAAATAAAGAGGCACGAGCTCTAGATTATAATGATGCAATGAATACTTATGATTTGAAGGAATAAGAAGTTGTCGTTATCTCTGAATTCTCAAGTGAGAGAGAGCAGGAAGAAACATTAAATAATAATGTTGATAGCTATCAAGGGAAGTTCAAAATTGTTATTGCACCTATAATAGAAGAAAAATTAAAATCACATACATCGACACCTTACATTCCCCCTCACAGAAGGTCCGGGCCATCAGACACAAGGAAGGATAAGAACCGATGTTCCAAATACAAGACTCAATATGCGATGCCAAGTCAAAAATATGCAGTTGTTATTGAAATTCGTTGCAGTTTCATACAAGGAACTGAAAGAAGTCACATCAAGGGTTCAATCTACCCAGTTATAAAATCATTAAAAATGGAGAGTGAAACTCAAGTAGAAAGACAAATCCGAATCCATTTTGGGAACCCAAACCAAAACCAAGGACATGCTAAGGAAGATGATAACAATGACAAAGAAAATAAAGATAAAGAGGACAAGCATGCATATCATAATGTGAAAGATCAAGAAAAATTTGCAAAAGAGGTTGTTGAGAATAAAAATAACAAAAGAAAAGAGATAGATGCACCTGACATGAATGAACATTATGTCAATAACAATCGTAAAGAGGATTAAAATCTCAAACATTATAATGATGAATATGAATATGATACCTATAATAATTGTGATCGTGATGAAAATAAAGGAATTGAAGATTATCCTAGCCACGATGACATAAAAGATGAAAAATTAGAAGATTCTCCAACACACAAAGTTATAGATGATCTACAGGATGTTGAAATTCAATGTGATCAAGAATCACAAGCACAAAAGTATTCCAAGAAACAATCAAAGAAAATCACAAATTCTACATTGTTTGAAGATCTATCATTCATCACTAAGGAAGCCACATGTCATCCAAAGAATAGTGACATACCGTGCATGAAAAATGATCAAATATCAACATAATGACACAAGTTCATCATGAAAATATCAATTCCGAAATCCAAAAGAGGCAACTTCTCCAAGTACCATACTGACACCAAAATCACAAAAGTTGTAAGACTCATCGTATCTTTATCGAAGCTGAAAAATATTCAAAAGATCATTATGAAGAATCCAATAAATTTAGGGAATATGGTAATCAAAATAACAATGATGAAAATAAAATCAAGGATCAAGATGATGTTAAAGATGTTAAACTAGAAAGGTTTAAGAAGAAACAGAAAGGCATTCTGCAAACTAATATTTTGATTCCCCAAGCAATGTCAAATTGTCCTCACCATGCATCAATGCTCAAAACTCCTTGCAGTTGTGGTCACCACTGCAAATTCAATTTCTTCTAAATGTGTCCTCCCTACAAACATCCTTGTGAGAATCATTGGTTGCATAATCGTTACGTTCTTATCTGCGAAATCTTATGCACTCCATGCATTAAGAAATATGAATGGAAATGTGAACAAATGTTTCAAGAATTAGTGAATCGCGGTAGTATTATTCGAGAGAAGAATTCATTTTTTAACATCAATCACACCTATGAATTTCTCAAATAAATTTTTCCAAGCGTAGTATCCCTATTGAAGTTACAACTAATCAAGCAATTACAAAGTTCAAATGGAGCACACTTTAAACAAGATTCGAGGAAAAATCTTTTCAAGGCAGGATGACTTGTAATAAACCTAATTGGTTATTACTATTATTTATTATTATCATATTAATTATTACCAGTATTAGGTTAATGGTTAATGGTCATCTCGAAGAGATGCAAACCTTACGCATCCATGCATATATATTCAATATAATTTCTCCATTGTAATTCATCATGAAATATATTTAAAATGATTCAAATACATATTGCAAAAGTTTATTGCACGTGAATTCTTGGGTGAGCGTGCGAATAGTGGAATTCAAGAAATAGGTTCCCTTATCACTCATTAGTACCTTCGGGAAGCCAAACGGGGTGATGGTGTGCTCAAAAATAAATTGTGCACGTGTCTCTCATCTGCAGTCCTTCATTGGTGCAACTTCCGACCAGTATGTCAAATACTTCATCGCAATAATGATATAACGCATGCTAGTTATTCGCGTAGGCAGGTTAATAGGGCCCACAAAGTTGATGGTCCACTTCTCAAAGGGTTTTAGTGTTATCACAGGGAAGAGAGGCATATTGTCTTGTCTCGAAGGCTTCCCCAACCGTTGGCAAAGGTCACAATGTTTGCAGTACAATTTTTCTTCTTAAAACGATGAGGGCCACCATAATCCTACACGCAACACCTTGTGTGCAATTTCCTTTCCTGTATTGTGTCCTATTGCAACACCTTCATGAGATTCTTGTAGTATGGGTAGTTATTAATCCTCCAATACACACTTGTGTAAGATGACATTACCCCCAACTTGTATATTTGTCCTACAATCAACTGGAAATCAGCGCTCCTTGTCACTAGCTGCCTGTGCAAAGCAACTATGTAGTCTTCGGGTGCTCTACCTATTTCCAAAAATGTTTTTATTTCATTGAACTGGTCCAGTATTGCTTCAATACAGAATGATTGTGCATCTGGGAGGTCATCATCCAAATTCCCCCCTTGCTTCGCCTGACTCTATTCGAGATAGATGGCCCATCCCAACATTGTACTTCTCAGGTTTTACCACTACCTCAAACTCAAATTCTTGAAATAGTAGTATCCATCTACATATTCTCCCCCCCCAAACACTGGCTTGTTGACCAAGTATTTCAAGGTTTTGTGTTCTATGAAAAATTTAAAGAAAATATCGAGCAGTTAGTGTATGAACTTTTGCACCCTGTACACCATATACAAGAATTCTCGCTCAGTGGTCATGTAATTCCTCTTTCTTGTCCAGACAATTTCCTACTGGAAAAGGAAATACAATGGTCAATGTTGCCTTCTCCCTTTTGGGCTAACACTGCTCCCAGCACAATTGAGGATGTATAGACATGCACATGAAACATGCGTGCCCAATTTGGGAAGATTAAGATAGGAATTGCAACCAAATTTTCTTTTAAGATGTTCAATGCTTGTTGGAACTTGTTGGTTGCTTATACTATTCCTGAGGTTTTCTATACAGACCCCGGTTCTGTATGGTTTAGGGAACCAACAAAACCCCCCTTTTCACCGGCCCTTTCGGCAACAATCTGCATGCAGACTCGGGTCTCACCCGAGGCAAAGTTAATGGTGCGGTTGCAGAATCAGGTTTCCACAACCAAATGAAGAGCGCTTAACAGACTGGTGAGCAGTGCGCTACAGGACTCGCGCTGCGCCTGGGGACTGCGCGAATATCACTCCTTCACGGGTAATTCTTATACAATAGTGCATCCACAGACTGCGCGGATCAGGATGGCTTTCCAACAATAGGATAGCGCCACAGAGACTGCGCTTCCTCTTCGGTACTTAACCAATTTAATGGATTTTACCTAGTGTAAGTTATGCATTCAACAACATAATGGATTGCAAGCCTTGCTAACTTATACACTATAACAACGACACTGTAACTGCGCACTTCCGGTGTTGCGCTTAGGGAATCGCACTATACATACTTCGTTGGCTAAGTGTTTACTCGATTAACTTATGCATTCATCTGAATTAGAAATACTGGTGCATTCGACATTCATTCACACAAGTTGCTACTTAACATATTATCCCCATCTTTTATTCTTATGGCGAATACATATAAAATCAAGAACACATGCATTCATAAACAAGATCTTAACCATTCACATAAGCAAATACACAGATATCAATGCATAATCAATCACATAACACAGAATTTAACGTGATTCACCCCCAGGATGGATCTATGTGTGAAAATCCTTACAGCATATCTAAGAGCTGATGTATACCTCACAAGAAACATTAAGCAAGAAAATAGAAGAAGAGTGGACAATGCAGTGTAAAAGAGTAGCAGAATTATGATACAGGAGAACTCAGAATAACATCACACTAATTCATTAATCATAATATGAACAATAAATAATACAATGGAGAGGAGTCGAATGCCAAGGTGGTAATTCGAATTAGCCTGCATGAACTCATCAATAGATTAGTAGAGTGTCATCAATGCACAAGTAACCATCAACCATGTATCAAACTGAGTCTAAATGAATGTAGTAGGTGTAACTGATGCATGGAGCACTAATCCAGGTGTAACTGATGCATGGAGGACGCATGAGGAGCTAACTGTAGTCAGAATAGTCAACCAAGTCTCTATGTAGGTCCATCGGAGTGTTTCAGTGAGTTAACTAGTCAATATGTCCTCAAATCAAGGAGAGATCCACAAATCAAGTAACTAACTGAGTGTGTCACTGGTGGTAGGTGAGAGAGGGCACACTTCACATGTGGTAGGTGAAACGAGGGCGCATCACTGACTAGGAGGGATGGAACTAAGTGGAAACATGCTCTTGGGGATAGTAAACTAAGCACTAGGTGCTGGGAGACACCATACTAATGACTGGGATGCATGCAATTGCATGACTGAATGCAATGCTGGTAGGACTAGCATGGAGTATAGGAATATCCTAACACCCCCCCTTAATCCATCCTGGGCCCTGGTAACTGAGACCAAAGGTCACCCAATACAATGAATAATAAAGAACAGTCCATGAAACAAGGAAAAGGGAAAAACCTCATGGGAAAAATACCCCCCCCTCAAAAGAGACTATAAGGCACACCAAAAAATAAATGCTCCAAACTCAAGCAGGTGTGATGCTTGGTCATATGTCTGGAGGTATCTTCTTCTTGGGAAGAAGTGGTTCATGCTCCAAAAACATGTTCTTGTGTTCTCCGTTAGTGGATGCAAGCGAATATGGAGACATGTGCTTGTACTTGCTCTTCAGACCGAATGTGATGAGAACAAATCCAAAGGTATGAGGATGATCCTGGAACCTGTGATTCGAATCAGCTGAGGTAGGATCAAATCCATGAATGTGTAGATAGTCTTTGGTTATCTCCTTTGAACCATCATAAGTGAGATCATGCCCAAAACAACCATCACATGACAGTGGTTGCTTGGACTTCAAATCAACTCCAAGACTTGATGAATGGTTTCTTGAGATCTCCTTTGAACCAACAGAGGTGAGATAAAAAACAAATGAACCATGATATGCATGATAAATGATCCCAAGCGAATGGTAATGCCCTACATCTTCAATGAACTTCTGAGAGCATGTACAAATGATCATATAGTAGTACATAAGAGGTAATTGATCAAGGAGAGAGAATGCATCGCCTCCAATTGCTGATTTAACCTCTGAAACATTCAATAGATCATCATTATGCAAACCAATAGACTCTTGTGCAAGAGAGGATTTAAGAACCTCTTCAGTTTCTAGAGTGTGAGCTGGCTCAGAATTTGAAATAGAAGACATTGAGAACATGAGTGTTGAATCTGTAAGTTCTTATTCTTTTTGGACAACTTCATTATGAGATATGCTTGATATTGAATCATGATCAGAGAGACCATCAAGGAGGGCAAATGCATCACTGGGCTTGCTCTCCAAATAGTTTGCACCAATCCCTTCATTGTTTTTTCCAAATCTTTCATCCAGATGGGCCCATAGATATTTTGGAGATTCAGCAGAATCATGGAAGTGGATTAACATACAACGAGACATAGCAGTCAAAATTGCTCCATAGGCTCTGTCACCTTCATTTAACCAATCATTCTCATCTTCAGAGGATTCGAACTCTCTTTCAAGACAATAATAAAAAATACCATGTCTCTTCAAATATGCTATCATCTTTGGTTTCCACTCATCATAGTTGAATGGAGAGAGAGGAGAAATTCCTTCCAGATTCACGGAAGCTGTTGCAGAAGACCTGCAAAAACAATAGAGAATATATGCAACTGCTACTGCTTTAAAACTGCAGAAAACTGTTGCAATTGTTGCTGCACTCGAAATCTTGGTAATAACTTGCAAAAAAAAACTCTTGGGAATGGAGATAGACTATACTCTCAACATGCTCTAATACCATGTGAAAATCCTCACAACAGATCTAAGAGCTTATGTATACCTCACAAGAAAGATTAAGCAGGAAAATAGAAGAAGAGTGGACAATGCAGTGTAAAAGAGCAGCAGAATTATGATACAATAGAACTCAGATAGAAGCAGAATAACATCACCCTAATTCATTAATCATAATATGAACAATAAATAATACAATGGAGAGGATTTGAATGCCATGGCGGCAATTCAAATTAGCCTACATCAACTCATCATCAGATCAGTAAAGTGTCATCAATGCACAAGTAACCATCAACCATGTGTCAAACTAAATCTAACTGAATGTAGTAGGTGTAACTGATGCATGGAGCACTAATGTAGGTGTAATTGATGCATGGAGGGCACATTAGGAGCTAACTGTAGTCATAATAGTCAACCAAGTCTCTCTAGAGGTCCACCGGAGTGTTTCAGTGAGTTAACTAGTCAATCTATCCTCAAATCAAGGAGAGATCCACAAATCAAGCAACTAACTGAGTGTGTCACTGGTGGTAGGTGAGAGAGGGCGCACTTCACATGTGGTAGGTGAAAAGAGGGCGCATCACTTACTAGGAGGGCTGGAACTAAGTGGAAACAGGCTCTCGAGGCTAGTAAACTAAGCACTAGGTGTTGGGAGACACCATACTAATGACTGGGATGCATGCAATTGCATGACTGCATGCAAAAATGCATGCTTGACTTAATGCAATGCTAGTAGGACTAGGATGGAGTATAGGAATATCCTAACACTACGTCCACAGGAACTGTTGTTATATTATTTATGGGAAGGGTACAATAGTTCCAATCTGCGCACTCAGCTGCAGACTCTCTTCTCTCTCGGTAGGTCTCTACGCACGCAACTGCAAAGCCTCTTACAATCGGTCTCTCAACAGATATCAGTATTCAATAATAACCAAAAGAAGATTAACCCTTTCCCTTACAAAATTTCCCTTTATATAGAGATCGTGCCCGTAGGTCACGTCTATTACAATGCATATGAAAAAAACCCTTAGGTTACAAAATGGTGTGGTTACTCCCCGACTCGGCCTGTCGCAGTCAACAGCTGCTTTACATGCTTCTGGCCGTTCTGCTGGACCACTCACAGCTCGCACGCCCTTCTGACATCTGCAGTCTTCACAAAATGGTTATACTGCATCGTGGCGTGTTGCTTTCCACCCCTCTGGCCTGCCTGTCGCTGTCGGCTTCATGGCTTAGCTTCTAACTATTTTCCGCCACTCTCTTGATAGGTCGCTTTTGTGAAAATCCTCACAGTATATCCAAGAGATGATGTAAACCTCACAATCAAAGAATTTAGGAAAATAGAAGAAGAATTGAGCAGCAAAACATGGATCCAATGGAACTCGGATAGGAGTAGAATAATCACACATGTTTCATTAATATGAATAGTAAAACAATAATGATACAATGCACAGGATTCGAATACCAAGGGTGTGATTTAGATTATCCTGCATGGATAGATCAAAAGATTAGTGGAGTGTCATCAAAGCACAACTAGGAGTCCTCATCATCATCAGTGGAGTCATCAATGCACAAATATCGGTCAACCAGGTGTCAAACTGAGTCTAACTGAGTGTGGTAGGTGTAACTGGCACATGAAGCACTAATGTAGTGAAGGAGGCTCAGTGGAGGGCGCATGAGGAGCTAACTAGAGTTAGAATAGGCAGTCTAGTCTCACCAAAGGTCCATCGGAGTGATACAGTCAATTGAGGAGTCAATCTAGCCTTAAATCAAGGAAAGATCTAAAGATAACTCAACTAACTGAAGTGCAACTGAGTGGTAAGTGAGAGAGGGCGCCTTTCACAAGTGGTAGGTGATAGGAGGGCGCACTAAGAACTAAGAGGGCTAAAACTGATCAGAAATAAGCTCTTAGGGCTAGCTAACTAAGGGCTAGGTGATGGGACTGATGACTGGGATGCATGCATGCAAAATCATGACTGCATGCAAAGTGCATGCATGACTGAAAATGCAAAAATGCAAAATGTTGTTAGGACTAGGATGGAGTATAGGAAAATCCCAACACCCCCCCTTAATCCATCCTGGGCCCTGGTAACTAGGACCAAAGGTCACCCGTACAATCAAATAAATGATAAAAATAAGAACTGTCCATAAACCGAGGAAATGGGGAAAACCTCATGGGAAAAATACCCCCCCTCAAAAGAATAGTAAAGTAACTCAAAGAACCATCATACTAAGCAAAAAAGGAAGAAGCTTTCCTCAGTGAAAGCTTTTGTAAAAAACTTGGCAAGATGATCCTCTCTAGGATTCCAATATAGGTGTTAGATCTGGATCTGGTCTTCTTATGTGCCTCCCATTGTGTAGAGGATGTATTGGACGAAGCAAGTCTTTCAAAAAACCTTTCTGCTACTGGAACGAATAGATCATGATGAGTCTTCCCAAGGGATGGAAGAGTGAACCCCACCATCATGCTGCATCTCTCATGGAGAGGTAGATGGCATAATGCAAGGTTGCCATGATGCTGAAATCTGGTACTTATGTGATTAGATGAATCCTCAACTCTGTTCTCAGTAGCTGCAAGGACTGTGTGAGCCCATATTGGCCTTGGCTCTGGATTGAGAACATGTGTTGGTTCTGGATCTGAATTTGAATGTTCTTGAACTTTGATCTCAACATCAAGATCTTCATCTTCATCTTCATTATAAGAAGAGTCACTCGGATATTCATCAGATTCCGAAGGAGTAGGAAGAGAAAAGGGCAGAAAATGTGAGAACTCATATGCCTTGGAGGCATGATTTGCAAACCCTTTCGCTATAGTCTTCCCAGTAGATATCTCTGTAATCTCAACTGTGTCGGGACCAAAATTCACCTTCTTTAGTGATCCGGTGTGAGTCATTTGATATGCAGACAACAAATTTGTTGTCAAGGAGGGAATGAATAGAACATCCTTGAACTTGCCATGCTCCATATGTACTATACCCAATCCTTTGTCAAAGATCTGAGAGTTGTCTCCCATGTGAATAGTAGGCCCATCTTTGAGATCTAAAGAAGAAAATGATTCTTCAGAGGCAACCATGTGATTGGAGGCTCCAGAATCTATGAGGAGGGCCTTTGATTTTGAAAATCCAGCCATCAATGCATGGAAATCCTCATGACCATCAGATCCACTTCTAGAATCGGACATTCTTGCATCTTTTGGAATAGCATTTTTGTTATGTTCAAGAAGCTTGGTTAGTTGATCTATTTTCTTGTGCATGCAAGATCTTTCTGGGTGTCTTTCCTCTCTTGCAGTAGGGACACTCAGATCTTTTTTTGTTTGTCCTTCTTAGATATGGAGGCTCCTTTTGATGGACTTGACTTGTCATTCAACTTGGATTTAGATGCGTTCTTGTCCTTGCCTATTTTCCTCCCTTTCACATTTGCACTATTTGCTTCTCCAGCTAGAAGAGCTAGATCTTTGGAGGCCTTGATGGCACCCATTTGAATCAATTTGTCTTCTTCTTGAATGAGAGCGGCAGTAAAAACTTCTAAGGTTGGCATCTTCCATCCAGGGATTGTCATTCGCCCAGAGTGGAAGGTAGATACAAAGACATAAAATTGAGATCCTAGCTTACTCAGAATGGAGGGAACCAATTGCTCATCCTTTTTTCTCAATGCCACACTGCTTGCATTGCATAACTAAGCCTTTAAATTTCGAGAAGAATTCTTGAATGGTCTCAAAATTGCTTGGTTGTAGGGAAACCAATTCATTTTCCAGAGCATGGCCCCTTAGCTCATCTTGTTTTCCAAAGAGGCCCTCTAATTTCAGCCATAACTCTTTTGGAGTCGTCAACCCTTCGAGATGAAACAGTAGATCTCTAGAAATATGAAGGCACATGTAACCAAAGGCTTCATCTAATCGATTTAGATGCTTGCCTTTCTACACAACTGAATTTGGTTCAGCTTCTCTTCCCCTTGTTATCCTGTGTAGAGATTTATTTCTCAACCACATTTCCATATCAGCCTTCCAATCAAAGAAATTGAAAGGAGTGAGGACTCTAGGAGAGAGGGGAGCATTCGAATTGCTCATCTTAATTGTTGGAGCGAATGCAAAAGTGAAACTGTTGCTACTGCTGCTGGAACTTGGAATTACCTACAAAAAAACTCTCAAGAATGGAGGTAGAATATACTCTCAAATGGCTCTGATACCATGTGAAAATCCTCATAGTAGATCCAAGAGATGATGTAAACCTCACAATGAAATAATTTAGGAAAATAGAAGAAGAATTGAGCAGCAGAACATGGATCCAATGGAACTCAGATAGGAGCAGAATAATCACACACGTTTCATTAATCTGAATAGTAAAACAATAATGATACAATGCACAGGATTCGAATACCAAGGGTGTAATTCAAATTAGCCTGCATGGATAGATCAAAAGATCAGTGGAGTGTCATCAAAGCACAACTAGGAGTCCTCATCATCATCAGTGGAGTCATCAATGCACAAGTATCAATCAATCAGGTGTCAAACTGAGTCTAAATGAGTGTGGTAGGTGTAATTGGCACTTGAAGCACTAATGTAGTGAAGGAGGCTCAATGGAGGGCGCATGAGGAGCTAACTGGAGTTAGAAGAGGCAGTCTAGTCTCACTGCAGGTCCATCGGAGTGATACAGTTAGTTGAGGAGTCAATCTAGCCTTAAATCAAGGAAAGATCTAAAGATAACTCAACTAACTGAAGTGAAACTGAGCGGTAGGTGAGAGAGGGTGCCTTTCACAAGTGGTAGGTGAAAGGAGGGCACACTAAGCACTAGGAGGGATAAAACTGATCAGAAAGAAGCTCTCGGGGCTAGCTAACTGAGGGCTAGGTGCTGGGACTAATGACTGGGATGCATGCATGCAAAATCATCACTACATGCAAAGTGCAAGCATGACTAAAAATTCAAAAATGGAAAATGTTGTTAGGACTAGGTTGGAGTATAGGAAAATCCCAACAGCTTTCATCCGCCTTCATGCTGCTCCATACCCATTCCCGGGAATCAAGGAGTATCTTACCCAAACAGGTCGATTTCGTAGCTTGACCTTCCCTTACATTCTTTACCCAAAATAGGTGCCCTGCTGGCACTGCGCGGTGCTACCACTTCGCGGAGCTGTCACTTAGCCGCGCGGTTCCTACCCTGCCAATATTGCATTGCGTTGTAACTTCGCAGCTCCCCAAAACTGTCTTTTCCAAAACTGCCTTACTTGGGCCAGGCCCAACAAGCCCCTAACACTTACATGTGGCGAGCCACTTTCCACTTCTGGTTCCACGAGTTGCTCTTCCTCTTGTGGAGCTATCTTAGCAGCGAACTCCTGATACGTTGCGCTCAGCTTAGCAACTGTATCCTTGGCATCATGTTCGACTGCTTTGATGGTTTCTAACACATTTGGTGTTAAGTTGTCCTGAGTTTTCTCTTAGACTGAAGCCTGTGCGTCACGGAGTTCCCTTAGTTTTTCTTCAGTCCATTACGTTAGTTTGTGGGCTTCCTCCTACAGGGGATGTGACTTATCTCTGGCTTCAGCCTCCTGTTCTCTTAATACCTAAAGTTGTCTCTTTAATTCTTTGACTTTTGGGAATCGACAAAGTCTATCTTTTGGTAGTAGGGTCTTCATCTCCGTGTTCAGAGTGTTTACGCTGCCTACTTTTCCTACAAACTGGTTTGGACCTGCAGCAAGCTAGGGTCCTCTTGCAGCATAGTAAACACTCTCGTAGCTTCGTCCAGCAAGTTTTGACACTTAGCCACTTCACTGGATATGCTTTCTGCAGCAACTTTCACTTATGTTGCTCTGAGCTATGCCTGATCTAGTGGTGTCTTCAGTTGATTCTCTGCTTCCAAGGAGGCAATCTCGGCCTTGTAGTCTATCTCCATATCTGCCATTTCAAACTTAAGATTGCTGACTATTGATCTGATCTTCTTTATAGTGTCCGCGAGCTCTAGCTGCTCGTCGCACTCTGGTATATCCAAGCAGACTGAAGCGACAGTCTGCTCTATTCAGCTTCGCTGCTCTTGTTAACTTTCAAGTGCCTTAGCCTTCTTCGCACTTGCTTCCTGCAACTGTTTATAATTTTCATGTAATTCTTGGTGTTGGTTCAAAATGACCATATCTCGGTCATGTATTTCCTCCACAACCTATAGGTACAAATTTTGTAGGCCTTCGAGGGGTAGCATCACGATATCAATCTCCACATGGTCTATGCTTTGCATGCTTGAAGCTAACTGATCGCGCGGTAACATTACGCTTAGCGGGTCAATTTTGATGATGCACAGTTTTGGTGCCAAGGTCAGGGCTAAGGGTGTTTTCTTTGGCTACGATGTGTCCCTTGACCTTCCTTCTGACTTTGATTCTCGCGACACGGCCAAGTCGCGATGGACCTGCTCAAACTTCACCGCTATCCCTTGCAGCGTGGTGATATTTTGTTGCAAACTTGCTTGAATTTCCTCATTCTTACTGTCTTTGAGGTTCAGCACTCCTTCTAGATGCGTGGGGACTATGGATGCGATCATCTCATAATCGTCATCATGCAGCTTCGTGTCCAACTGGCCCTTTGAAGCTTTCTACTTCTTTTTCTGGACTTTCTCTAGTACTAAGCTTCCAAGCTCCTTCCTTTTTCCTGATGGTTACTCTTCGACAATTGTTGTTGGAATTGGATTACTTTCTTCGGAGTCACTGCCGATGATCATAGGTCCTTCGACCTTCCATTCATCTAGACATTCCTTCATAATGAGGTTGATATCTGCTTCGTCGATGTGATAGTTCCCTTGGAACCATTCTGGGTTCTTTTTCTGTGCCTTTGCTTAAATGTAGATGGAATGCATGTCAGCATAAAAATTTAAAGTGTGAATATACTTAGATGTTACCTCTTTGGAGATGCACGGAGTGCGAACAATGACATCACACAGCTTCTCGTAATATGTGTAGAAAAATTCATTCGACGCGCGCTATCTTTCTGGCATCAAATTTTCCCAGAGGTTTGAATACCTGGGTCCTCGACAATCATTGCTGAGAGAGGTGAGGCCAACATAGTGCCTTGGGTCCTTCCAGCCTATAAAGGAAATTAGTACCATCAACCAACTATAATGGAAAGCAGGGCCATTGACTTGAGTTTCACAGACATCTTCCAGAAACTCGTTCAGTCAATATTGGCACCAATTAAATCTTCCGCCCTACGTTGCCTTCACCCCAAGGAGCGTTGCGCCGGTTGGTACTTCTGAAGTTCTGGCCTTCCTCAATATTTTTCCTACTAGCAGTTGTACTACAAACCGCGTAGCATCATATTTTATATCGTCTGTGACGAACCCTCTCTTGCCTTTGGGAATCTGGTATTCCTCCTTCATCTACGCGGCGACTTCCTTGTCTTTGGTTTTCCCAGCAAAGAACTTCTTAGGGTATTCACCCCACTTGCTTAGCCATGTGATCCAATGGATCAGGTCGATGTTGAGGTCGACATTTCTGTCCATCCAAAGGTAGCCTTGGTGTGTGCATGATATAAGTGTGCGCACCACCGCGTTAAGTTCTTGGCTCTGGTCGAAATGCGCGAGCCTCAATAGGTTCAGTAACCCTGATTCCACTACTTCAGACAACCAACTCTGCGCAACCAAAAACTAGTTCTTTTTCACATCCGTATTCCAGCACATATATCTATCTGGCTGAAATTGTGGGTATTTCGGCTCGTCTGGATCCTTCTGTTGTTGCAGTAAGTCGTAATCTCTAAACTTACAGTCTGCGAGCTTACCCAACATATTTGCGTCTGGTTTTACATGTTTGGATATGGGCGGAAGTGGTATCTCATACTTCGTGTTTTTGGAGAGCTTTACCGTCAGTGCATATGTTGTGCGCAGAGAGATATACTCTGGCGTCAAGGTTAATGGAAGCTCCTTATCCCCTGGTGGAACTTCTGGTAACTTGGAGCCCATTACTTTCACCTTAACTTTCTCAACTACGGGTACCTTACCCTTGCTCTGCATTTGTGTATAATATCGTGGAAAACGTCGTGAACCTTGTCCTTGTTTTGTAAAAACCTTCATAGCAGGGGTTCTCATCAACCCTTCAATCTCGGTTTTCTTAAACACCCTCACAGCCTGCTCAACTGTGGACTCTTGCTCAACTGTAGAATCGTCAGACATTCACTGGACTATTCTCTGCAAACTCACGGAATTACTGAGCACTTACTGAAAACAGATTGAACTATGGTGTGTGGAAAAATTTCAGAGTTTCGGTAATGCCCGCTAGTCCATACATAGCAGTATTTATAGGGGTAGTTGAGCCTTAACTGTGCTCGCCAACGGTTATAAAAGCATTAATTAGCATGTTCGTTGGCCAAATCCACCTAGGATTCAAATCCTTTCCTTCATTAACTCCTTCAGAACGGCTATTTTTGCGTTAAATGCTTAAGTGATCATCGACAAAATCACTGTATAACGGCTAGTTTTCCGACCGACATTGTAACGGCTAGTTTCTTGGAGTGTTGCATCGAACTACGCGGCAGGTTTTCACTATCCCAGCACGGTTACTTCGCAGTGTCGTGCTTCTTTGTTCTGAAATCTGTCTCTTTCTTGGTCTATTTGATCTGCGTAGCTACATTTTGAGCTTCGTATTGTGTGGTTCTTCTCTTTTCTTTTCATTTTATTTTCCCCTTCTTCTTTTTCATGCCCAGCTTCACTTCTCGATTAGTGCTACATAGTCGATGCATTATTTTCATCAAAATTCACGTATCGGACCAAAACTGTGTACAGACTCTTTTGAATTTCTAGTGCCCAATTTCAACTGTACTTGACACTTAGAAACTTCCTTCTCTTTCGATCACTGAGGTTTCTGCGAAGTAGGACTATCCCGATAGGGTTTTAGTCTACTTCCATTCACCAAACCTGGTAAGTTATCTCCGGCTAACATGGCTAATTGAATTGAGCCACCACACGGTAATTTTTAAGGGCGAAATTTCGCCAATTGGCTATTTTTCGGGCTTTTTTTCAAAAAATAAATTCGTTATTTGGTCATTTTTAGTCTCTAATATCGCCTATATTTACCTAAAATATGTTTTTTTATCATAATATTGGCCAAAATTTACACATTTTAGTAGTAAATTGTATGTTTCGTAATTAATATTCGCCTACCGATCTATATACATGTTTTTTTCAATCCAAAATAATCGCCTAGGGTACTATACTTAAGTATAATATTATAATCCTTAAAAAATACCCTGCACCACCGTTAGTAACATGCATAATAGTATATGGCCCAATCCAATTCATTTTAAATTTGCCAGGAAATTTCATAAACCTACTATCTTACAGGAGGACTAGGTCACCTACCTGAAAGGACTTGTTTTTGATATGGCGATCATGCCATGCCTTTTATCTGTCTTTATGCACTTGGTAGTGAAATCCTGTAATGAAGCAATCTTCCTCCAATCCAACCAAGTGTAGAAGCCTTTCTTCTATTGTTTGTTCATCCTCCATGCCTATGAATGCAGCAATCCTTAAGCTTGCTACAATATACTCCATCGGCATCACAGCTTCCTGTCCATAGGCCAATCTAAAAAGTGTATGGCCAGTCAACTTCTTGCAAGTGGTCCTGTATGCCCATAACACAGCTGGAATGCGTAGATCCCAATCATCCCTGTTTACATTGCATACTTTTGTCAGCGCATTTTCCAACACCTTGTTGAAAACTTCAACAGTTCCATTAGCTTGAGGATGAAATGGTGTACTCCTCTGATGGTAGATATGGAACTCTTCGGTAAGGGCTTCAATAGTTTTGTTCAAAAAGTGAGTTGCTTAGTCACTCATTAAAATCTTCGGGCATCCAAATCTGGTAAGGATGTTCTCAAAGATTAACTGCGTGGCAGATTTTGCACTACAATCCTTCACTGGTTTAGCCTCTGTCCATTTGGTGAAATAATCAGTCGCAATGATAATGTATCTCGCACCAGTCCTCTTCCCCAGTGGGTTAATAGGTCCCACGAAATCAATAGCCCATTTGTCAAATGCTTGTAGTGTCAATTGTGGTTTTAATGGCATTTCATCTCTTCATGATGGCTTTCCCGTTCTCTGACAGACATCACAACTCTGGAAATGTTCTTTTGAATCTTTATGAATTGTAGTCCACCATAGCCCTACTCTCAATATCTTCTGCACAGTAGCTCTTTCTGTGTAGTGACCTCTAGATGCACCTGAATGTTCATCAGCCAATATGAATGGCTTCTCATGCTCCAACACACATCTGTGCGACACTTCATCTGGTCCCAACTTGTATAGTAATCCTACTATGATAGTGAAGTCTGTTGCTCTGACTACCAGCTACTTCTTCTGCTGCGTAGTGAACTCTGTAGGTGCCAATCCTATAGTCAAAAAGTCTACAATATCCTTGTAATATTCATTTGCGACCTGTATGGAAAATAACTGCACGTCAGGCAGATTGTCTTCAAGATTGGTAGGTTCTTCGCCTGACTCGATCCTTGATAGATGTTCAGGTCCTAGGTTCAATCTTCCTGACTTAACCACAATTTAAAAATCATACTCTTGGAAGAGTAGTAGCCATCTGCATATTCTCCCCCCTAACACTGGTTTATTGATCAGATACTTTAAAGCGGAGTGGTCAGTAAACATTGAGAAGTGCACACCGAGCAAATAGTGCCTAAATTTCTGTAGTGCGTATACCATAGCTAGACCTTCTCTTTCTATGGTTGTATAATTCTTTTCAGTTGATGAGAGCTTCCTGCTCGAGAATGCAATAGGATGGTCAATGCCTCCCTCACTTGGATATGCAAGCACCACACCAAGTGCAATGGACGAAGCATCAACGTGTACATGGAATTGCTTGTCCCAATCCGGAAAGACAAGGATAGGCGCAGTTACCATTTTCTCCTTTGGTGTGTCTAGGCCTTGCTCACATTCTGCGTTCCAAATGAACTGCGCTTCTTTCTTCAATAGCTTCTCCATTGACGCGGTTATCTGCGCATAACCCTTAATAAATTTTCTATAGTACCCTATATGTCCCAACGTGGTGCGAACTTGTTTCACTGAATTCGGTGCTGGTAAGTTCACAATAACTGTGATCTTCGCAGGATCAACCATCAAACCTTGTTTATAGACAATGCGTCCCAACAGAATTCCATAGGGCACACAAAAGATACATTTCTTCAAATTCAAAGAAATCTGATGTTGTCTACACTTAGCTAACATCATTCTAAGGTTCTTGTAGTGGTTCTTCAGTAAACCAAAGACAGTCCAATCATCAAAATAGAATTCTAAGAAATTATGGATAAAGTCCTTGAATGCAACCACAACTCTGGAAAATATAGCTGTTGCATTCTTCAACCCAAAAGGCATAACTGTATACTGATATGACCCCCATTTAGTAGCAAATGTGGTCTTATGTTTGTCTACTTCATCAATATTGATCTGATGGTAACCAAAAAATCCAGCAGTAAATGAGTAGGCCTCATTTCCTCCAACATTATCTAATACTTCATCTATAAATGGGGTAGGAAATGGGTCATGCAGTGAAGCATCATTCAGCTTCCTCAGATCTACGCAGATTAGATATCACCTTTTGTCTTTTTATCTTGGATAACCATAGGGATTATCCACTCAGATTCTTCAACTGGCTCAATGATCCCTGCATCAAGCATCTTATCAATCTCTGCCTTCACTCTCTCTTTATATCTGGGATTCAATCTGTAAGGCCTTTGCTTTACAGAATTTGCGCCTGGCTTGAGAGGTATCTTCATAACCCCCAAGTCACCCAAAATGCCTTATATTTCGGCGAACATCGTTGGAAACAAATCCTGATACTCATGTAGAAGGTCTGCGATCTGCATGACCGTCTCATCATCCCAGTAATCTGCAATGGATGAGAACTTCGGCTCTTTGCGTGTGCCAATGTTCACTTTTATTGTCTTAACAAGTCCGCTCATATATGGAATTTCTAATGGAGCTCCCTCTACGTCGCGTGCTCCTTCGGATTTGGGTATATTGATGTTGCGCAGATCCTCCTTATCGCTTTCTTCTTGTTCTTCTTCATTTTCAGCAAGATTATAACATTCAAGGGCATGTTCTATTTGTCTTACCCATTCTGGTTGTAGGTTTACAGGTACCTTTACATCTTCAAATATCTTTTCTTTTATTTCCTCTAATGCCTTGTTTATACTTGGGCATTTGGCTTCAAATATCCTCTATTTGATGATCTGCAAAGCTTCGTTTATGCTTGGGGATTCATCTTCAAAGCTGAAAGTTCTCTAAAAGTTTGCAGTCATGATAGACCAATCTATTGTTTCTCTGTGAAGTTCGGCGTCTGTGTACCAATCTGCTGGAATCTTCTCTAAGGTGTGCACAAACAGATGAACCCATTCCGTCTGTGGTCTGTTTATCCATGCTTCTGAACAAATTTCTATGTGATCCCTTGGATCTGTTTGTCCATTATACTTTTCCATTATCAATGCAACTTTCTCTATGAATCTGATTTGCATCAAGTGTCTGCACTGATCCCATGTTGTCAAAGTCTGCTTATGTGCGGACCACCATCTTGCAGGTGTAGCACGTAGTGCTATGTCTAATGCTGGTATGCAATGTTCAGCTGCAACTGATATAGTATATTCTTGAATAAATGAATACACGTTAGTTGAACCATCATAAGTGGGGATTGGACTTACCTCGGTTCCAATCCAACGCGGATATTTGGTAATCTGCGCACATCACCTGGCAGATACTTCGTGCATTTGGCCTTGCCAATTTTCCAGTCCTGCGTCAGAGTCTGATACGCAAGAACTATCGCAACTCCAACTAAGTGTTCCATCTGTCATAAGATTGATGTAGTCATCCTGGTTCGCAGTCATCTTGTAGATGCGATCAAGATCTTGTGCTCTGGATTCTTCCTGAATTGGCTCACTCTATCTTTCTCCTTGCAAAGGGTCCAAGGGTGCGATGACCCTAATATCCTACCCTTTGAAGATCATCTTTTTGGTTTTCAGATTTATGATCGCGAGGTTATCCATCTCCCAGTCTATCCCCAATAATGTTGGACATGGGTTACTGTCGTCAGTCATCTCAATAACCTCGAAGTTCGTGAAACTTCTGACTCCATTGATGTCCACAAGTACATTCGCGAGTCTTCCAAAGGGAATCACTTTCTGTTGATTTGCTAATCTCAACTGGATAGGTGACCATGCTAACCTTGGTTTCCCTATCTGTTTCCATGTCTGCTTCCCTATCTGTTTCCATGTCTGCTTTCTTAAGACATTTACCTCTGATCCTAAATCAAGGATTATCTCATCCATCTCATAATCTCCAATCTGCGCACTGAGCCTCATTTCTCGTCCTGTTCTTTTATGGCTCTTGATATGGTGAACTATGCTCTGGGCAGTATCTGTCTTATTACGTGGTTCATATTGGTTTAGTAAATTCTGCAACTCCACTACAACATCTGCGCTCTTCAATAATTTCATGCAGCTCCATAGGAACTGCGCAATAGAAGTGCCTGTTTTTGTTGCGGTACCGGTTTGATCATACGCTGTTGGCATATCTTGTGTGTGCGTTGTTTCACTTCGCAAGGGGATTCTTGGCGACATAGGTGTTGGCTCTTTGAAGATGTCCCGTGCTTCTTCAAAGGCTTCTTTGTTTCTCTCCAGATTGAAAGCAGGTGTTTTCCCAGTTGCTTTTCTGATCTAGACCGCTTCAGCAAGGGTCTGCTTAGTTTGGTGATCTCCAGAAGTCGAGGCTTTCTGGTTCTTTGTCTTTTCCTGTGGCAGTGCCACTTCGTGTCACAGCATCAATATGTGGATCTCTAGTCCTTTTCTCTGCTGCGATCATCTGAATATTCGGATTAGGTGCTTCTTGCTTCCTTTTCTGCATTTCTACTGCTAACACTGGGCATGCCTCAATGATATGATCAAAAGATTTACAATAACTACAGGTAGTACATGCATTGGTACAGTCTCTGTACAGATGACCAGGTCGACCATAGTTATGACAGATCATCTAGCCTCTTCCTCTTCCTTGTCCTGGGCCAGTGTTTCTTCCTCTTCTGCAAAATCCTCCACGGCCTCTGTATGCGCCTTGATCATACTACATGTTATCCTTGGTCTGCGGTGTTTCTTCTTGAACTCTGTATATTCCACCACGCATATGTTCTACATCTTGTTTTCTTTCCATCATCGGCTCATATGCTCTACAGTTGGAATCATCATGTCCAATGGATTTACAGAATGTGTAATATAAATTCTTAGGTGTCCACACATACTTCTAGATTAAGTAACAATATTTTGGTCGATGTCCTCTATTTCTACAGATATCACACCATGGCCCTTGGTTCTGATTCAGTGGATTTGGTGTGCCACTGTCTAGGTAATCTTGAAACAAAGGACAGTGTTCCTTCGGGTGTCCTTCTCCCTTACATCTGGTACACCAGATCTCTTCTCTTTGTTCTTTTCCCTTCTTAATAGCATGTAACTGTAGCATCAAGGTAGCTAGTTGATTATGGATGTGGACCATTCCATTGCTAGTCTCTCCTATTGGTGAAGCTTCTAATTTCATCGCAATCTCCAAGGCTTCTTCCTGTGAAGCAACCTTCTGTTGCATCAGCGGTAGTCTAATATGGGACAACAACGCGGCTATGAACCATTCTTGGTGATGTTGTGGTGCGATATCAAAACTGACCTGGTCTAACAATGTTTTAAACTTTTGGTCGAATTCCTAGACTGATTCAATCGTTTTCTGCTTAATTTATTTCAGTTCTATTATGCATTGTGATTTTGACTTTGGTTTCTTGAACTCTCTTAAGAGTGCAGCCTTAATCTCCACTAGAGTGTTGTTATGTCCCTGTGAATGCTTCATAAACCAGTTCAAGGCTCTATCTCTAAATGTATTGATGAGCTGCGCTTGCTTAACAGCATCATCCTGAACTTGCTTGACATTCCACATGGCTTCACATAGTAACCAGTGTTGCTCAAGGTCTTCTAGACCCGTTCCTTTAAATATCGGCAGTTTAATATCATCAGTAATTCTCCTTCTCGGTGGTATAGTGGTCTGCGCAATGGTCTCTGTGGTGTTAGGGATGTTACTGCGTGGAATATTATGAGTTGGAATAGTCTAAGTACCCACTCCTGCGATGTTATTGGTATTGACGCTCTGCGGATTACGAATATTAACAACTACAGGATTCTGAACTAACGGATTTTGTGCAATAGGAGGCGCAGTATTCTCAACTGGTGGGCTCTGTGGAGTGATAGGCTGATAGGTAGTTGATGGAGGTGTTGTATGGCTATCAGGCTCTACTTGGAACTCAGTCTCTACACGGAGTTCAGGTTCTTTAAGGTTCTTTTCTGTATTAACCTTATATATTTTTCCACTTTTCAAATTGTGTGTATCTTTGTCAAGGTCGCTATATATGTTATCTACCATTATAGATTCAAAAACTTCTAGGAATTTTACTGCATTCTTAAAACACCTTTCTCAGCTAAAAGCATTTTGATATATAAACTCAAATTGTTCAGATACTTACCTCTAAATCCTTTGAAGAATTTTGCCTCTGCTGCGCTGTAGGACTTCAAGGTATCCACAACAAACTCTGTAATGAAACCTTCTAGTATACTGTCAACCCAAAAGTCGACTGCTCGCGAGAGTGGACTATCTACTTCTTTAATCTTTTGAATAAGTTGTGGATTCCAGTTGGTAGGTGCTCCTTCTTGGAAACAGTGCTTTCGCTCTGCGAGTCTTGATAACCACTCGTGCAACTCGTTTCCAAAACTTTCCCAGAAAATTTCATGAATATCCTTCCACAGGTATTTATTTAACCAATCTACGTCAGAGAGACGCGGATGTCTATTCTCCTTTCTTGCAAAATCTCTTTCTGTCTTGTCCACCCAGCTCCATATTTATTACTTGTCTGGATGCCAATTTTCGGTACTCATCACCAATTCAAGCACGGCAACGGAACCATTTGTTGGTTGCTTATACTGTTCTTGAGGTTTTCTAGAAAGACCCAAGTTCTACGCAGTTCAGGGAACCAACAAAACCCCCCTTTTCATCGGCCCTTTCGGAAACAGTCTATGAGCAAACTGAGGTCTCACCCGAGGTGAAGTTAATGGTGTGGTTGTGGAATCAGGTTTCCACAACCAGGTGATGAGTGATTAATAGACTGGTGAGCAGTGCGCTGCAGGACTCGCGCTGCAACTGGGGACTGCGCGAAGTTCACTCCTTCGTGGGTAATGCTTATACAATAGCGCATCTGCGAACTGCGCAGCTCGGGATGGATTTCCAACAATAGGATAACACCACAAAGACTACGCTTCCTCTTCGGTACTTAACCACTTTAATGGATTTTACCTAGTGTAAGTTATGCATTCAACAACATAATAGATTGCAAGCCTTGCTAACTTATACACTATAACAACGACACTTTAACTGCGCACTTCCGGTGCTGCGCTCAGGGAATCGCACTATACAGACTTCGTTGGCTAAGTGTTTACCCGATTAACTTATGCATTCATCTGACTTAGAAATACGAGTGCATTCGACATTCATTCACACAGGTTGCCACTTAACATATTATCCCCATTTTTTATCCTTATGGCGAATACATATAAAAGCAAGAACATATGCATTCATAAACAAGATCTTAACCATTCACATAATAAAATACATAGATATCAATGCATAATCAATCACATAACACAGAATTTAACGTGGTTCACCCCCAGGATGGGAGCTATGTCCACAGGAACTGTTGTTATATTATTTATGGGAAGGGTACAACAGTTCCAGTCTGCACACTCAACTGCAAACTCTCTTCTCTCTCGGTAGGTCTCTTTGCATGCAACTACAGAGCCTCTTACAATCGGTCTCTCAACAAAGATCAGTATTCAATAATAACCAAAAGAAGATTAACCCTTTCCCTTACAAAATTTCCCTTTATATAGAGATCGTGCCTGTAGGTCACGTCTGTTACAATGCATAGGCAAAAAACCCTTAGGTTACAAAATGGTGCGGTTACCCACTGACTCAGCCTGTCGCAGTCAATAGCTGCTTTACACACTTCTAGCCGTTCTGTTGGACCACTCGCAGCTCGCATGCCCTTCTGACATCCGCAGTCTTCACAAAACGAATATATTGCATCGTGGCGTGTCACTTTCCGCCCCTCTGGCCTACCTATCGCTGTCAGCTTCATGTCTTAGCTTCTAACTGTTTTCCACCACTCTCTTGACAGGTTGCTTTCATCCGCCTTCATGCTACTACATACCCATTCCCGGGAATCAAGGAGTCTCTTACCCAAACAGGTCGCTTTCGCAGCTCGACCTTCCCTTACATTCTTTACCCAAAATAGGTGCCTTGTTGGTACTGCGCGGTGCTACCACTTCGCGGAGCTGGCACTTAGACGCGTGGTTCCTAACCTGTCGATATTGCTCTACGTTGTAACGTCACAGCTCCCCAAAATTGTCTTTTCCAAAACTTCCTTACTTGGGCCAGGCCCAACAGAACTTCTATGTCCAAATCTGCTTAATGTCCTTATTTGACAATACCTCCAAAGGTGTTGTAATACTAGCATAATTGCAAATGAAACTTCTGTAGTAGCCAATATGTCCCAAGGTTGTGTGCAATTCCTTGGTGGATGTTGGCACTGACATGTTCACAATGACCACAATCTTTGTTGGGCCTACTAGAAGCCCTTATTTACAAACAATGTTCCCCAAAAGAATTCCGAATGGGGTACAAAAGATGCATTTCTTCAGGTTCAATGATATCAGCATCTGCCTACATCTATCCAACATTAGTCTCAATACCTCTAGGTGGTTCTTCACCAAACTAAACACCATCCATCCATCTAAGTGGAGCTCACCACCCGCAACTCCTCTATCTCAAATTACATGCATCGTTGCTTCAAGTTTAGAATGGCATTGTTGTCAAATGCCCAGCTGATCCCAAGAGCATTGGATAGGGATCATTGTTTTCTAATATTTATATGACTTCACAATCCCTGACTGTCTTTAATTATCAATATCCACCTCCACATTTTCTATTCTACCAATGGGATAGATTTTATACTGGTTCACCAACCTGAGTTGTAGAGGGGACCATACTAGCCTTGGCTTCCTCATCAATTCCCATAAATTTTTGGCCAAAACGTTGACGTCAAACCCAAATTTGAGCATCACATCCTTCACTTCCTACCCTCCCAACTCAAGTGTTAACTTGAACTCTTTTCATGTGCACCTTTTATTATTCACCCATCACACATTCCACTTAGGTAGCGACATTGAAATGGGATCCTCCATTTCGCTTAGCATTACCAACTTCATGAGAAGGCTAGTAAATTTCCTACTAGTATGAGGATCATTCAACACTTTCAGACAACACTGCAATAATATATTTACTTGGTCCTCAAAGTTATGGCTTTGTACCCTTTTGTGTTGTTCTTCCTCCTGTCACACAATTCTTTGTTGCTCCTCGTCACACAGACTATGCAACATTTCCTCCTCATGCAATCTCCTTTAGCGATCCTCGTCTTCATGCATTCTGCATAGCTATCCCTCCCTACACAGTCGTTCTTGGTGCGGTTCCTCTTCCTGCAGGGTTGCTTCTTTGACTGCCTTATCTGCATCGCACATGAATTGTCACTAGTGCGTAGCATCAAACCTCGGTGAAGCCTGTGCAACTTTATTTATCTTCGGATCAACTAGTTGCTCTATGTTGTGTGCTCTGAAAATGTCTTCTCCTGTCTTTGCACATCCCCGGGTCACTATGCGAACATAGGTCGGGTCCTTCTTACCATGCTCCTCTTGTGGTTCAATCGTCACCATATTGCAGTGACCCTTCTCTTATTCCCACTTCACCACCAGATCGGGACAATCTTATGTCAGGTGCTCATTGTTGTGGTAGTACCCATAAAGGGCACGGGGTTTGTTACAAAATATCATCGAGTGGTCTGGCTCCCCACAGTTGAAACATATGGATTTTCTTCCTCCTCCTCTATAGCCTCATCCCCGGCCCTGATATCCACTGTGGAAATGATAGTTTTATGTTCGTGATATTAGATGAGTTTCTTTAGTTGAGGTTCTTGAGGGTCATGACGAGGGAAAGGAAAGAGACCTAATGTGATTTGGCATGAAGGAAGAAATAAAATAATTAGATTCTCAATGCATTTTGATGCGAACTCATATGAGTTCAACCAGCTAGCCCAAACTGGCCATATGTTCTTGGGTGGGCAAGCTCACCCTCAACCTTTTATTTATGCACATGTATCTTTGTAGTCGCACCCCAATATTGAGGACATTCCACATGTTCATCCCAATCCTAAAAATGACGGGTGAGGGGGAAATCCAAGACAACCTTTTTCAAGGGTTGCAAACTGCCAAATAGTCAACAAAAACCCCAATTTTTAGAAACCTCATCTGCTCATGCCTCTGCAAATTCTTTCACTCGGCAACAAATACTCGTTGCAGTTAAATCCTCATCACGTAAATTGTATAAAACTGGAAAAGGGAAGCAGCTTGTGAAATCATCCCCAAGCTTTCAAAACTTGGAATCCTCTTGAGTTGTTTATGCCCACTCAAGAACAGATATGAAGAAGAATGAAAGTGAGGTTAAGAGGTAAATATCTTATCTTGATATGCACCCAAAAAATTCACAGTATTGATGTTTTATTCAATAGTTGTGTATATTTTTTACTATGTGTATGTGATGGGTGTCACTTTGAATTTTGTTGGATAAAGTAACGGCTACTAATTTTGATATTGTATATGATTCTGGGGCCTGAGGTTGTAACGTCCCCCTCACCCTATCCGGCCATTGGGAGGGGACGCTAACTAAACCTGGGCTTTCAAATTTCACCCCAAGTCCATAATACGTTTTTAACAATAAACAGTGTGTGCGGAAGCTTAAGATAAACATGCACAGCGGAGATAAAACCTTTCCACACACATATACTATTCAATTACACACGCATAACATCACATGCATGAAATAAAAATGCTTCAGAATCAAATGCATAAGATTACTTATATTTATCCAACGCAGATCCAAGCAACTGGCTGTGTAAGAGCGCTTTCCCACCCAACCATAGGCACTCAGTCCATCATATACTCTTTCTGCTGTTGAGGCCACCCCCAAGCTAGGCTATGAGTCCACCATGGTGAAGGAAACACCCACGGGCTTCTATCTTCCTTTCCAAAAAACGTAGCTCTTTCCTCTAATTCAGAATTCTGGGTTTAATATGCAGTCCAGCAAATTGGGCATCAACAACCATGGAGTAACTCTACGTGGAGCATCAGCTTTCATGAGAGAATGAGAATGGTATCTCAAAAGAGTGTTGACTCTAAAGATATGAAGCAAGGGTGAAAAGATAGCTGACATAACTGTCACAAAAGTGCAGTCAGCCCCATGCCTCAATAACTACATGAGGTGACTTTTCCCACCAACCACAATTGTGCAATAAATGATTAGAAAATGGTCAAAAGGAGATAATTGGCTTATTCTCATCACATGACAGAATTTAGGGTGAGTTATAAGGTTGACAAATGGAAACATAGGATTGGGTTTCCCATAGGCCCCCTTCCTCTTCCCCTTTGGTGGAATCATAGCCCCTTTGGTGCTCCTTACGCAGCCATTGTTGGACCATTTTATTATTTATGCACATAGTATTTACATATACTCTAAATCGGCATAAAAGCCAACCAAGCGATCCAAATAAAATATAACAACATGCATGCCTATCCATTCACTAGTCGGGCCTTCGCCTTGAGCTCAACACTAGGAATTCACACTAGCATATTTACATCATTTTACATTTGTAATACAATGGGGTCAAAATCGGGATATTACAATCCCCTCCCCCTTGGAATAACACCGTCCTCGGTGTTGCAATACTTAGGAATACATACACACTTTACACATGTCCAAAATTCACAAAACGTGGCAGATCTGTCATGCATTTCATCTTTTATTTTGACCTTCCAGGACCAAGTCCTTGGTTTCAACAAGCTGCTCCTGCTGAATTTGACCTTCTAGCTAATCCACAAGTTTGGAAACTTTGTGGCTACAATTCTTCTTGCTGTCCTTGGTTGGGCAGTTGCGGAGGCAATTATTTCCCCCACATTCCCAACATTTAAATGGCTGCTTTTTCTTTACTTGATCCATTTCCTTTGAGTCTTCCCACCTGGAACGTTTCTTAATGGGATGATTAGATGAATGATTCTTCATTGATGCACTTTCCTTCCCACTGCTGATTGCTCCCATAATGCTTTTCACCTCTCTTTGCAGACAAATAGAGTCCTGCAAAACCCTGTGGTTCATCTCATTCAGTTGTTTCTGTAGCTTGAGCATCTCTCCAATATTTTCTTGGGTCTTGGCAATTGTTTGAAGAAGACTTTCAGCCAAATCAAATATCTTTTGGTCTGCTACCATGGTCAATGTGCACAGCTGACCACACTTTTCTTACTAGAAACACTTGCTTGTATCACCTACAACCAATTGCTTCAATTTCTTACTTGTGAAATTCATCATGGCTATTCTTTGTTAGGCCATGCATAACATAAACATTAGAATCAGTCAATTATTTGCCCAATTGACATGGAATGTCCATGCTTTATTCGTGAGACTTCCACACTTTTCATGCTTGCCCAACATACACATGAACTCATTCATGTTCATCCTTTCACAGGGAATTAACTATTTCAGCATTCATAATTCATTTCAAGCAATTAACACAATCATTTTCGGCTATAACATGCATTCAAAAATCCCTTGTTTTATAAATGCATCAATAAAAGGAAAGAGAGAGAGCGGTAAGAGTTTTATCCTCTTAGTCTTGTTCCAATTCGTAACCACACCACCACTGTGGTTTCATGCTCCTAGCCTCTTTCACTTCAATGTGAATGTTTGATTTTCCCTTCCTTGGCCATGACACTTAGTGTCTAAGGTCTGTCTAAGGATTTTCAACCAGGGAACCCTTCCCCATTGTTGCCTACGGAACCTTTAGCTGCTAGGACCCACACAAGTCCACTAGCACCTTCTTTCATTACTGCTAATGCTAAGATTTTTAGGACAGTCACATGTCCACATGCATCCTTAGGATGCCTTCATAGTCCTTGCTTCCAGCAATACCTACACTCAAACATTGAATCAATTAACATGTTTAGTTTATTTTCATAGGGTTGATCTCTAAACAAGAGTTTAAGAAATCATAACCAAATCATGTACACACGTATATTCATATTAAATAAGTAAGAAGCTGCAAGATAACCAAATACTTAGCTGTATTGGATGTCTTCACTTTATTCCACGAGCTCCTTCTTTTGCTTTACAAGCCTTGGATTGCTTGTGGATACAATAATGAATGTTGGGATAGCACGTAGGCTACTCCACAACCATTCGGATAGGAAATGCCAAGCCAGTACGTCGACTAGGTTTATCAGACATCCCATCTAGCAATATGCTAAGCCAGTACTCCGACTGGGTTTATCAAGTATTCAAGGAATGTTTGGCCAACACGTCGGCTGCTCCACAACATTTAATACTCGACCACTGCACCGACTGGATTTATGAAGCATTTATGGTGCCTTCAGGGTTCCTTTCTTCCTGCAATGACCAAGGTTTCCAACAAAGAAACAATAGCATATCGGCTTGGTTTTCATAAGACCTGTCATGAAATTTTCATTATCCGAAATAAAGAAAATGAATGAAAATTAAATACTTATCTGTATTGGATAGTTCCTCACTACTCCATAGGTTTCCTTCTCTGCTTTACAAGCCTTGGATCACCTGTGGGGTGGATGCTTTGCCAGCACACATGCTGCTCCACAACATCAAGTAGTTAATGCCCAACCAGTTCACCGACTGGATTTACCAAGCATTGGTGGCGCCAAACCAGTGCCATACCTGGTTTTCCCTCTCCATTGCCAAGCTAGCACATCCGTTTGGGTCATCAGCCAATGGAAGGAAACTACACCACGACCATTTATATGTCAAGGATCTACTACGAAGCCATAGGCATCTCGGGGTTTCCGTTTAGTCTCTATACCCCACCTTACTATTGACCCAATAGAGATTATGTGCCTTCATCAATATCACGACACCTTCACACACCACATCCCTTCACACACACATCAACTCTTCATCCACACAAGGATGGCACTCCTCCTTCTATGCAAACTAGTGGTTCCCTCTAGGAACTCTATAGGTGATTTTCTTGACTTCAAGCTAGCATGGCCCCACAGTACCCACTCACACTACACAAGGATGATACCCCTTTTCTACTACACAGCTCCTCGGGCCTATCCATCCCCTCTAGTGTTCTTTAGTGTGAGCGTAGAAAGGTTACCAATTCCCATACAGTCCTCCTGAGTACCCTTCCTTCACTTTGCCTCTTAATGTGCAACACCAAATTGCATTTGTTTAAGATGACAACACAAGAAGGATAAGCAAACTCATCAGTATTGATTCTCTAGAATTGTAACCATATTTCATAACATTCACTATCAAGTATTGAAACACCAGGAATGCGTCCATTCCCTTAGGGTGTAGTCAATATTGACAACCCTAACATGAATCATCACCAGAAAGGTGTGCACCCCTCATTGATGTGTACCATGTAGGCCTTAATCATACTTCAATAAGTCTAAAATAATGAAATAAAATCAAAGCATTCTCTGCACATTCAACTCTAGTAATTAGACATGTATATATATCAGCTAAGGTTGCAGAACACTTATCCATTTGCAGAGGTATTTTCTCTTCACTTGTGAGGAATGGGGGTTCCCTTCTCTGATTTTACAGTCCCTCGGTTTTCCATCCTAACTCCTTTTTATGTTCCATAACCCTCATATGTCTTACTGACATAATCTTTACCATCTCACTCGCATGGTTTACCACATGCAGTTCTGCTGAGACATTATCGAAATTACAATGGCGTTTCACCCGAAACCCATTTCCAAAGCATGGGATCCTTCCCACGAAGTTTGGCTTCTGCGGGCCATCACACATGGTCTTCCTGCAATGTGTCTTCCTGGCACACTTATCAAATAGCCAAACAGTCATCAGTATTTAACAATCAAATTCAAATCTGATTTCCATAATCAGTCAATAGCATAAGTAATTAAATTCAAACATGAATTTACATTTATGTCTCCTACAGAAATTGGTTTGTCTAACCATGAGGGCATCCTCATATTGTTTGGCTCTCGTAAGTGGTATCACTCTATCCATTATGGTTTTACACTTGCTACCATACATGAACATCCACCTACACCGTGTCCTCCTAACACAATTTTATGTAAGCCAAATAGTCACATTGGCAATTATTAGCAAAATTTCAAATCTGAAATTTACAAATTTGTTCCATGCATAAATTAAATTTCACAACCATGAGAACCTTCTCATAACCCTTGGCTTCTGCACATGGTAGATCCCGGTCTTTAATATGGACTTATCCTCATTGCCATACTCAAGAGAATTCTACCTAAGATCTGAAACTTTCAATCATCCAAACACGTTGTGAGTATCTTATGCAAATAATCTCTTCATTGCTACAACAGTCACTGAAGTGATCTCATAATTATAACACTCAATAATTCAAACACCTTCAAATGTTAACATTTTAAATGCAATGAAATATACATATCTATGTATACATCATTATCATAATAAAATTGCAAGGTACAGTCACATCACTTATGCAATTTAAATGAAACTTTAGATACTCATTACTTCACGTCCCTATAATTTATACAACTCTTCCCTTCCACAGAGAATTCTGGCAGTCCATCAATCCTGACTACCGTCTTCGTGCACTTACTCTCCTGCATTCACAGCAGCTCATGAAATGATCCCAAACTTATCATCAATTCATCATCTCATCCATTATTTAGTTTGCAATAACACATACACCACAACCATGCATTCACACAATGCATATCAACATGTGCACCTACACCTATGCATGCACATTTACATCACTCACATAATCTTTTCACGTGCATTCGCTCAATGCAACCACAAGATTTTTAAAATATCTTAATGCATAACCACTCAATGTCACCTTGCATTGATTCATGAATATTATACTATTATGCCATGCATTCCATCATTCCAAACACATTATGGCCATAAGTCCTTACCTTCTTTGGTTATTAAACTCATAACCAACATACACAAATGGCATGATATAATTTCATATGAATGCATTGAGGTTTCTAAGCAACTATAGGGTGTAAGGCTCCTTACCTTCACTTATCCACAACTCACCATATTCAGTAGGATGACATTAACATTCAGGCACTCAGTACCACATGCAAACCAAGTCAACATAGTTTAAACATAGTTGAAGGGATCTTACCAAATCCTCTTTCAACATTCATGCAATTAAGCACAAATAACCATTACCTGCATGGTTGTCATTAACATTGCTTGATATTACCTGATCAGTTGGCCTCTCACCAAGGCTACACAGTGCTTTTCCAACCTTTTGATCATGAATCATTGCTCCAGCCTTCCCTCTCAAGGTTTGTTGGTCACATGTTGTGATTTCTTTGCATTTACAATCATGCTTCTATGGTCTGATTCCAACAACCATTATCAACAACATTAATTGTCATCAACCATAGGCAATACCATCAATGGCTACTGCATGTGTAACTTCACTACCTTTACCCATATGCAACATCATATATGTGCACAAACATCCTCACATGCACTGTGCAATGTTTATTAATATGCTATCTAGTGCATATTCATTTCATCTATCTAATCTCTTGCATTTTCAACATTCTTATGCCATAATTTTCAGTATATAAAACTAATAAAATATAAGTACAATAGCAAGAGAGTAGTTAAGGAATTCTCCCTTTCCAATTCCCCATCATGACATGGAGCTCCTCCTCCATATCACAGTTGATCCTTTTCTTGGCTTCCCTACCAAGCACACAAGGATTCATTAGCTGTGATTTCTCACCAAGTTGCAATTCAATACATATACATATGTAAAACATGTATACTTGCCACTTTCTAAGCATACAATTGTCATGCTATAAACATAAATTAGCTTTAAGGTGAGAAATATTCCTCTTTATCAACATTGCCTTATGGAGATTATTCTCCAATTTCTGTTGCAACCATCTTATCAGCTCTATGTAGCTTTCCCTGGGTCATCACAACAACTCTCATGGCACTCTGATCACAATGACTTGCTACTCCAATTTCTTTGAGCAATTCTTGCCAAGTCCAACTGGACCTTTCTTGGACTTCATTGCACTAATCAACATTGCAATTTAATCCATACCATATCCATATGGAGTCTTTTCAAGGTCTACGATATGTCCTTGTTCCTCATTCAACTTTTTCTTTACCATGGAAGTACTTTACACAATTCCAAACCACTTGAATTACCCCATCAATGTGCAAAATTTCCATTTCTCCCCATAGAATTCTCTCACAATACACGACTGTGAAAAACACAGCGTTTACCGAGATCCGCACCCTTCAAAGCCACCCAAATTGTTGTTGGCGCGTTCTACAGAACGATTCCTAGATCGACGGTTCAGATTGGAGCAGCAGGACAAGATCAACGGCGGGGGTAAGTTTTGCGGGAGGAAGAAGCAAGGGCTATAACGTCGGGATGTGACCATTGAAACACGGTTAAACGATGGAAAGATCAACGATCATTGATTGGGTGTTGAAAGGATCGACGACCCACATCCATTTCGCGTCGTGAACATGCACGCCAAGACGGAGGGATGGGTGGTTGCAAAATCCAAAACCACCCTCCACGTGGCAGCACCACATGATTTCGCAAGTTGGGAGGGCGGTAAGGAAAACCACCTTCGGCCCTTGCGAAACCGCTTTCGCTCCACCCCTTACGGCTGTTGGCACATGCAGATATGATGTGGTCGGTCCACGCCATAGCCTCTGCCCACGCAGCTTCCCCACATCGGATCTCCCGCCCACGTGGCTCCTCCACGTCACCTTGCCACCTGGCATGGGTGGGGCCCAACCAAATTTTACCAATTTCAAATAATTTTGGGTTTTGTGATGGTCTTTCATTCGTCAATGATGAGAAAACAATTTCGAACAACTCCAGCTCACTCCCGTCTCCTTCACTGTCATTAACATAAACAGAATTTTTTTACTGCATTGCCTCTGATTTTTTCTTGTAGCTCGTGATCTATGGCCCATGCAGCTCTGGTATTGCAACCAAGAGCTCTGATACCACTATGTAACGTCCCCCTCACCCTATCCGGCCATTAAGAGGGGACACTAGCTACACCTGGGCTTTCAAATTTCACCCCAAGTCCATAATAAGTTTTTAACAATAAACAGTGTGTGCAGAAGCTTAAGATAAACATCCACAACGGAGATAAAACCTTTCCACATACATATACTATTCAATTACACACGCATAACATCACAAGCATGAAATAAAAACGCTTCAGAATCAAATGCATAAGATTACTTATCTTTATCCAACGCAGATCCAAGCAACTAGCTGTGCAAGAGCGCTTTTCCACCCAACCATAAGCACTCAGTCCAACATATACTCTTTCTGTTGCTGAGGCCACCCCCAAGTTGGGCTATGAGTCCACCAGGGAAAAGGAAACACACACAAGCTTCTATCCTCCTTTCCAAAAAACGCAGCTCTGTCCTCTAATTCGGAATTCTAGGTTTAATACGCAGTCCAGCAAATTGGGCATCAACAACCAAGGAGTAACTCTACGTGGAGCAGCAGCTTTCATGAGAGAATGAAAATGGTATCTCAAAAGAGTGTTGACTCTAAATATATGAAGCAAGGGTGAAAAGACAACTGACGTAACTGTCACAAAAGTGCAGTCAGCCACATGCCTCAATAACTACATGAGGTGACTTTTCCCACCAACCACAATTGTGCAATAAATGATTGGAAAATGGTCAAAATGAGATAAATGGCGTATTCTCATCACATGACAGAATTTAGGGTGAGTTCTAAGGTTGACAAATGGAAACATAGGATTGGATTTCCCATAGGCCCCCTTCCTCTTCCCCTCTGGTGGAATCATAGGCCCTTTGGTGCTCCTTACACAGCCATTGTTGGACCATTTTATTATTTATGCACATAGTATTTACATATACTCTAAACCGGCATAAAAGCCAACCAAACGGTCCAAATAAAATATAACAGCATGCATGCCTATCCATTCACTAGTCAAGCCTTGGCCTTGAGCTCCGCACTAGGAATTCACACTAGCATATTTACATCATTTTACATTTGTAATACAATGGGGTCAAATATTACAGAGGTCAATTTTGATCATGTTTTACTTTATTTTAATATCTCGGTGGCTATTCATATGTATACTGGTAATGACATGCACATTTCTTATATATGTTGAGAGCTCTCTCCCCAAAGTTGGGGAGGTCACAAATTTGACTCTCTTGATTCCCTCGAGGTTAGGCTTCGAAATCAAGGCCAACGATTTACCTCATTTACCATCCATTAATCATGAGGAAGTACTTGGAGGGTTTTCTGTGAGTTTTTTTTTTAAATGCCCCGAGAGTTAGCTCAAGTGGTCATGAACCAAACATGAGGTCTCTTCCCTAAAAGTTGCAGAGGTCATGGGTTTGACTCTCTTAATCCCCTTGGGGTTACACTTCGTAATCAAATCCAACGATCTAACCCATTTACCATCCATGAATCATGGGGTTAATTTGAATGATTGTAAAATGAGGTGTTATTCTTTTCATTTAAATTTTATTTTTATAAATAATGTGTTGAATTCATATTGAGTAAATTGTGGTAATGAATTTATATTGATTATTTAGCTTTGTATTTTCAAAAATTTAAAGTTTACCCTGATATTCTTATCCTAAAATAAGATGAAGTGTTTCACTAAAAATTTATATAAAACCTAAAAACAACTACTCTGCCATATTTAACATTCCATAACCTTTAAAAAAACAAAATCATGCGAACAATCTAATAATAAAAAATTTATATAGATATTGAATAACCTTTAAAACACAAAATCATGCGAACAATATAATAATAAATTTGTTTATATAGATATTGTAAACCCTCGTTAGGTTTAAAAAACTTATTAACTATGCACTACCTTACCCTACCTTACCCTCTAATCCACAGTAGTAGTTATTATCATACTTTTCTCCTTAGAAAATGATTGATTTTACATAATGCAAATGATGTCACAACTAAAGGTGTAGAATGTGTATGGTAAGAGGTCAAATCTTGGGGTACCCGTTGCTTGGTATGGTGGGGTTTTTGTGCTTGGTATGGTGGGGTTTTTGTGTTTCGGTATTTTTGTTTAGGTGGAGATTGAGTATAGTGGGTTGTATTTGTTATGTAAAGAGAAAGCTTTATGAAGGTGGATAAGTGAGACAAAATATGAAAAAAGTTAGAAAGTTTTTATTTATGGATAAAAATTTATGAAAGTGGGGTTTATGTGTTCAAGTATTTGTATTTAAGTGGAGATTGAGTATAGTGGGTTGTATTTGTTAGGTAGAGAGAAAGCTTTGTGAAGGTGGATAAGTGAGATAAAATATGAAGAAAATTAGAAAGTTTTTATTTATGGATAAAGAATTATGAAAGTGGATATTTTATGAAAAATATTAAGAAAATTAAAAGGTTTTTATTTGTGAATATGGATATTTAATTAAATTATTAAATTAGAGTGTTTGGTAAAGAATTTATATCATTAATTTGTTATTTTTGTATATACAGTTATTTGTTATTTTTGTATATATAGTTATTGTTATCTTAACCTCAAGGGTTAGTTTAAGTGATCATAAGCCATAGTGAGATCTATCCCCTAAAGTTGGGGAGGTCACATGTTCGACTCTCTCGATCCCTTCAAGGTTAGTCTCCATAACTAAGGTCAACGGTTTACCTCGTTTACCATCCATTAATTAGGAGAAGTATTCAAAGGTTTTTCCGCAAGGTTTACATGGGGGAGAAAAAATAATGATCTTTTTCTTATGCATTGGGGAAGGATTGTGAGCTCACTTTAGCCTTCTGTGTTTATTTAGGGATCATATAGATAAGTTACATCAAAGATAAATAAATAGAAATGGAAGCTCACACAAGGCATAATAGAAAAACATAAGAATGTGCTCAAAATGGGTTACTCATTCTCATTAAGAGGTAGATTAGATTACATATCCAAGGTTTTGAATATCTTAGTCGTATGTTATCCATTCATCCTCTATCTCGGCATTCACTTTCTTTTGCAAATCAAACATTTAATGTGTGCATCTCCTCTACACATGGTTTAAACTTTTGGGCTCTTCTCCTTGACACTGAGATCCACTACTTCCAAACATGCTCACACTCATCTATGTTCTTCCTTCTCTTGCATACGATCACTCCAATGCCAGTCTCCTCTTCTCAACAACTAGTGTTGTTTCTTTGGCTCAAAGCCTCTCTTGCTTCTCTCTCATAAATACTAAGCTTTGGTTGTTTCTTTGGCTTAAAGCGTCTCTTGCTTCTCTCTCATGTATACTAAGCTCTTGTATATTATAACCAACTCTCACAAAACCTATTCCCTCATAAGGATCACTCCAATGCCAGTCTCCTCTTCTCAACAACTAGTGTTGTTTCTTTGGCTTAAAGCCTCTCTTGCTTCTCTCTCATAAATACGAAGCTCTGGTTGTTTCTTTGGCTTAAAGCATCTCTTGCTTCTCTCTCATGTATACTAAGCTCTTGTATATTATAACCAACTCTCACAAAACCTATTCCCTCATAAGGATCATCTACTTTGAGACCAACTCTATGGAAACCAACTAGATTAACTTTGTGTTGTACTCCTTTATCTATCTTGACCTTGACATCAGGGCTTCGAACGAGCTCAATCACTTCAAGTTACAATGATTCATCTTCATATGTTATATTGGCTCAACCTTTGACTTCTTAACTTTTCATCTTCATTTATATACACAATTACTTGTTTTTTCCATACACACTTTTATGTGTCTACTCACATTTTGTGTGCTTATTGAAATATATCTAAATACTCCTCTATAAAAATTATTTAGGAAATGAAACACCAAATCTTTTACTTGTAAATATAAATCTCTAACAAAGTATAAAATTATTATATTGAAGAAAACCCCACATAAATTGAGAAATTTACTCGGGGCATTTCATATATATATTTAAATTTTTTTAATATTTTTTAAACATACTTAAAAATATATGTATCCAATAACCTCGACTTTAAGTATATATATATTTTTCAGTATATTTAAAAAATATTAAAAAAAAATAATACTTAAAAATATTAAATTTTAAACATATATATATTTAAATATTTTTTAAAAATATACATACTTAAAAATATATATATACAATAACCTTTATCAAACTTTCTTTTCGTTTGAAAATGATGGATTGAAACGTGTCCCGAGAGTATAATATAAACTATGAAAGAAGTAACTAAACTAAGGGTCATTTTTAGCTATGCCATAAAGCATTTTTAGCTATAGCCATTCTGACGAGTCGTGCTCTCTTTCTTCAGCAATTCTTTCGACAAAAGATTGCATAAGATTTTGATTTGTTTTTATAATTGCTTTTTTATTTGAATTGAAAGAATACCAAGCGTTTGGGTGGAAATGCATTACAACAAAGAAGAAGATTACGTCTAGTGCTTTAATTGTGTGTCCCATTGATTGTATTAATATGGAAAACTTGCGGTATCTTATCACCATATAATTTAATTTCAACGGTGGTGTCATAATAATTGTTGAAGATCTCATATCTTATATGACTACATAAAAGCCTTAACATAAAGGAAAAATGAAGAAAATTGTACATGGTGATTAAGAAGTGGTCCTTGCCCGGTGGTTATGTGTTCATCTCATTATTCAAAGGGCCATTTTCAAATAGAGGGGACCTCATTTATGTTACCTTGTAGATTATTTCATCATTAGAAGTTAAAGTATTCAAATCTAGAAGTTAATATTCTATTTAGGATGTTAATCAACCATGGAGTGTGTGGAAATTAATATAGGAAAGTAGATTAAGTTAATAATTAATGTAAGAAAGTGATCTAAGTTTCTTAGTAATGATATAGATACTTTGTTAAACACTTTAATAAGGAAAATATATCTAAATATAAAAAATAAAAATAAAAATAAAAATCAAGATATATACTAAATATAGAAGATTTAGATTTAAAGTTGGTGAAATTATTTGAACACATGAAATGTAATATATTTAATTGTTTATTATTTATATATGTGTGTGTATTTATAAAAGATAGTATTGAAGATAAAAGTAGATCATTAAAGTGGGATAGCATACAATAAGAGAGGAGATTTTAAAGTCATAAAAATTATTCTGAAACAACATACATAACACAATCGATTAACCATTATGTGTTAGTATGAGAGCCACTACCTATGTGAACACTCCATCAATGTAACGATCGTGGTATGTTATCGTAAACTAGAGCTCACAATTAATGTGAGCTAGCACGCAATAGGAGAGGAGATTAAAGTTGAAAAAATTATTCCAAGATGTCAAACATGACAAATGTCATTGTTTGATATTATATTTATACAATACATCTCACATAGGAAGGGAAGGTCAAATAAGCATGCATATTCATCCCTCGACCAATAATATATTATGTTAGTAGGAGGGCAACTAGCTAGGTGGACACCCTCATTGGCATAAGGATCATGGTACATTGGGACAACCTCACAAATAATGTCGGATAGCACACAAGAGAGGAAATTTTAAAGTTGTCAATGAATTGGGGGCCAAATGGTGGAGAGTTGTGAATTTCACTCTCTCCACCAAGGATCAAACCCCATTTGGGTGTGTCTTCAGACGTCTCGACCCTTGCTAAGTCATGAGTTATTGGTATATCTAGCTTGCAGGTTGTTGGATATAATCTTGGGTTATAGTAGTAGTTGTCAACTTTGAACTTGGACATAGCCTAGGTAATCCCGACGAGTTACTGATTCCCATGGTTAAAAAAAAGAGGAAATTTTAAAGTTGTAGAAACTATTCCAGTATGTCGAACACGACATATGTCATTGTTTAATATCATATTTATACAACACATCCCACATGGGAGGGAGAGGTCGAGCAAGCATGCACATTCATCTCACAATCAATCATCCATTGTGCTAGTATGAGAGTCACTGCCATTATCAACATACCCATTGGCATAAGGATCACAGTGTATTGAGACTTATCCGTTGTCATGGACTAAATCTCATAACTAATGTGGGATAGCACACAAGACAAGATGAGTCTTTAAAGTTGTAAAAACTATTCCAAAATGCGTAGTCTAAAAGTTCTACGATTTCAAATGGAAATTTTCTATTTTTCCGGCATGATTTTGAAAAAATCTGGCAAATATTTTTAAAAATCCTTGTTACAACTCTCAAACTCTGAAATTTTGGGTGCTCTAGGGGTTTTTAATGGTGTTGAAACCATTTTCTACCATCAAAATTGTCATTAAAACACAGTTAAATTCCGATTTTGCAAAATAAAAAACATCGGATTCTAATGAAAAACCCCATCCAAACCAAATCGTCAAATTTTTAGACAACTCTATTCCAAAACACCAAAAAGAACATATCTCACTACTAAATACTACTAAATCAAATTATGAAAAAAAAAATCACATTTTTTAAACCACACAAATTCAATTCAAAAATAACATAAACTAAGCCGCTTCAAAACATCCACAATATACATTCTCACCAAATTGATTTCACCATTCGAACAATGCAAACTCAAAATTTACAAAATTCTTAATATAAAAAAATAGTCGAAATCATTCGCTAAGGTGAGAGGACATTCATAAGACAAATTAGTAGTTATCTGAAAATGATTATTGTCACTAGCATTGACTCTTTCCGAACACAACACAATCATCGTAACCTTGAAGAAAAAAACTTAGTCAAAAAGAATAATATAAATATAATAATAATCATTATCGCTATCAATGAAGTCAGCCGAAAAAAGAGAAGAGAGGGGCCCGGTCGACAGAATCAGAAGGTCCAGGCGACACCGTCGGCGAAAGTTGGGCAGAGTGGGACCCATCTACAAGAAAGCTCCATACGCGTTTTACACCATACATACATTAAATGTATGGATAATCATCATATGTAGATGGGCATCGTTATGGTCATAAATATGCTTACGTGGAGAGAGCAATAATAAGCGTGGAGTGAGTCCGATGCTTCAATTAAGATATGGACTAAAGAAGTGGCGAGTAGGGCGAGGTGGCGACCTCCAAAATTGGGTTATCTCATTCAACCCAATTAGTGATTTATTAATTGCACTTTGGAATAATGCGGTTACGTGGCACCGAAAGAAGGGGTCCACCCTCCATGGGTGACCTGTAATATCAATGATAATAATTGTACTTGGTTCCCAATTGGGTAAATCCCATATTCTTAGCCTGGTTGTCGAGAGCTCGGCCATGCTTACACAACACCAAATTTGTCATCGCGCTACAGTACTCTGTGACCCAATCAGCGATTAGCCATATCTAGCCACTCTGACTGCCAATCTATCTCTCTGCATACTATAGGCCTATCCCAGCCGCTTCCTCCGCCATTTTTGTTCATAATTACACATTTACCCCATATTTAGTACGTACATGAGTGGAATTTCAATTACCAATTTACCACCTCCTCAGGCCTACCTGTAAATTCCCCTGTAAACAAACACGCCTGGAATGCCTACAAAAAGACAAATCATTAACCCCAGCTGAGAAGGCCAGTCAACCAGAGGTTCCTTGACCTTAACGTAACGTAATCCAAAAGTTTAGAAAGGAATAAGAGAAGAGAAGATTGGGTTTACATTTATTTATGGTAATACGTATGCAAAAATGACTAGTTTCTACTCAATTGTGTCGTCGTGATCTCTCCTTTGCTTTCCACTCAATCTCTTGAAAACATCATATCCTATCTTATGGAAATATCTCTCAAACTGAACAGAGATGGCGCCTCATGAAATATTGCATGATAGCTGCATCACCACAAGAAGAATAAGCCCATCAATCTAATCGCAGCCCACATGCACCTGCTATCTTTTGGCAACTGAACAATTCCACCACATATGCTTAACCATTCCAGGTTTGTAACAAACCATACAACATAAATCAGTGCATTGCTTAATCATGTCCGTTTTAGTTGAAACCTGAAGAGCCAAACCTGATCAAAATGTAGAAATTTCTCTCAAACTGAACAGAGATGGCACCTCATGAAATGTTGCATGATAGTGGCATCGCCAGAAGAAGAATAAGCCCATCAAACCAATCACGTCCAACGTGCGCCTGCCATCCTGCCTAGTCATTCACTTGTCTCCAAACAAGACCCCTTTCCAATGAACCAAGCATCAAAGAGCAAACTATAATCAACTATTGTCTAGACCTAGGATCTTCTAGCAACTGAACAATCCACCACATGCTTAACCATTTCATCTTTGTGACAAACCATGCAACATCAAGCAAAACCAGAGCAATATAACTAAACCTTAACTGCAAGACTACTGTAGAAAGTCAACAACCCCAATACACCTCTCTTAAAGGAAGAATAAGACTTCTAGATGCTGTTATGAAATAGAGCATAAAACAACAGAGGAGAGAGAACAACATTTCACTTTCTAGTAGCAGTAACACAGCAGGTATAGCAGCAGCAAAAGTCCTTTAATTTTTCAATGATGATGTCAAATCACTCATACATATTGTCCTTTTACTTATGTCAAATCATCAAGACATATATAGTTGTAAATAAACAACACATGAAGAACATATATAGACTTATAGTTGAAAATCAAATCTGTAAATTGCACAAATTTTGGACAGCTGAAAACTTCATTAATATGCTGAAGACAAAGTTCATATACATACCATAGACCTCTCTCAATGCTAGTACAAAGTACAAACCACTAGCTCTCCAAAACCCTAGCTAGGGAAACCAATGAAAAACCTAGCTCAACCAAGGAGCTACAAATCACTCCAACAAGTCCTCCAAGACAAGACGTATTCTTCTCTTCTTCTTCTCCACCAAGTAAACCCTAGGGTTTTATCACAAAACCTTAATCCCAATCCTCCAAATGATAAACCCAAACCCTAGACTTTTGAGATGCCCCAAGATACTCCAAAAAGACAAAGAAACTATAGTGACTCAAAAGAGAGAAATCAAGTACAAATGAAGACCATGAGAGAGACAAAAGACTAGTGCACATTATTCTCCAAGGTCACATCTCTACACAAGAGTGAAATAAGAATGAACGCAATGATATCATCTCGAACTTCTTCTCCACAAGAGTAAACCCTAGTCACAAGAGCAAACTCCAAATCAAGACATCCTCTTTCTCTTCCATAGTTTGTCATAGGGTTTTCGCATGAACCCATGAACCCTAGTGAATCACTCCAAGAAGACAAGTACAAAGAGAAGAGATACAATGATGATGATGTGAATGAGGACTCTCTCCTTCCTCTATATATGACAGGTAAGGGAGGCCAACAATACAATATGAGCCCAAGCCCTTACAAGCAACCTACAATGAGAACTTGTAGGCCAACACAAGTGAAGAACTCCACTCCAAAGTACACATTGCTTGCTCCAAGGTGATGTCATACACGATAAGGAATCCAAAATGATGAAACTACACAAGGTATGCCCACATCCCTCCATCACAAGCCTCCACAAACTCCATCGATCCTCCTAATCAATGGGTGAGTAGCCCTTGCAAAAACACTATCGTAGCCCAAGCATTGTTGGGAATGTTATATCTCTTCACATGGTGGCTACGTGTACAACACGATCCCTTGGGAATTTTGGGTTGCTTTTTGCTTTTTCGCGATTTCGACCCATTGTACTCTATCTTATCCCGGTAAAAGGGATTAGGGTTGCAACCTAATTTCGGGTAAACGAATTAGGGTTTTAGATGCTGCGGAATACCATATATTGTATTGTAAATGGTTGAATAAACATATAAGGAAAAGGAGCAGTGCGGCTCTAAGCTTTGCTGGTTTTTCCCGGTTAAGGGTTTCCAGGTGAAAATATCAGTGTTATGTGTGTGCCATTGTGTATTCTCTGTTAATGCTTAAGAATCAATATAAGTTTGTACTTCACTGTTAAGGTTTAAAACTTACATTTGGTATCAGAGCATTTTTTTTTGGGGTTCAGAGGGATGCCTTTGTTTCCAAGGGTTTGGCTCGATCTTGGATTTGTGATAAACCTGGTTTTAGTGGGAGCTTTGTAGCGGTGATTTATTTTTTCTTTAAAAGAATGGCGAGCAGTTCTAGATTCGAGATTGATAAATTTAATGGCCAGAGCTTTGAGCTATGGAAGCTCAAAATGGAAGATCTTTTGGTAGATAGAGAACAATGGATCGCTGTAGATCCAGGTACCATGCCCACTGGTGCGGTAAAAGAAGAATGGGAAAAGCTGGAAAGAAAAGCAAGGAGCACCATTCGTCTTTGCCTCGCAGATTCGGTATTGGTGAACGTATCTGGAGAAGACAGTGCAAAGAAGCTATGGAATAAACTGGGAAATCTGTATCAGTCAAAGTCCCTGGTAAATAAGTTATTTCTGCGAAAGAAATTGTACCTTTTGAGGATGACTGATGGAGACTCTGTGTCAGAACATCTAAACGCCTTCAATACTCTGGTAAGTCAGTTGACATCTATTGGTATTACAATTACTGATGATGAAAAATGTATTAGTCTGTTGTGCTCTTTGACAGATTCATGGGATAATCTGGTTATAGCTATTGGGAGTAATGCAACCACGCTAAACTTCGATGATGTGGTTGCATCCCTACTATCGGAGGAAATGAGGCGGAGATCCATGGATAGTTCAACCAAGGATGCCTTATTTGTAAGAGGTCGCCCTGGAGACAGATCTAAAAATAAGTTTTCAGGTGGTAGATCTAAATCTAAAGGGAGATCTAAATCTCCAGGACCTTCTGTAAGAAAATGCTGGAAGTGCGGAAAAGCTGGGCATTACAAGAAGGATTGTAAATCCAAAAATACTGATAAAATCAGAGGACCTAATGATGCTCCATCCGCAGATGGGAAAGAATCTACAGAGGAAGGAGGAGATGTGTATCTGGCATCTTCAAGTACACACGCAGAGCATGATTCGTGGTTGATTGACTCAAGTGTCTTATCATATGACTCCTCACAGGGAGTGGTTTTCTGAATACGAAAAGTATGATGGAGCAGATGTATTTCTGGGAGACAACTCGGTGGCGAAAATCATAGGTCGAGGAAAGATCAAGCTGCTGCTCAAAGATGGAAGGGTTAAAACTCTCCCCGGGGTTTTGCACATTCCAAAGCTGGCTAGAAACCTTATATCTATAAGTAAAATGGATGATGCAGGTGTGAAAACTTTATTTGAAAAGAACACATGCAAGATGGTTCGAGAATCACTGGTGCTGATGAGGGGAGTTCGGATTGGAACTCTATACAAGTTGTTGGGAAGCACCTTCAAAAATGGATGTAACAGTACTATTGTTCCTGAGGGTAAAAATGAAGGGGACAGAGTCCTTACTGTCTCTAGTGAGAAGACATCGCCATGGCATCGAAGGCTGGGACATATTGGAGAGAAGGGTCTTCGACTATTACAAGGTAAAAGTATGGCTAAAGGCATGTCTGATTTCACATTAGATTTTGATTTCTGTGAACATTGCTTATATGGTAAACAGAATCGGGTAAGATTCTCATCTGGTGTTGTAAGAGCTAAAGGAATCTTAGAGTTAATACACAGTGATGTTTTTGGACCTGTGCCTGTTCCATCACTAGGTAAATCTGTGTATTATGTTTCATTTATAGATGATTTCTCAAGGAAAACTTGGATTTATTTCCTGCGTAAGAAATCTGAGGTATTTAAAAGATTCAAAGAATTTAAGGCTCTTGTAGAGAATCAAACTGAAAAGAAAATAAAAGTACTCAGAACAGATAACGGTGGATAATTCTGTGAAAATGAATTTGAGGAGTTCTGTAAAACGTGTGGAATAGCAAGGCAAAAGACTACTCCATACACACCTCAACAGAATGAGGTTGCAGAAAGGATGAACAGGACATTGATGGAAAAGGCAAGGAGTATGCTCAGTAGTGCAGGGCTAACACAACAATTCTGGGCAGAAGCTGTTGACACTGCGTGTTACTTAGTGAATAGGACACCCACATCAGCGTTGGTTGACAAGACACCTCATGAGGTTTGGACTGGTAAGAAACCCTCTCTCTCTCATCTCAGAGTGTTTGGGTGTGATGCTTTTGTACATGTTCCAAAGGAGAAAAGGAGCAAGTTGGATAATAAAGCGGAAAAATGTATCTTCATTGGTTACAAGGATGGAGTGAAAGGTTACAAGCTATGGAACCCAGTAAAAAGGCAAACAGTTTACAGTCGAGATGTGATCTTCAGAGAAGTTGAAAGCACTTCCAAGATTGAGGATGTACCAAAGGAAAAGGATTCAGAGAAGCTACACTTTGATATCAAGGATGAAAGAGGTGGTTCCTTTGAGGAACCAGATTCGTCTGAATCAGATGAGGAGGCAGAATCGTCTGAATCAGATGAAGAGGCGGATTCACAGACTCCGGTATTGAGGAGATTTGACCGAGTAAGAAGGCAAGCTGAAAGGTACAATCCCCTTGATTTTCGTTCTAATTTTGTGTTATCTATTACTGATGATGATCCTAGAACTGCTAAAGAGGCAATGGATTCAGAAGATAGTAAACTATGGAAGAAGGCCATGATAGAAGAAATGGATGCCTTGGACAAAAATGAGGCACGGGATCTGGTTGAGTTGCCAGAAGGAAGAAAGCCCATTGGAAGCAAATGGGTATTCAAGAAAAAGTTAAATGCAGCAGGTAAAGTGGAGAAGTACAAGGCTCGACTAGTAGCGAAAGGTTATTCCCAAATTGAGGGCATCGATTTTGGTGAGATTTTTTCACCTGTTGCAAAATTGACTTCTATTAGATTTCTTCTATCTATTTTTGTTGTATTTGACCTTGAAGTAGAACAGATGGATGTAAAGACGACTTTCCTACATGGAAATATTAATGAAGAGATCTATATGAAGCAACCAGAAAGGTTTGTGGTGAAAGGAAGAAAGGAGTTTGTCTGTAAGCTGAAAAAATCTCTCTATGGATTGAAACAATCTCCAAGAATGTGGTATCAAAAATTTGATACTTATATACTGGGACTTGGTTTCTCAAGAAGCAAAGCTGATCACTGTGTTTATTTTAAGCTAACTGATGATCATTTTATTTATGTAATATTATATGTTGATGATATGTTGCTAATTGGAAACAACGAGGAAATCATCAAGGATGTCAAAAATCAGCTGTCATCTGAATTTGACATGAAAGATCTTGGTGCTGCAAATTTTATTTTGGGCATGGAAATAAAAAGAGATCGTGAAAACAGGAAACTCTGGTTAAATCAGAGGAAATATGTTGAAACGATATTGAAGAGATTTAATATGCAGGAAAGCAAACCAGTGAAGGTGCCCATTCCTGTAGGTGTAAGGTTATCTGCAGAACAGTGTCCCACGACACAAGAAGAGGTAGAGGACATGTCTCATGTTCCCTATGCTAGTGCAGTTGGCAGTCTGATGTATGCCATGGTCTGTACTAGACCAGATATAGCACATGCAGTGGGAGTTTTGAGTAGATACATGTCAAAACCAGGAAAGGAACATTGGACTGCAGTAAAGAGGATCTTCAGGTATTTGCGTGGTACTACAGATTTTGCAATCTGCTACCAAGGAAGACCCGGTCTAAACAGAGAGATAGATATACAAGGATTTGCTGATGCTGACTGGGCTGTAGATCTTGATCACAGAAGATCTACAAGTGGCTACGTTTTTAATCTATTTGGAGGAGCAATCAGTTGGATGAGTAGAAGACAAGCTGTAGTTTCACTCTCAACTACAGAAGCTGAATACATGGCAGCTACCCATGCAAGTAAGGAAGCTGTATGGTTGCAAAGATTGTGTTCAGGTATTGGTTTTATTCAGAATGCAGTAAAGATTGGCTGTGATAGCTCAAGTGCAATATTTCTGGAAAAGAACCCTGCTTATCACTCGAGGACAAAGCACATTGATGTGCAGTACCATTTCGTCAGAGACATGGTTGAACAAAACAAAGTGTTGTTGGAGAAGGTTGACACTTTGGTAAATGTTGCAGACTCTTTGACAAAGTCTGTGAGTACTCAGAAGTTCTCTTGGTGTAAAGAAAACATGGGCATTGTTGACCTGAATTGTTAAAGTCATAAATTTCTCCTGTATGTGAAGAGAACAACAAGTGGGAGAATGTTGGGAATGTTATATCTCTTCACATGGTGGTTGCGTGTACAACACGATCCCTTGGGAATTTTGGGTTGCTTTTTGCTTTTTTGCGATTTCGACCCATTGTACTCTATCTAATCCCGGTAAAAGGGATTAGGGTTGTAACCTAATTTCGGGTAAACGAATTAGGGTTTTAGATGCTGCGGAATACCAGATATTGTATTGTAAATGGTTGAATAAACATATAAGAAAAAGGAGCAGTGCGGCTCTAAGTTTTGCTGGTTTTTCCCGGTTAAGGGTTTCCAGGTGAAAATCTCAGTGTTATGTGTGTGCCATTGTGTATTCTCTGTTAATGCTTAAGAATCAATATAAGTTTGTACTTCACTGTTAAGGTTTAAAACTTACAAGCATCCCCAATCCAACTCCAAGCCTCCAAATAGGAATCCAAGCAAACCCATGCTATCGAGGGCTTGATGCCCTTCTCCAAGAAAGTGAACCTCTTCATGTGGCCACAATGAAGGACTTCCACCAAGTTGTCCAGAGAAATTCAATGCCCTAGGGAAGAATATTAAGCCAACATCTAATTAAGGTCAATAAATCACCAAGCAAGCTATCTCCACCATGCAAATTCATCATGGACCATCTCCCATGAGCCATTCCATCACAGACATTCTGGGGGCTGAAAATATACCATTTACCTCAAATCTCATGAAGCACCCCCAAACATAGTGTAAATACTTTTGGAGTAACCCCAAAATCTAACACGATAATCCAGAAAAGGCTTCCTATAAGATCATATTGAGTCCTAGATGGTCTCATGAACATCCATATTCAGCATAAACCAACAAATTTCCAAAATTTGTTGGCATTGAGCAATAAAAGTAGGGTTGTCAATAGCTTGACATAGATGAGACCGATTAAATTGTTTGACATAAAGTGGTAAAAGTAGGGAGGTCAACATCTTGAAGCATATGAGTCCAATTACATTGTCCTAGGATATCCACTGCCTTCTATACTTTTATGAAAGCTCTTCTTTTCCAGGTGTTTAGTTGTAAAAGAGGGAAGCAACCTAAGTTGTCCTCGTTCAATAGAAAAATTCCATATTGAACATTCAGTCACATCCCATACCTGTCAATAGTCCAAATATTTGAAATGTAACTACTTGGACACCAACTTCCAAGCTTGCCATATTCTCTTAAAAACACTAGACCTAGAATATGGCACAATGTCACATTTTTCCTTTGATGGTTTATCTCGTCTAGAGACACATTTCACCCTTTGTGGGCTATCTCGCATGTGTAGGCAAGGCATTTCATGTAGTTGGTGTCAAGTGCAAGTCCTAGGTGAATTCAACAGCATAGATATCCCCTACATACGACTTCTCAACCAAAGTGATCTTTTTAGAGTGTTGTAATCCAGCTACATTCCATTGTAATATTCCCTAAATGAGGGAGGGCATGTTTGTTGCACAATGATAAAAGGAAGCATCTTGTCAAAAAAAAATTGCTAGTGTTGTCTCTTCATCTACATCGTAAGCTAAGAGGTTCACCTCATCTACAGGAATAGAGACAAAGTAAAAATAATTACCAAGGTTTAAAAAATTAATTAGATTTCAAATGAGCACCAATGATTGCAAAAGAGGTCATTGAACTGGTGTTAATCAATTAGATCCCCTGGGAACTCCACAGTTAATTCATTTAAACGAGATTAGTGCTAACTTCTAAGTGTGAAATAAATTGTAGATTCAAAAGAAATAGCAATGCAAGAAAGAAAAACACATAGCACTACACACAACTGTTGTATTTTATTACATAGGCATATGCCATACAATTATAGTGCATTGATCTTTCAGTTAAAACCATTGACTTATCTAATCTAATCTTAATAATTGCAATCTCATCTTATCTAATTGCATGCTTGCAGCTTGTAGCCATTTATTTATTTTAAAGATGAATCCGAATTATATATTTCCTATATTTGGCTACATCCATTTTTAACACTCCCACTTATACATATATTCTAGGATTGCTTCAAATTAAGCCTCTTCTATAGAACTCAAACTTTATGGGCAATGCCTTTGTCGATGTATCTAATCTAATCTGAATAAATCATTTTCTTTGTTCCACAATATTACACCTGCACATTGTCCTTTTCAACCTGTTCATGAAGAAAATGATATTACACTTCTATATGCTTAGTCCTTGAAAGAAAGTTTGAATTCTTAGTCATCCCAATGCAACTTTGACTACTGCACTGCAACACTGTCGGTTGTAACTGAGTGATTCCAATATCTTGAAACAATCTTCTCAACAACACTAATTATTTTGTGGCTTGACATGTTGCTACATATTCCACTTCTGCATTTGGAATAGATGTTGGCTGTATATGACTGGCTCGTGAAACTACACCTCCATTCAAGATGAAACAGTATCCTAACATTGATCTTCGATCATCAATATCCCCGGCCCAAACTGCATCACAATACCCTACAAGTAGTAGTGTATATTTTGAATTACCAGTAAATGTGATACTATAAGTAGTTGTTCCTTGAAGATATCTGAAAAATATTTCACTACTGCCCAATCTTGTGGTACAGGATTGCTAGCGAATTGGTTCCCTTTGCTTACAAGATATGCAATCTCAACACTGATAGAATCCATTGCACATTATCCTATTGCATTATGTCATGGAATGGCTTTCATATAATCTACCTCATCTTGTTATTGGATCACATTTATTTTAATAAGTTGTTACCGCATTCCATTGGAGCACCCATTGGATTATAGTTATCCATCTTGATTTTCTTGAAGATACTTTCTATGCATCTCTCTTCAGTAAGATGAATTAATTTTTTTCTTTTGTATCCCTTAAAACTTGAATACCCAAACAATAATGAATTTCACCATGACATGTCATTTCAAATTCAGATGCTGACTTAGACTAATACTAATGCCTTCAAATCATCACTTGTAACAATTACATCATTAACATATAGAGCCAAAATTATAATTGATTCACCAATATGCTTGATGTAAACATTTGAATCAGCATTGCAGCATACAAATCCCTCAGCTTAGAGAAACACATATATACATTGATACCGTGCTCTAAAGGATTGTTTTAAGGTCTTCTATAATTTGCATACCGAGTGCTCCTCACCTTCTTGTAAACATTCTTCGTAGTGTTCCATAGAAACTTACTCTTTAAACAAACCATTCAAGAATGCTGTGTTTACATCTAGTTGATGCACTTGAAGGTCTAGGGCACTTGCAAATGCTAACAATACTCCAATTGATGTTGTTTAAAATTTTAATAACTGGAGAGAAAGAATCCTTATAATCCGTGCAACTAGGGTATAACCCTTTGCCACCAGCCGAGCTTTGTACCCATCTAGTGTTGATCTATCTGACTTGTTTTTTTGCTGAAATACCCAACTACAACCAACAACTTTTCCTCAGGATGGATGACTTGTTAGTTCCCAAGTTTGGTTTTTCATAAGTGACTCATATTCAGCATCTATTCTCTGCATCCAATTTCTTTCCATGTTACTCTCAAGTGCCTCCTAGATTGATTGTGGTAATTCATAATTGTTGTGCATGTCCACCTTGCTTGTTCCAAGACTACCTGTTGTGTTGCTCTTGAAGAAGGTACCTCATCTGCAAATTCTTCTTCATAATCTACGTCCAAGATGTCCAACTCTCTATTCTTCATGTTCTCAACTCCCATTTATTTATAAAAAGTTGAATCTTTATCATCTTGTTTCCAGTACTTCTGCACACAATTTGTAGAGATTGTCTTCCATGGTACCCTTAGCAACAATCTTACCATCAATATCTTTCAGAACACACTTATTTGTAGTGAATTGTACCAATAATCCAAATTCTATGATTTCACTTATTTCCATTAGATTCTTACCTAAAGCAGACATATATAACACATCATGCATTTCCTTATCAGCACCATCAGGCATTTTCAGTGAAACATTTCCTAGTCCTGATATTTCATGGTTACTGTCATCTCCAAGAATGACAATTTTACCTTTAGGAATAGGCTTATATGCAACAACCCAACATCTTGCAGGCATCATACGCTAAGTAGCTCTTGAGTCCAAGAGCCATCACTTTGAAGAGTTGAGAACTGTGTGTGTTGTGATTGTGAATTAATTTTCTTTATCACTGCACGAGGCTACATCCGATTCATCCTTGTCTCTTTTATTTCATCAACCCATGCAAGCCATTTAGTGCATTCTTTCTTATAATATAGTGGAATACCACAATAAAAACACTTACCCTCTTTTTTCTCATGTGCAATCTTTTTTTTGATGAAAAATACATAATATATTTATTATTAAAATAGAGATATTTACAAAAGAAAGGCTACAGTGGAAGGGTATATACAGTGATAGTTACATTGTCTTGCTCAGTGCTATTCAAGCAGAAATAAAATCAGATAATGCTGAAGCATCTATAGCTTTTGCATCTTCAATAAGCCAAAAGCCTTTTACCAACAATTGCATACATACTTCTTCCCTCCAATTACAAGAGAGACCCTGGACTGAACAAACCTCATTATTGAAGACAAACTCACACCTGAGTCCTTACCTTCCAAAAGGTAAACAAGGTAATAACTTTGATGCAATTCTAAATTCCTGTGAAGGTAGAGAGCACAAGGTACCTGGAATCACCAAAGATTGCAGTTCTTCAATGTACCTTGACCTGAAAGAAAGTGGAATGTTGATCCTGAATGTGCTGCAAGCAATCTCTAGCGGAGCGGCAGTCCCAAGAAAATGTGCTTCATCGTCTTCTGTTTGCCACAAACTAGATAAATATCATCCATCAATTGACTCTTGGCCAAATGAACCTTGGAAGGTAGTCCCTGATATCTGGCTAGCCATGCAAAGATCAGGAATTTGTAAGACAAGTGAATGGACCAAAGGCTATGCAGCATGTGAATCCATCTGTCCTCGGGATCAGATGAAGTCCACCAAGCATTGACTATGGTTCTGGTGTAAAAATGGATAAAGAATCCAGGAATCATACTGCTGAATCTGTTTACCAAATACCCACCCCCAGTCTCTCCACAAAGGGCCCCACATATCAATGTTCAGTTCTCAATAATGTTGGGGTCTTTGCTGAGTTATGTTCATTCTTCTTCTTTGCTTTGCCCTTAGATCCTGAAAATAGAGTTGTAAGTGTCTCAGAATTCAGGTGTGCATCTTTCATTCTTACTTCCTCTTGCATTTTTACTTTCTATAAGTCTAATGTAGGCTAAGTGCCAAATACTACCACTAATCATGAAGAGGATTCTGGCAAACATTCAAGAGAGGTGACATAACAGGATCTTCTTCAGCAATAGGAGATCCACAAGCTACTAATTGATCCTTGAGAGATTTAAATTGGTCAACGTGGTCTGCTATCCTTTAAGATTCCTGAATCCTCCACTGAAAAAACTTCTTTCATATATAAAATCTTGTTTTAACTTTTTACATCATGTGAATCATACAAGTGGATTCCAGGATTCCTTTACTGAGTTTGCTTCACCTACATGTAGATACCAGAATCACATTATCACTTAAATCCAAAGGTAGGTATCCAACAGCGTGCCTTACCATCAATATCCTCCCATTTATTAATTGAATGCTAATCCTAGGTTGGCTTAGTCAGTCTCTGTCCCTTCAACTATCCCAATGAAGTCCTTGTTGAGCAATAACATCTTCAGTCTGGGTATCCAAAAGTTAAATCCAACACCATCAAATCGTTCCATGAGCCCTTGAGACTTTTTTGTAAGTTTATATCCTTCAAATTGTTTAGAATAATGCCTCACTTCAGGAAAATAATGCATGTACTGAATCTCTACAACAATTCCATACAATGTTTTACAGAAATGCAGCAATTTCATACAAATTTCCACAACAATACATCAGAAAATTTCTACAGCACTTAAAAATTTAAACCCTCTCCAGCATTCTTTCAAGCTTTATTTGTAACATCTTCGAACTTATTTCAACTTCTTTCATCACTTGTCTAGCTCTGATACCATGTAAAAGAAATTGCAGAGTCAAAAGAAATAACAATGCAAGAAAGAAATGTTGGACCCCAAGTAATACTGAGAGGAGAGGGGGTGAATCAGTATCATGCACTTTCTATCCTTTCAAAAATTTATTATACTATGTTATCATTCATTAACATATACACCACACCATGTATCATAAGCAATTTCCAATATAAAGAACACTGCGCAAAGAATCTGAAGAGAAATCTTATATATAAAAATCTTCTTATTACAAACAATATTAGGAGACACCAATCTCCAATACAAGTGTGAGCACCAACTCATTGATTTTGCTGACACCAATCAGACAGGAACACCAACCCCTTGCAAGCACCAACTTGTGAGGACACCAATTCTCTTATGAGCACCAACTCATATCAGCAAGCACCAACTTGCGCGATCAGGCACCAACCTGAGCTGCCAAGCATCAACCTGTTAGAAAACACCAATCTTCTGTCCTTGCCCCATCCTACCACCCAGATATGAGTTGGTGCTCATAAGAGAATTGAGCTGCCAAGCATCAACCTGTTAGAAGACACCAATCTTCTGTCCTTGCCCCATCCTACCACCCAGATATAGATTTGTCACAAACCACTCTGCGCTTTCTAAGTTGTTTCCTCTGTTCTACGCAAACTGCTTCACATTTCCAACTCTTTATGCACAACCATTCCTTGTATCCTTCTGTTCAAATGCTCCTTGTTCAGATGCTCCTTTCTCAAATGCTCATCATATTTCTCTGTGATTGCTCCTTGTTCAGATGCTCCTTTCTCAAATGCTCATCATATTTCTCCGTGACTACTCCTTGTATTTCTCCTTGTCATGTAACCTCATGCACTTCTTCTCATCATTCAGTCATTGATTCCCCTGAGCATTTTATCCGTTCCCTAAAGCTTGCGATTTCATAATACTACATCTTTTGCACACCCAAGCTTATCTCAACACACATCAATCTTTCTCTTATTTATACCAATCTTACTCAAATGATATGTCCACAAGTTGGGGTTTCTCTAAGTCAGTAACATCCCTTCTTCCTTTCTTCTCGATCAAGCTTACCACCCATCTTATTCTTTCGTCGGCACATACTTTTGTATATTCACTGACTTCATGGTAATTCATCCACTTGTCCTTATCTTGCGCTGACTTGATGGGTATTGCGCACAAGGGTTCCATGACTTGGTGGGACTTGTGCACTAGAGTGCCATGACTTGGTGGGATTTGCGCACATGCAACCTTATTCTGTATATTTCTTCAAACTGGCTTCTAGACTTCAATGCCATCACCAAGTTCAACAATCTCTTTGACGTTTGGTGGGACTTGTTGAGACTTGCACACATTTTCTATATACTTCTTCAAAGTGACATTAAGACTTCAATGCCATCACCAAGTTCAATCATCTCTTTGACATCAATGACAACACCAAGCTCAACAAGAAAAACATACAGAACTATGCACAACTATTGTATTTCCTTACATAGAGCATAAATAGTGCAACAAACTTTCGGCTAGAACAGTTGATACTTATCTTATATAATCTGATCTTATCCTATCATCTTATCTAATTGCATGTTTGCAGCATGCAGACATTTATTCATTTTAAAGATATATCCTAATTATCTATCTCCTCTACCTGGCTACTTCTATTTTAACACTAGTATGGGTGACCCCATGGCAATTCTAGCAATGGCACCATCTTTCCAATGGTAGGACAGGACAACAAAGTGGAGCTCTAGGACCACCCAAGGAATACTTTTATGAAGTTTGATGTAAGAATGCTTGATTGGTACATGATTTGCTCAATGATAAGGGAAGATACTTCCTAGTAGGTCTATTCAAATATCATAACGAGAAGAGGATAAACTATTCTAGAGAATGAACACACACAATGAAAATTACAAGGATTAGTGGGGAACCAAATTACTTGAAAAGGTTGAATGAAATCAATTGATGTCAAGTGGAGTTTGGAGGAAATTGTGGCTACCCCACAACTCTCCAAGGGTGGTTTTACTCATATGGTTGTTTCTAGATGAGAAGTTGCTAATTTGAGATGCCTTATTGAGTGATTAATCATCATTGGATGGTGTAGCAAACAAATGGATTCATGCTACCACACACAACTTCAGGACAGGGTAGAAGACCACCTAAGCAACAACACACTGCTAAAGAGCTATGTTGCATGGGTACCCGTACCGAGTACTTAGGTACGGCAAAGGTACGTACCCAGCCGTACCTAGTACCTGTCCCCGTACTAGTACCCACACACTACTAAAGAGGGGAAAGAGGAAAGTGGAGTTGCCACTTAGTTTTAGGGCTAAACCAAGAAACCCTAGGACAAGGAAGCAGAGGATCAAGAAGAGAGGGAAGGCCATTACATTAATTAGGGTTTCACGAAATTGATTATGTTAACCTATGATTATAGATTATTAGGGTACTTCACTTAGGTTTCAGATTAGATTTTATGATTTTATCAGCAAATCAAATAAGTAAAGTAAACTAACTAGCTAGGCTTAATTCACCAGCAATTCCTTTAATGAGCTAGAACCCTAATGCTAGAAATGCAAAAGAGAATTATGGAAGGAACTCACTAGTAATTCATTGTTCTAGGCATTGAATCTACTGGGGCTGAAGAGGAGAGTTGTGACAAGCCTCCAAGAGTGATCCACATGCCAAAAACTTCTATAGACAACTCCAAATTCCTACAAGACAAGACTAGACCCGATCTCCAATAAAAATATGCATCTATATAGAAGCACAAATAAACACTAGATCTACTACCATAATGTTAAAATTCAATATGCTAAGACAGAAAATAGCAGCATTACATTCCATTTCACAATAATAGCATATACAGGATCACTGAAGAAACAACAAGCATAGCATAAACACAAGAGACACAGATTTATCCTGGAAACCCTCATGGGGTAGAAAACCCAGTAAATCTTCCTCAATATAGATGACCAGCAATATACAAAGATGCAAACCAAAGACATGATCTCCTCCTCCACCATAGCAGACCTCTACTCCACAAGTGCGCCTCTCTTAAGTGAGTGAGTGTGTCAAATGAGGAACATACCTCCTCTATTTATACACTACACTGACATGTATTTTACACAAGTACATGTAGGCTCGTATTTAACCATTAGGTTAAATACCCTATTATAACTGACTGGGCTGACCCCCACATGGTGGGTCTAATAACCCTAGTTACCACAACCAATTCGGAGGAATAAACATCTCCGGATTCATAGTATAATCACATCGGAGGTATGGAACATCTCCGGAATAAATAATATACAAATATAATATTCTTAGAAGTTACAATATTCAACACTCCCCCTTAACGAGAAGGATATTATAACAACATCCGCAGGAGCAACGAGTCATACATCATACATGATACATCTATAAATCATTGGAAGCTTTCTCAACATCATTAGTAACTTAAACAGTTACTGGAACATCAACATCATCAGCATCATCATCACATGATCATCAGCATCGTCATCACACGATCATAAGCATCGTCATCACACGACCGTCATCAACATCGTCATCAAACGATCATCAGCATCGTCATCACACGATTATCAGCGTCGTCATCACACGATCATCAGCATCGTCATCCCATTATCAGCATCGTCATCACACGATCATCAGCATCGACATCACACGATCAGCATCGTCATCACACGATCATCAGCATCGTCATCACATGATCAGCATCGTCATCACACGATCATCAGCATCGACATCACACGATCAGCATCGTCATCACACGATCATCAGCATCGTCATCACACGATTATCAGCATCGTCATCACACGATCATATTACAGGATGATCAATCCTGCTCTCTTTAGGACATAGGTCCATGGATGATACAATCCAGATCAAGTTCCAGGATGATCAATCCTTATCTCTTTAAGACAAGTCTCATGTCTAGGGACGATCTAATCCCAACCACAGTGCCCGTCCTTTTTCATACTGGATGTGACCTAGATCAGATCTAGGATTTACCGCCACAGAGCCAGTCCTCTTTCATACTGGATGTGTCACGTCTACAGAGCCAGCCCTGTTTCATGCTGGATGTATCACATCTACAGAGCCAGCCCTGTTTCATGCTGGATGTATCACATCTACAGAGCCAGCCCTATTTCATGCTGGATGTAACCTAGAACAATTCTAGGATTTGTCATGTACATTTTGAACCGAGGTCCAGGGACGATCCAGTCCTATCATGTACCTTTTGAACCGAAGTCCAGGGACGATCCAGTCCTATCATGTACCTTTTGAACCAAAGTCCAGGGACGATCCAATCCTATCATGTACCTTTTGAACCGAAGTCCAGGGACGATCCAGTCCTATCATGTACCTTTTGAACCGAAGTCCAGGGACGATCCAGTCCTATCATTCAATTCTCGGAGACCTCATGTCTACGGCTCAATTCAAAGGACTAAAGTCCGAGGACGATCCAATCCCCTTACCTGTTCATTCAGGATTTAGTTCTCGGAGACATCATGTCTACGGCTCAATTCAAAGGACTAAAGTCCGAGGACGATCCAATCCCCTTACCTGTTCATTCAGGATTTAGTTCTCGGAGACATACGTCTACGGCTCTCTTTAGGACTGAAGTCCAGGAATGATCCAATCCCCTCAAGTCCACCAAGCACTACATTCTCGAAGACATACGTCTACGGCTCTCTTTAGGACTGAAGTCCAGGGATGATCCAATCTCCACATCACTATGGGTACAAGTATCTTCATCCATACAAGTACAAACACGTATCAATACATCAAGGCATCATGTAACCTCATCATCAAAACATGTATAACAAAACATGTATCCTCATCATCAAAACATGTATAACAAAACATGTATCCTCATCATCAAAACATGCATAACATCTATCATCAAAAGCATGTATATCTAACATCAAAAGCATGTATACATCTATCATCAAAAGCATGTATACATCTATCATCAAAAGAAAAAATATAAGATTCCTAAATCTAAATAATTCTAAGTAACTAGGTGTAGTAAAAAGGTAACCTCATCATTGATGAGACAGACTTGTTATCAGATACTATGCTACTCCCCCTTTCGAGGAGGGTCCTTCTGGACTATACCAAGCTTGTCTCGGAAGTATTCAAACTTTACTCGAGACAGAGGTTTAGTCAAGATATCAGCAATCTGATCCTCAGTGCTTATATACTCGAGCTTGATAGCTCCTCTCTGCACCATATCTCGTATATAGAAGTATCGGATCTCTATGTGTTTTTGACTTATCGTGGAATACAAGATTTTCTATCTTGATGCAGTTTTGAATGTCACACATAATCATAGTGGAATTCATTTCTAAGTCAAACACTCCATATAAAAGCTTCTGAAGCCATACTGCTTCACAGCTGGCAGAGCAGACAGCTATATATATATTCTGCTTCAGCAGTACTGAGAGCCACACTAAATTGTTCCTTGCTGAACCATGAGATCATGGCAGATTCAAGACTATAACATCCACCTGATGTACTCTTTCTATCTGAGGCACTTCCTGCCCAATCAGAATCTGAGTAACCGTGTAAACGGGGTTCATGACCTCCAAGATAGTATAGACCAAAAATCTAATGTACCTTTTAGGTACCTCACTACATGCTTTGTAGCTATTAAGTGCACCTTTCTAGGTTCTACTAGATACTGACTTAGGGTATTTACAGCAAAGCATATATCTGGCCTAGTATTTGTTAAATACATCAATGACCCAATGATTTGTCTATGTAGGGTTAGGTCCACTAAATACGATGAGTCATTAACTAACAACTTCAAGTTGGAGTCCATGGGAGTGGCCATGGCTTTATACTCCAACATATCAAACCTTTTTAGAAACTTCACAGCATACTTACCTTGATTTAAAAGATTCCTTTTGGATCTTGCCATACTTCTAGACCTAAGAAGTAGTGCATTAATCCGAGATCTTTCATTTTCATTTCTGCAGCCATTTTCATGACCTATTTCTCATTCCTTGTCAGAAAGAGATCATCGTCATACAATAATGGTATGATAGGTTCATCATCCACAACCTTAAGGTAAAGGTTAGGAACAGCTTTACTTCTGGTAAAGCCCAAGCTTTGTGATGAAGCTGTCAATTGTCCATTATTCACACTCAGCATTGAGTGATCTTCTGCATATCTATCTGTGCCATCTCTCGTCAGATGGGTCTACTAAAATGAGCCTCAAAATCATTCGAACTCTATGGTGAGTTCCTTCTTGCATCCATGTCATATGTGTATAGAACCCATATTCAACCTTGTAGCAAAGGTTGAGATCCACATCACTCATGATGATCATTAAGCTCATCAATTGACTACCGATCCTGAGAACCCATACAGAACCTGATTACATTATTAAGAGAATGGTCTTATCTAGTCCCTTGGAGCAAAACATCTCATCATGATTCTCTTCCTCTTTCTAAGAGAATCTCTTAACCACAAGCTTTCTATAGTGTGTTTGATTTGTAAATCTTTTGTTGAACATCCATCGCTTGTTCAGAGTTCGTCATTCATCATGATCTTTCCTACAAATCAAAATTAAGTACATGATTAGTAATACTTCATAATCATCAAATCATATTGACATGATAACCTATTATGCATACAGATATCATTTACATAGTTATGCAACTATTTTGACCAATACTTTGGCACAACACTTTCCCATATCATGTATGCATACAGTGGCTATCTAGATGCCTTCCATCTCTACCAGAACATACTATCGAGAGTGTGCACAGCTCTCAGCATGTCAGCAAAGAGGTTTCATTCTAGACAAGCAACAATGGAATGTTTGTCCAATTTACCAATCATATGCATATTAGTAGTATACTGTCTAATGCTTTATGAATGTTTATACTCAGCATGATATATTCTAGGAATACAAATATGCATACAAGCAATATCATTTACTATTTCTAATAACAACCCAAATACTTATCTTTTATGTTTGTGTGGTTGCCTCCCGCTTGATCTTCTGTATGTCTTTTGAACTTCTATTCATTCTGTACCACTGTGCATGCTCAAGTGTACACTAGTGTCATCCTCATGATCTCATACACAAACATACATTCATTAGTATATTATCAATATTATCAAAACATTCTAATTCTAAATAATCTTGAATATGTACAGTCATGATCATTAGTATTCAGGGTTTCAAGGAAGTCTTCTTTTACTCATGCATATTCTTGTTTGATCTAGTTAGTTAAATCATCAACCAAGATAAGAGACATAATATGCATAAACCCTTGATTACTAACCAATCATACCAAGTATGCTTACACAAGGTAAGATTCTAACATGACACAGGAAAACATACCTGGATTAGTATGCCTGCTTAGTTATGTACAACATACCTAAACAATCTCTTCAATGATTTAGAGATCCTGAGCTAGAACCTGCATGTCTCGTAGGTTAAACATGATATAACAAAGTCATACATACCTCGTGAGTCTTTTTCTTCATGTTGTCATGGTCATGGAACTTGATTTGTCTTTTTGATGTACCTGTGTCTTGTTAGCAGACAACATCAACCTCACACAACACCATAATGCATAAGTACAATCATATAACCCTAATCAATGAATGTCTTCGATCATTCACATGCATTCATATTGTTACTAGGGTGATAAGACAATTAATAACATTAATCAAGATTGTACTAATAAATAACATGAAGACAAACACATTATGAACTTAATCAAGAATCAGATTTCAAGGCATACCTGAACCTCCTTAAGTCATACCTGTCGAGACTTTTTGTAGTCTTCTTATGTAAAGCCTTAGCGTCAACTCCCCCTGAAACTTGATCTGGAGCTTGATTAGGGTTTGCTAGAGAAACCCTAAAAATTCAATCTTTGACTTTCACACTTCTGAATGGATGGAAGAATGTGTCTTGCTGAGCTGATCAACTTAGCATTCTTCAATTTTGAAATCTCCAAAATTTGACCCCTCAAAATTGCCTTCGAAACTTCTGGATCTTTTGGACAGGAACCTAAACTAGGGTTTGATGAAGCCCACCCTTCTGTCTAATCAAAAGGTTTGATCCAAGGCTCTAAACTCTTATTTTTCTGAGGAGCTTCCAGTCGTGGACTCCGATTCCAAAAATTCTAACTTTCTTCGAAACCCTAAATTCCGGAAGCCATGAATAAAGGTGCTCCAAAAATAATTCTGTTTTGACAGAAATATGCACCTGATTGTTTCTGCTATAACTCTGAAATTTCTGCTCCACAGGGTCTGAAAACCTTTTTTGCAGTAGCCTGACCTGTCATCTTTCCATCCTGACAGGTCTGACCTCAATTGGATTTTCTAAGAGAGAGTTATGCCAAGTGTCGCAACGTGACCTGTTTATGGGATAAAACAGGAGAGCGAACTTGTACGGCGTGCCACGTGTCACTGTTTGAACTTCGGCCTCTGAAAAAGTTTCCTGAGATAGCTCGCCCTGTCATCTTTCCATCCTGACAGGTCTGACCTCAATTGGACTCTCTGAGAGAGAGTTATGCCAAGTGTCGCAACGTGACCTGTTTATGGGATAAAACAGGAGATCGAACTTGTACGGCATGCCACGTGTCACTGGTTCACCTTCGGCCTCTGAAAAAGTTTCCTGAGATAGTACAGTCTGTGTACTACCTGTCACTTTTTACGAAATTTCATTTGGAGCTTCCTAGCCCAAGTTATGACCTTTTTGCCAAGGTCACCTGATTTTGACTGAGATCTGGAAGAGGCAGAAACCCTAACTTGTACTGATCATAACTCATAAAGTACAACGAATCTGAGGGTGCCCTTTGGACACAAGGTACCTGGGGATGTTATCTACGACCTGTAAACTTTTCAGATCCTGAAACTTCGCATAAATGGATTTATAGCGAAAGTTCCACGATAACTAGTTTTTGCTATATAAAACCCTAACCTTCAAATTGTCGCAAGAGAAGCAAGTGTCGTAAGTGCCATACATTGTCTTCCTTCAGGTTAGCTCTGATACCATGTTAAAATTCAATATGCTAAGACAGAAAATAGCAGCATTACATTCCAGTTCACAATAATAGCATATACAGGATCACTGAAGAAACAACAAGCATAGCATAAACACAAGAGACACAGATTTATCCTGGGAAACCCTCATGGGGTAGAAAACCCAGTAAAGCTTCCTCAATATAGATGACCAGCAATATACAAAGATGCAAACCAAAGACATGATCTCCTCCTCCACCATAGCAGACCTCTCCTCCACAAGTGCGCCTCTCTTAAGTGAGTGAGTGTGTCAAATGAGGAACATACCTCCTCTATTTATACACTACACTGACATGTATTTTACACAAGTACATGTAGGCTCGTATTTAACCATTAGGTTAAATACCCTATTATAACTGACTGGGTCGACCCCCATATGGTGGGTCTAATAACCCTAGTTACCACAACCAATTCGGAGGAATAAACATCTCTGGATTCATAGTATAATCACATCAGAGGTATGGAACATCTCCGGAATAAATAATATACAAATATAATATTCTTAGAAGTTACAATATTCAACACATAAAAGATGTATCAATGATAAAATTGAGTAGAGAGACCCTAGTGCCCTCAGAAAGGATGATACCTCCCTTTCCCTAGTTTTGATGGAACCTCCCTTGAGGTTGTAGGGTTGAAAAAACCAAGGTATGAATGGAACTATGCCAACAAAGATACCCTACGATGAATCAACAATCCTTCAAGGTTGGAGCCAAGATAATCACAAGAGGTCTCTGTAAAGGTGTTGGAGATGAGGTTCAAGGCTCAAGCAACTCAAGATCATGGAAGAGGTGTAAGATCAAGATGTGTTGCTTATCCAAGTCTATCCTTGCAAGATAGGGTTTCAAAGATAGAAGTTTCCAAAAGAGTACCAAAAGATCCAAGAGGCTTTACAAAGAGGAATTGAATGGTATAAATTGGAAATAGAACCTCAAGGTGTAGGTGTATGTTAGGTTAGCCGTTGGAGGGTTTAAGTTGTACAAAATAGTGATATCAGTCGTTGGAGGGTTCAAGCTGTACAAAACAGCAATATCGTGTGTGTTGACTCGATACTGTGGGTTTGTTAAGATTGTGCCACAGGGTTTTAGGCCCAAATTGCCTTGTCGTTACATGTGTTGTAGAACATGGACGTAGTACCCTATTAGGAACCCATGTTACACTTTCTACTAAGAGACCAAGTAGGGTTAGGAAATTTTGGTTCGTTTTGACTCCACAAATAACAAGCCCAAATGAATTTGGGTTTGCCATGGGCTCGAAATGAGGCATCCTAAGCGAATATGGACCTGGTTGGAGGTTTGTGCCTCCAACTGAACCCCAAATGAGTGCCTTGAGGATCAAAGTGAACCAAACCAATGACCAAGGGCTAGAGACCAAAAGAAAGAAGGAATCCAAGGATCCTACCTTAGTGCTAGTTACCCAAAATGAGGCATCCTAAGCAATTATGGACCCAATTTGGAGGTTGCGCACCCAATTGAATGCTCAAATTTAGAAAATACCCCAAATGAGTGCCTTGAGGGTCAAAGTGAACCAAATCCGTGCCAAAGGGATCGACATAAAAGGAAAGAAGGCATCCAAGGATCCTACCTAAGTGCCAGACATCCCTTAAAGATCACATACCTACGCTAAGGTAGAGGGAAGAAGGTGGTCCATCAGAGATGAATGGTCTTGAGAGGTATCATATCATCATTGGGCAGGTCACATATGAATGAAGCACAGGTGTAGATTGTACGTCGTAGCTCCTAGTAGGTAGGCATTATGGAGCCAATTTGGAGTTTGCGCACCCAATCGAATGCTCAAATTTAGAAAATACCCCAAATGAGTGCCTTGAGGGTCAAAGTGAACCAAATCCATGCCAAAGGAATCGAGACAAAAGGAAAGAAGGCATCAAAGGATCCTACCTAAGCGTCAGACATCCCTTAAAAATCACATACCTACGCTAAGGTAGAGGGAAGAAGGTGGTCCATCAGAGATGAATGGTCTTGAGAGGTATTGTATCATCATTGGGCAGGTCACATATGAATGAAGCACAGGAGTAGATTGTACATCGTAACTCCTAGTAGGTAGGCATATGTGAGTACTCAAGTGCAAATCTCATATGCTACAATTGGGATAACGTTTATGCCTTCAGGCTTGGGGGTAAAACTGTTTACAGCCTAGATTGAAAATCACAAGCCGATTTCTGTTAAAACTTAAAAGCCATTTGGAACACAACAAACCAGAACCAAAGTTGTACTCAATTGTTGCAAGAGCCTTTAGATGGATTTTTGGATTTGTTCTGGTCTCCTATAGATGGAAGAAGACAAAATAGGGAGAACCCTGAAGGTCACGAGGTGCATAGATACAGCTTACCCAAAGTTGTTGATTTTTGAAAGAGCTAGTGTTAAACTGAAAGTGAGGGATTTAAGTGTTGATATATCTCAGAGGGATTTTGCATACTTCATTTTGAAAGGATTCATGCATTATAGGAGCAGGTAAATGAAGACAATGACCAGTGGTTGATTATAGGGAATGTTTAAGAAAGGTGACTAACAATGAAGTCGAATTCAGTGGCCTTATCTGAGGCCTTAAGTTGGGTAAGGAACAAGAAGTTCCAAGTCATGTCAGTCACTATGGCTTCTAAGTAAATGCAGGAACAAGGAATTCAAACATCAACAAAAAGAATTTGGAAGGTAACTATGCTTCAAGTCATACAGGGATTGAAACTGAAGAAAAAGAAGCTATGGATTGTTTTTACTTTATATAGTTCACATTTATCATGACAAGAACAAAGCTACAAATCAGAATTCTAAGGCCATACGCTCTTCCAAGCAGCCAAACTAATTGTATCAGAGCATGATTTTAGAACTTAGCTGAAGATGGTCTCTGATTGGATGATTTGTTCATATTTTATTCGTAGTATTCTGAAACTACAGGTCACCTGCATATTTATCATACCTGTAAAAGGCAGCTTTTTGTGATGTCAAATGGGAATGATATGCAGTTCTATGTTCAGCTGTTAAAAGAGCTTGGATTGGATTGGCGTTCTTTAAAGCCCCTGAATTTTATTAAAGCAGAATGAGTTTACAAAAGGTGGATAAGAAGCCACAAGGAACTGAAATGTCAACCCCCCTATTAACCTACTTAATCAGTAACATCATTCCAAAACAGTCAGATAAAATACTTTAAGCCCAATTTTTACTTGTATCTCTGTTAATTTAGAAATCTTGAATTTGCCCTTTTCAACAGAAATAATGCAGAAGACAGTAGCATTGCAGTAAGTTCGACACGTAGAAAATGAATACTAAAACACAAATCTATAATGGCTTTCCGATGCAGAAACTTTTAGCAGTATGCAGAGTGTGTTTAGAACAGGACAGGATCTATGATCATTTTTGTTCAAGCCTAATCCTAAGATCATGTTTTCTAGATACTAACTCATTTGAGATGACTGAATTAGAAGCCCTACTTATATTTGAGCTGGGTGAAGAAAACTAATCAGAAAGAATAGATATCAAGAATACTTTACTGCGAGTATGAAGCTCAAGTTAAGTATTGGAAGAAAGAACATTGACAGTAAGTACTTCCAACTGTTTAAAAAGGAATTCTACCAAAGAAATGTGATTAATCCAAATCTTCTATGAAGCATTCTATTACATATCGCCTGTTTTATTTTCAGAGCTTGTTTGAGATGGAATTCACCCCTAGAGATGTGACTAGTCCAAATCTTCAACACAGAATTTCTGACAAGTTATTGCAGAAAAGCATAACCTCATCTTCATTGAGAGAATGGACACATCAAAAGAACCTAAAAATTTTAAACATGAATTAAAGCATAATATACAATTCAATTTGTAGCTTTGGTTGTTCACAACATTTCTTTAATTGCACCTTGGTGACATACCCCCTACATGCTTGCAGAGACATTTTCAAGGTTTACAAAGAGCTTTTGCACATACTGCAAAGCCTTCAAAGGCTTTTATGGAGCATGCCTACATCAAATGTGATTACACTTCACCAGGATGTGCAGAGATTACTCTTTTCTCCCTTTGATTAGCCTAGTATCTTAGGCCAATATGAATTCCTTCTACATTACCATGTTGCCAGATTTCATGTTTGTAAAATAGTCACCACACGATGGTTTTAGTAAACTAAATGTTCAACGCCTAGTAACATGTTTTGCAAGCTCTTTTGTCATCTGATGTTTTTACATTAATTTTTTTAAGTTTAAATATTTTTTGTTAGTTTGACAATAGATTTAGTGATTGTATATAATGAATACATAGTTTCTGGTAGTCACAGAGAGGACAGGTTAATCCTTTCATGGACTCTTCAAATTCTGAAAAAATAACCCAGAAAAATATTCATCATCTTAGGCAATAAGACTAGAAAACAATGCTGGTGCATTCATCAACTAACTGTCTAGTATCGGTGATCCAATTTCAAATTTCAATCACTAACATTCGACCACCAGAATGCAGAAATGAAGATTTGTTCCATATCTGATTAAATAACCACATCCAAAGTGAGTTTTGAATTCCCAGCAAAGGCTCATCGGCAGTAACTAAGTTTCCTTTGAATATCTGCCGACGGCATGAAGTTTTATGCAATGAAATCCTTTAGATAGGATATCTAACATCAATGTGAATGTATCTCCACCATGCTGTACACAACTGATTAGACTACAGTCTATGAAAATCAGTAAGAGATCTTCATTGACAAGATCACTCAAACAAAGGTCATGAGAAAACAGAGTATGTTTGAAATAAAATTCAATACCAAAATGAACAATTTCCTGTGGAAATACAACTAGGGTATATCTCCTTATGAACTACCTAGCCTAGATAAGAGTTTGCCCCTAACAAACCCTTACCTTCAGTAAAATTAAACATACCTGAACACTAACCCAATCCATAATTGGAGAAGAAAATCTAACCAGGGAAGAACCTTGTCTGAAGCTTGTTCAACTTTTGATTGTGTTCTGCATTTGTTTTTGGGAAATCGTTATGAACGTGACAGATGTAACTCAGAAGTTTCATCCCATACCAAATATAACTTAGCATTCAAAAGACAAAACTTAGCAGACAAATATGCCATTTAGCACTAGAAGGTGAAGAGAACTTAGTTACATTATGCCCAATTTACAGATCCTATAAGCCTTTCGACATTGGTTGCCTCTTAATCTTCAAATATGCTCTTTCCATAGACACATACTGCATAAGCTTAAAAGAAATACAAGTAGATAAGATCAGTTAAATAATATTAATGTCCAGTAAATGACCAAAAAGGTAGGTTAATGGGACTGACAAATGTACAATCAACATTAAGCACCTTCAGAGGTGTCTAGGGCTACTCCGAAAGCATACAGTAAGCTAAACTAATTGATACATGAGAAATGCATAGAAGAAAGATCAAGTAGAGAGGATTGAGAATCGATTGTTTCAAACGACTTCCATGATTTTGGATATAACCCTGAAAACTAGATTTGCTCCCATCTTTCCAAAGGATTCATCCCATATGTTGCTCCTTAAAATTCAACAAATTTGCAAAATTATCTATAACACTAATGGGGAGTAAACACAGTTTTGATTCTATAATAAAGTACATGGAAGTTGGAAAATTTCCATAAAACCCTCACTCTTTCAAGACAATAATACCATTTAATGCTGATCTGAAACAAGAAGAGAAGGTTTTACTGAGAAAAATCCTTCAGAGTCTTCAATATACTGCCCAGAGACAAACACATTATAGGAACCCCATTCACAATCAACATTCTCACAGAAATTGACTTCAATAGTAGCCATGCTCCTTTGAACATGACCTGAGAGCACATAGAATGTTATCCATGGTGTCCATATGACAACCAAGAATCAATAGAAAACCATTAATAGAGGCCCCAAAATGCTGAAAATTATCCAACATCAGTTAGAGACTCTTTGAATTCACTAAAATATACTCGGATTTACAGATATATCTAAAATTGCTCAAATCTTCCCACATGCCCAAAAATCATTAAATTTATCACAGGTTTCTGATAATTTGGGGAAAACCGAAAATATTATCCCCGGGAAAATAAAAGCACTCGAATCCTCTCTACTAAGAGCATTTTTTAAATGACCAATTCAAAATAAGAACTTTGCTGGCTTAACCCAATTCATTGATGGCTACTTCAAAAGTAAACTTTAATCTTTCCAAATCTAAATCTGTGTCACAACCTGACAAACCACAGACCTAGTCACCTAATAGATGAGGAAAACAAACCAAATATCAGCTCCCAACTCTTCATAAATTTGGTGTAAAATCTGGAACTTTGATGGGAAACTGGTGCAGTTAGTCGATAATGTTCTGTATCTCCAGTCTCTCCTTTGAGAACATTACATCTGCCACTGATTCAACAATGAAAATACAAGAAGAACCAGCTGACACAATTAAGAAACATTATGAACTGCACTGGCACTGACAAATAGACCATTTTGCATTGTTCCCCCAACAATACATGGTTTAAGATGATTCAAGCTTTCACAGTTAAGTTGTCCATGGTCTTCTGGATTTTTCACTGCATAAGAGATTTGAAACTGACGTTTCAAGCAGAAACGCTGCTCATCTTCAGGGAAGCACAGCTAGCAAGAATTTTATGAAGAAACCATCTGCAACATGATTCTTCAACTTTATTCTTGCATGTTTCCTCAATACATGGTTTACTTCTCCCAATGGCCAAAATTCTATTACAACTTCTAGTATATATCATTGAATTCTGTTGACAATTGTGACAGACCATTTCTATTGCTCTTAATAATGCAGGATTTACAACTCCCACCTGCCAAAAATGCTTGCTTTTTTGGCTTTTTTAGGGTATGATTTTCCTAGTACCTCTGTTGTTTGCGTGATATAAATCTCTGACCTATGATTTACTTATTTATTCCATGAAGTAAAAGAAGCAGCAATTCTAGAAAAACGATTTGACAAAGTATATACCATAGAACAGTTCATTGATAATATTCAGCCTCTAGCTCAATATAGAGAGATGCCATGATGCCACTTTTCATGTGCCAGACCTTCCAATGATGACCTCAAATGCTTATGCAAAGGCCTAGCTTAAATTATTCAACTAAGAACAAGAGATCTACCCACAACTATAAAGGAATGTTGCAATGAAAATGAGGTGAATCACATGAAAATTTGAAAGGAATTCTAGTGGGAAGCTCGCCCCATCTTTATACACTCGCCCCATATATGAATTATGAATAGCATCAGCGGCAATCTACAATCTGTTCTCGGTCTTTCTCCCTGTTCGGATGAATTAATTCCTTCAAAAAATCCTTAGCTGATTTTATAATAAGATATATACAGAATAAAAATATTCCTTTACATGAATCCCGTTTGAACTAATTCTCCACGAGACAACCTGTTAACCACAAACTAAACCAAAAACAAGCCAAAACTAAAAATGTTCAACCATGGTTGACATTGTAGTAATGATAATAAATATGTAGTATAATAACTATGTAGTAATGAAATTCAGTTTTGTGAAATAAATACAGTGCACATATTTCCATGAAATTATTGCGAAGGACATGCCCTTTCAGACAAGTTGCCAAAGCTACCAATCTGTTATTTGATAAGGAAAAACATAATAAAACAGTATAAGCAACTTGAAAAGTTAAAAACATTGATAATTGCAATAAAAGAAATCACCCAGGCATAGCCACCAAGTCATTAAAAGGAAAAAATGCCAACTATTACTGCTCGGATTAACAGTAATTAATTGCCAACAATTTACAAATGAAAGATGCATCTTTCAAATAAAATACTGCTAATGCAAAAGTCCATCACAACATGAGATTCAAATGAAGAAGTTTACAAGATTCATGCCACAATGACTCGTAAATAAAAGAGGCTTTGGAACTTTAGAAAAAAATACAGATTATACATACAGGCTGTAATATCTTAAACTTCAAGTTTTATATTTAGACAGATGTAATGGAAACCTAACATCTTGAACATGAGAAAATTTTAGCTACTGAGTAATGATGATAAACTTTAGATACTGATAAATGGAAACCATTGCAGCAGTAGCGATTAGTGTATAATGTTGTAATTTCAATTACTGCTAAGTTGCTAACCAAGCAGTAACAATCACCAGCAAATTGCAAAAAAGGTAGGGAAACTGGACCATGATAATAAAAGGATCAGGATGTCCTTTAAGAACAACTTTTCTTAAAAATTCATGCATCTGAGATACAAAAGTCATTTGGAATCTCCATCTGGCATAAACAGAAAACACATGATGTTTCACATAAGATCACAACTTCTTGCTGAATTCCATTAAGACATAATTGGAATAAAAGTCAATGAAGCAAGAATGAAACACAAAGGTAATAACATCAAATGCTATATTTCCGGAAATTCTGGTCAAACACACGAGACCACTAGGATCCCAACAAAAACCATCAAGAAGATTTACATAAGTACCAATAGATCGTGATAAGTTTGCAATGAAATAGGGTTCTATATCATAGACCTTCTACAATGACTATCCAACAGTCAACTACACATTTACAACAGTTTGACCTGACTGCTGCTATTCTAGCACAAGAACCTGCTAATCTAATTCAAACTTAATCTCTGCCTCTGATATCTGGCTTAGCCCACACATAGTAGATGGATACCACTTTAAGATACTATAAATATGCATGTTTTTGCAATCATTTTCCTAATTCCAACCACAATTTTCAATATGAAAGCATTTGCAATCCAGTTAGCCTGTTACAGCTACTTGCTCAAGATTACTAACTGTCCAAACTCATTGAATTAGCTCCTGTTTACACTGTCTTGATACACAGACTGTCTTCAAGATCCTATCATGTAGTTAAAGACGAAATTTGAAGTCTCAAGGAAGATCCGCAATTTGTGTCACACCAGGCATATTATTCCAGTGGCAAGAACCAAGACCCCAAGCTTGATTTGATGTAGAAGGTCCTGAGGTCAGCTGTTGAATATCTACACAGAAATCGTCATTGAATAGAGTGGCAAGTGCATCACTAACAGCAGATTGCTCCTTCCCGGGCTCTGCATGGGAATCATACCAATCTGAGACAGGTGAAACATCTGGCCTTGCGAAATTCAATAAAGTGGAGAATTCTTCATCTCCGCAGTTAGCACTAGACATAAACTCATTGCGCTCTTCAGTCTTTATGTTCACCCCTGTGACAAGAATGCAATGAAAAAAATGAGCCTAAAAGGAAGGGGGTGACTGTAATGACAGGTTTCTGTAGTTTCTAAAATATAAACATGTTAAGAGATGAAAATCCAAATGTGCTTACCCTATTCTTTTCATGAAAACGATTTATTGAATGGAAACACTTACCAATTGCTGACTGAGCAGATGAAGACTCGTCCCATGGACTGGTGCTCAAAGGGGGTGTGTTTTCACTGAATACTGAAGCAGCAGGACCACCAAGAGGGGTGATTGGATCACTGTATTCGCCACATTCTGTCTCAGACTGGCTTGCCCCAACACAATTGGTCAAGTTACTTCTTGATGAGATTGGTGGCAACTGAGTAATCATTTCTGAAGATCGCTTATTCCCGCCACTACCCATTGCTTGAGACTCATGCAGCAAGGCTTCTAACAACCCACTGTTGTGTGGGGAAAAGCCATCTACATGGGTAGATGGAACAGGAGGAGACAGTGTGTATGAGTTATTATCAGTATGAGTATTCACTGTCCCCAGACGCGTGCCTGTGGTATGCACAGACTCCGCAAGTTGGCTTGAAGGGAGCTCCAACTTCACACCTGGTAGGGGTGTAGGAGGAGAGAGATTGCCATTCAAAAGGGCATGGCTGCCAATCATCAAACTCCCAAAGGGCGTTGATAGATTATGATTGGAATTCCTGTTGCTCAGATTAGGATCATAAGGAAAACCATTTGACACAAACCCATCCAATCTAGCAGGCTGAGCATATGACGACCCATCCAATCTAGCAGGCTGAGCATATGGCAATCGCCGAGCAGCCTTGAAGCATGGTTCCCCTATGCTCTTAGCGGGGGTGTCATCGACAAACTGACCAAAAGGGGTGATCCCTCCTCCTCCTATACCAAAGGACATCATGCTCTCGCTATCCCGAATTCGCTTCGCACGCTGAATTGGGTTAACCATACGGTAACCCTGTGACAATCCCATTGCCTGATTCAGAATCGAACTCATGGAAACCTCTGTCAACGCAGGAAACGAAGTGTATGTCAATGCATGCTGGCCAGGTTTCAGACCATCAAAGGTGACATTAGGAATCTCCAGTTTGGTAGAGTTTGACAGGAACTCATGATGACTGTGACTGTTATTATGCTGTGTTGTTGCAGCATCTGCACCGTTGATGGGTTGCTGATTCTGTTGATTCTCGTTGTTGGATTGCTGTAGAGGTAGATCGGGCGGGTAAAGAGGTAATCCCTGTCTCTGCCTTCTCTTGATCCGTGTGTTCCAGTAATTCTTAATCTCGTTATCAGTCCGCCCAGGTAGCTGAACCCAAAATTGAAAAAGCATAAGAAGACATGGCCCTAAATCAATTCATTTGAATTGTTTCCCAATTCAAAGGGAATCAAACACAAGTCCTCGTAAGATATACATACTATGACTGGTATAATCAATCACAAGGCATATATGACTTGACCTAACAAATGGGTTTTCATCAGAGATCTTTTGTTTCAATCACAAAAGAAAAAAGAAAAGCAAACCAACAAATGAAAAGGGCAAAATAGGTATCACCTGAGCAGCCATGCGAGCCCATTTGTTTCCGAGCTTGGCATGGAGTTCAATAATTATCTGCTCTTCTTCGGCAGTGAAGGCGCCCTTCTTGAGATTAGGCCTGAGGTGATTAGCCCATCTCAGACGACAACTCTTGCCACAGCGAAACAGCCCCGAATGCTTCTGCACTGCATTCCAATTGCCCTCTCCATGCTTCTTCACATATTCTACCAGGATTGCATCCTCTGCAGAGGTCCATGGCCCCTTCTTCAGCGACCCACCACCCCCATTCCCTCCTCCTATAGCCTCCCCTCCGTCGAGTGGTTGCTGCTCCTTGGTTGCCCCACTCTCACTCGTTTCTGAACTCATTGTCCCTGTGGGTGTTTGTAGTACATCACCATTACACCACCAAATTCCTCACAACAAAACCACCAATTTCCTTCTACTTCTTGTTATTGTTTGTTTTGACCCTAATGCAAAATGTTGTGGGGATTGAGGGCAGGCAATTAAAAAAAATAGTGCTTCTTCAAAACTTCAAGTCACCCACATCCAGAAAGAAAGATAGAGGTGATTTCGGCAAATACTCCTCCGCCCAATACGAGGAAGAAGGAATAATCTCTACTACCCACATGCAAATTCCAATCCTTCTCGTCTTCCTGCCTTCAATTCCATGCTTGCCATCTCGACACGTCTGGCCTCCCAATGATTCATTCAAATATAAACCATTCTTTGCACTCCTTCACAATCACAATAATAATCAGAATAAGACCATCCATCCAACACCCTTTCCCCTCGACTCATATTCTCCACTCTCCATCCACATCCATCCATGACCACATGATCTCGTACCCATCATCATCATCATATCCCATTACAAATAATCCCACATACATACATACTTTCAATCATCCTATGAACTGACAGTTGTCGGGCATGCCTATTCATCATTCGGGAAAATTTAAAATTATGCAAGATTCTCTCCTCTCTTTTGCTTTATTTGTGTCAAGCTGGATTAATGGGTGTGTACTTTGCAGTCATATACATTGTTGCTTTTGCATTCTTTCGCCTGACTCTATGTTCAACGTACTCACCTTTTAATCCACTCCCCCCTTCCTTCGGGGATGCTTTTGTAATCTCCATTGCATATTCCCTCCTTTCTTTCCATACATATGCTCCAACAAAACCATCTTATCTTCTCTTTCGTCATTCTAATGGATTATATATCATTTGAAGACTTAACCTCTAAGATAATTATTGTAACTCAAATCTTTTTGATGTTATAGCTGATGTTGAATGTTTAGTATATTATATTGTTATAGTGACATATTCTGATGTGGGGATTTTGTTCTCCATTACAATTCTCATTGGAGTGAAATATCTCTAGAAAGAGATTTCTTTTTATATTAATATTGTCTTATTTAACCAATAAGTAAGTCTTATCATTCACATTATATTTGTGATATTTTACAATATATTATATAAAAGTATCTTACAACAAATATGTTTGTTATTTATCATAAAAGTTTTAAAAATAGGCTAATAATACTTTTCAAGCTTGGCTTTCACTTTTATAATGATATTGTGGTTTGTTTAAATATTTCTATTAGATATGTTTTTGTGTTCTTTTATTTTTGTTTATTTAGACCTACATATTTCAATAGAACTTTGTTATTCTCATTTGTAAATCTTTTATATTGAAACATACATAAAAGAGAATGAATAATTATGCCTTCATTTTGATAATGATATTGTGCTATGTTTAAGTATTTCTATTAAATATATTTTGTTTTTTTTTACTTTTGTTTAGTTAGACCTACACACTTCAATAGAATTTCGGTGTTCTCATTTGTAAAATTGTTGGCTTAAACTGACCCAGAGGTTTCCAATTAGACCCAGGTTCTTTGCGGTTCTCCCTTTGACCAACAAAACTCCTTCGCATCAGCCCTTTCAGCAACAACCTACGAGCAGGTTGAGGTCTCACCCGAGGTGTATCTTTATGGGGTACTGCGGAATCAAGTTTCCACAGTAAATGATGAGTTGTTTATCTGAACAATCTACGCAACGCAGGACAGAAGGATGGCGCTGCGGGGCAAAGTGATGCGGTACGCAGCAGGATCTATGCTGCGAGCAGTACTGCACAGTGGAGGCAACACTGCGGGCCACACCAAGGGTTTCTTACTGCTGCGAATCTTCTTCTGGAACTGCGAGTCACCCACACTTATCCTCTACTTGGAAGATCTCGGAAACGTTAAGGCACTGAAATGAATATCACTCATCCATTCATTCAAGCACTTACTGGTTATCTTTCTAGTGTTCATTCTAAAACTTGGATTATTACAATGTGAACCGAAATGATAAACATGATTAACTATGTTGCGTTCCTTCACTGTGCTTAAGAAAGTATTTAAACCTAAATGACTGATTCACGACCTTAACATAGAATTGAAATGTTCGCCATTCATCTGCTTCCGTGGAACCTAGCATATCATTCCCAAACTTCTCCTATTGGTAAAATGCATATCAAAGTTCTCATATTACAGCATGCAAGGAAACATTCAAGCATTCATTCTACAGAAAATATAGAAAGTCATTTATTTATAAACATCATCACATAACACAGGATTTAACGTGGTTCACTTCCCCGAATGGGAAGCTACGTCCACAAGAACGGTTGGTAATATATTTCCTTAAAAAGGGATGGGGCAACCGTTCTTAGTCTGCGCACTCAGCTGCAGACTCTCCTTTCTCTCGGCTAGGTCTCTGCACACACAGCTGCAGAGCCTTTACAATATTCTCAGCTCGGAGAGATTTTACAATACAAAAAGGTTATCTTCTTATATTCTCATCAACAATAAGAGAACAACAACCCAAAAAGAGAACCCCCATCCCATACAAAATGTTGTCTTAAATAGATCATGCACGAAGGTCACATCTGTACAATGTCGAAGACCTAAAACCCAAAACCCTAAGGGTTTCCAAAACTGCGCCGGTTTTCCAAACTGGCTTGCTGGCTCCTGGTAGCGTCTGCTTGATCATAGCGGATCTCCACGTCCTCATTCTGTCGCTATCGACCTTCCTGTCTCACGCATGCCTACAGGCTGCTTCTGCTGAACTGTTTCTCTCTAACAATTTTACCTTCTAAGCGTGCCAAACGTCGCTTTCCTTAACAACCCACGCGTGGCCACCTTCTTGTTTTGCCTATGTCCGCCGCTCGACAATCCTGGAATATCTTTTCCAAAAATGGCTGCTACCATTTGAGCCGGTAGCTACACTTGATACTTGTCCAACACACCGCTTTGCTGGCTCCACATGGCCTCCTAACTCTGCAGCACTGCTTTGGCCCAGTACCGGTCTTCGCATCACGGCCAAAACTTCGATGCTGCGCGCAACTCCGCAGTCTGGTCAAAAGTTGGATGCTACGCGCAAATTCGCAGCATCCTCAATACTTAGCCAAAATTGTGTTTCTGAGCTGCGCTCAACTCAGCTTTCCCTGCTTGCCTCAAAAAAGGTGCTTCCAAAACTTTATCTCAACCTGGGCCCAACAAAAACCTTTATATTGAAACAGACATAAGAGAGAAAATGAATAATTATGGACTATCGACACTATCTAGAGACCCCAATTGAGGCTTAATTGTCATATATTATGCTCCTTTCTAGATGGATTCCACCATGAATGGTAAGAGTGTAATACATTGGAAGCAACTATCAAAGATATTAGACTTACTAGACCACCTCGTAAACCCATTAGAACCTTATCTAGAATTATACAACAAAACACCATATCAACACAGTCATTAGCTAATGACCTTTTCTATCAAATCCTTGATCATTTTATAGTTGTGCATAAAGATAATTGATTTGCTAGTTTTCTTAGAGGGTAGTGCTTTAGTTGTACATTTGGCCATTGTTTTTTACTAATGTCAAGCCAAACCTTCAAGAAGTGAGCACAACTAATGGACACAATTGTGGCAAAAGGCTTCACAACTTTATTATGTCGAGTTCAAAGTTGAAAACCTTCCCAAGCACAATAAAAATATCCATTGTATCTCTATGGATTTATAGATTGCACATACATGTGTAATACAGATTATTCATGTATAAGGCTTACAAAAATAGGTGAGATAATGATTTGTAATATGACCTAATTAGATAATGATATGTAATACGACCTAATTGTCCCAATGCATGGATTGTCATAATAGGTCTTTCCACAAATTGACTTGTGGAAACTCAAAAATTATTTATGTTATCCATTTTTATGTCCAAAAATACAAAAATCGTGTCATTATTGGTGCAATCTATAATAGTAGAATATAAATAATATGGAATAAAAATAAAAGAACAAAACAATCAATCACACCATTGGCACAAGATATGTATCCTAGATAATCATACCATTGATGCAAGATATTTATTCTAGAGAGCTTTGTGTGGGAAAACTTTAGAGCTCAATTAACATTTATTTAGTATACACTCCCATGGAGATATAATCAAGAGAAACACACTCACATGGATATTTCATGTGTTATTAGTCATGTTATTACATTCACATAGATGTTTGTTGTGCCCTGAGTCACACTCCCATTATGAGATTATTATGTGCACAATTTGGGGTTAGGGACATCATTATTCCATTGTGGACACTATATGGATATTGGATGGGCATGAAGAGCCAATCTATAAGCAACTTCCCCAATACGTTGGAGGATTTAATAAGGTCTATAGAACTTCAACACTAGCTTATAGTGGCCTTTGTCTTAAAGAGAGACCTGTCTGCTTATAGGGTTGAAGACAAAGAAACATTGGATCCCCTTTTGCAACAAAATGCTCAGATCATTGTTGTTTAACATGTTGTCCTTAAGTATGTGAATAATGGTCTCCCTAGAGTTAAGCATGTGATCCATCTCCTAAACCTTGGATGTTGGTAAATATGAAGCCACTAAGGGTGGTTTTTGGCCATAGATGGCTTCATATGGTGACATTTTGGTAGCACCATGGCAAGTGATATTGTACCACCATTCTACAAGGGGTATCCATTGTGCCCATTGGTTCTATTTGTTTGATTCAAAGCATCTCAAATAGGTTTCCTTGCACTTGTTGACCACTTATGTTTTACCATCAATTTGGGGATGATAAGCTTTGCTCATTTACAACTATGTACCTTGTAATGTAAATAGCTATTACCATAATTTGCTAGTGAATGTGGGATCACAACACAACACAATGGAACTGGGTATGCCATGTAACTTAAAAATATGATCCATTAAAACTTCGACAACCATGTAGGGCGTAAATTGGTGTGATAAGACACAAAAGTGAGCATATTTGAAAAGGTAGTCAATTACCACCATCATGATCGATTTGTTGTTGTATTTTTGGAGGCCCATGATAAAATCCATGAAAATGCCAATTTACATAGTGGTTGGTATCGGTAGTGGTTGTAATGCCACAAGATTCTTCAACATATCACCCTTGTTCCTATGACAAGCATTGCATTCAACTACAAATTTATGGATGTCTTTTTTCATATCATCCCAAAATAAATAATACTTAGCATGTTCATAAGTTTTCTAAATGCCGGAGTGATCCAAAATAAGTGATGAATGCAACTTCTCCACATTATAACTTTCTAACCATTATTGTTGGGATTTACAAGCCAATCTAATACCAGTGAGGATAAAGCAAAGAGAGGTTCGTCCTCTTCATATTTTCTAGACAAAGCATCAACCATTGAATTCTCCTTGTCTTTCTTATATATGATCTCATAATCATATCCAAGCATCTTAGTGACCCACTTGTGCCACTCAAAAGATGACAACCTTTGTTCCAAAAAATACTTCAAACTATGATGATTTGTCTTGATCTAGAAGCACCAAACTATGAGATACGAGAAGTATTGATTGCATGAAGGATGGCCATCATCTCTTTATCACGTGTGGTTTCCAAATGTGTCATATAATTATTTACAAGTAATGCTAATGGGATCCATTTTTGCATCAACCTAGCTCCAAGATATCTACCCAAAGCATCACATTACAACACAAAGGCATCCCTTTTAACCATGGTGGTTAAGGGGGTTGCAATTCACCCATACTTCTTCACAAACTTCCTATAATAGGTTGTAAGTCCTAAGAAAACCTATAATATTTTTAGGGTTTTAGGGCATGGCCAATCCTGCATATCCTCAATTTTCTTAAGACCACATGCATCATGTCCTTATTGACAATGTGATCCAAGTATTCAAGCCACGACGCACCAAAAGTGCATTTGGAATGCACAAGGAACAATTAGTTGTCCCTAAGGAGTTGCATGGATTTCTTAGCATGCTCCACATGTGCTTCATAAGTTTTGCTATGGATCAAAATATTATCAAAATACAACCAAAAAAATGTGCAAGAAAGGTAGGCAAATCTTGTTCATGAGGCTCTAAAAGGTGAATGGATCATTACAAAGTCAAGTCACCATCAAAAACTTATAATGACCTTCATGTATACATTAAATTGTCTTAGGAATGTCCACATCCTTCATCCATACTTGGTGTTACCTTGAGTGAAGGTCCATAGTGAAGAACTTGCCACCATGAATCTCATCTAAAAAATCATCAATCACCGTGATGGAGAATTGTATTTAATGTCCAACTTATTGAGAGCATGAAAATTAGGACATAAGTTCCCATTTCCTTCTTTCTTCAATAGCATGAGCATGGGTGATGAACAAGGGTTAGTAATGGGATAGATGACATTAGCCTCCAATGGTTCCTAAATCCTTTTTCGACTTCATTCTTCTATGAAAAAGGATACCTATAAGGACACACATTGGGTGGTTCACTGCCTGGAAATAGGGGGATATTGTGATCATGCTCATCACATGAAAAGGGTAAGCCACAAGATGTTTGAAATACCTATTTATGTTTGGTCAATAACAACTCCAAATCAAGTTGAATTTCATGGGGTGGGTTATCCATAACTTGGATGGCATTGAGTGTGGAAATAATGATTGAATGGCCTTTTTCAAGAGCTTGTCCATATGATAAGAGCTAATAATTTCAGGGGAGCTAGATGTCATCCCCTTGAGTGTATGTTGATAATCATCCTTAGTGAAGCTCGTGTATAATTTCCTAAAATCCACAGTAACAGGACCTAAAGTGCATAACCATTGTGTGTTGAGCACTACATCACAACCTCTCATTTCAAGAGTGAACATGTGATATTTAAGATGACAGTCCCCCATCCGAAGTTTCATGTTCTCACTCTTGCCACCACATTTCATCATACCTCCATTGGCTATCATAACTTGAACTAGTATTCACTACATGTACATAAAAATGGGTTTCTTTTACAACTTTTGTGTGAATAAAATTTTCAGCATTGCCATTGTCAAGCAAAACAATCATATTCCATTGCTTGATGTAACTAATCAACTTCAAGGTCGAGGGAGATAAAATTCCAGATAAATCATGGAAGGAAATTTTGGGTTCTTCACAAGGAGGATCTAGGGATTTTTCTCAAGATGGAGGAGGGGTGGTCTCAACTAGATCCAAATAAAAAATTATGTCCTCAATAATGTCTTTTTGTTGACCTTAGTGGGACACATTCATTTGAAAACATTTATGTTCCTTCCATTGAAATACCTCTCATCACAACTATAGTTAAGCTTGAGGTGTTGGTGTTATATGGATTCTTTTGGGGTCAAGTTGTGGACTCTCAAGGGTTGGGAGGTGGAGTGGGTTGTAGATGTCAAAGGGAGGTCGGGTGGAAATAAATGGGGTTTTTTAGTTTAAGCACTAACCACCACCTAGGCTTCTCTTGCTTAATGAGACACATCCTACCAAGTAGTTGGCTGAGCTATCAAGTCTTGTGCTCAAATCTCCTCCTTCAAACCATTACTAAAAAATTCTTTTAAAAATTATCAATCATGCCCTTTGTGCAGATTTCTAATTGCTTGAAGACCATTATAGCAAGTTGTATGGTTATATTGTAATAGTCATAGTGCAATATTTATGGCAAAGAACCCTACTTATCATTTTAAGATGAAACGTAGCATATTGATGTGTAGTACCAATTTGTGAGAGACATGGTTGAAGACAAGAAGGTGTTGTTGAAGAAGGTTGACACTCTAAAGAATGTTACAAACTCATTGGCAAAGTCTGTTGGTACTAAAAAATCATCTTGGTGTAGAGAAGCAATGTGTATTGTTTCTCTAAACTTGTAACCTTATAAACATTTGGCTTTCTATTTTTCAAAGAAAACAATTGAGAAAATGTTGGAGATGTGTCATATTCTTTACATGTGGATTGTGTTGGGTGCGAATCCAATAACTATAGTAATGGGAGGGGCATGGGGTGGGTGTTAGTGCACCTCTCCCTCTCAGATTGAGTAGATAAATCTGCAACAAGGGGCAATAGTCTTGAGTTGTCAGGGTTCAAGCCAATGCCACAAAAAAAATTGGCATCCATTTTTTGTCCATTTGGACTATTTTTTTGCTTTTCTGGAAAATGGTTTTCCAACCCATTGTAATCTAATCCCAATTAAGGGCTTAGGGTTTTGGATGTTGTGGCATACCTAAATACTATATTGTGAATGGTCAAGTTAATACAATGAATAAGACAGAGGAGTGGCTCTAAGTTAGGTTGGTTTTCCAACGTAAATCTCTGTGAATGTTGTGTGTGATATTGATGTTCTTTCTATTTTTCTTATGAATTTGTATGATTTCTTCACTTGCATATGTTTAAAATTTTTAGGAGCATCTCTTGGATATGTTTCAACCAAACGTATGTTTTCATCGTCTTTGTACATATCCTCAAACTCTTTGACAAAGAGTGATTATCATGTGAATCTTGAAGGAGAAAGAGAAATGGTGGTGGAATTAAGTTACCATTTACAACACCCATTTTCAATTGTACAACTTTAATCACAAAGGGATACATGTCATCACATGATAATATAAGAATTTTAAGTTTTCAACCTAAGATCATGTGGTCAAAGGAATTATAGTCAAGGGGTGAAAATACCATTCCCTACACTTCATATCCACATGTGATGTGGAGTTGAGGGGCATGGTGATGATGACCATCTAGTGTGTGGTGGAGGGAAGCATGGACTAAAGAAAACAAATGGCAATTAGTGTGGAGGGATGAAGGAATGCAATAATGTAGAGTGTGGTGGAAGACATGCAACATAGGGGTGATGCAGGGTGCAAAGGTACAACATAGAGAATGTGACATGGAGAAATGAGGGCATAAGGTATTCTCTCACATCACTCCATTTTTTGCATGGATGCAATAGCACATCATGGGAGGATGAGATGAACGAGAGGGTTCACACCACATAAAAGGGTCATGTGGAATGCAAAGCAAGTTGGAGATATATTAGTCAATTTATTATTTTGTGTGTGTGAGTAAATGAATTGTGATAACAACTAACCTTAGATTAGGATCATTTGAGTGAGAATAGGGGGAGTTGAGGATTGAATCCTAGATTTTAGTATCAAACACTATATAAATATCTCCATGTTATCTTAATAAAATATGAAGTATTATGTGCATATTATCTTAATATTGTTTCATCTCTTCTTATTTAATATGGAATCAAAGCAGGTATAGGGCTAACTCTTTCATGAGAGAGGTCTATGATCATGCAAATTTCACCTTGTTAAGTCCTATGTAGATGTAGGATTAAAGTAGAGAGAATAGAGAATAATGTAGCTGTGTGTTGTTACTGTTAGAACCCTCTATACACAACATGCACTTCAATTATTATATTGTGGTGTTTAGTATTTAAATATCGGTAGTTAGAGTGTTGTGTTGAGTTGGTGTCCATGTAAAGAATATACAAGACAAAGAAAAGGTAACACCACTATCAAATTGAAGCCAATACTTGAATAGAATACCCATCAAATGTGCAATCTAAAGGGTGAACCACCAATTTTTTTGGAAGAGAGACAGGGGTTCAAAGCTAACAATATAAAATTGAGATAACAATGGAGAAGAAAGGTCAAATATAGAGGACATATCCAATATGTAGCAAGTAACTTAATTTGCCATTAAAGTCAAACCCAAAACAAAAAAAGGAGATATTTCCTCACTCACTATTGTCACACGATCAGAGATGATTGGGATACATTGTTGAATAGCTAAAAGAAGGTTGAATTTTTTTCCATATTGTTCTTACTTCAATGACTCCAATCTATCCATAAGAGATCCACAATATTCCAAGAAGCAAATAATTATATGTGATCTGCAACATGTTTCAAACTCAAGCAATATTTGAATTGACATGACATTTTATCCTGCAAAATTTTGGAATTGTGTTTCTTTAATTTTGAATGGCTTTGGCGATTGAGTATCCTTCGACGATATTAGAATTAGAAGACCACGAATTGTAGCGACCCATCACTATAATTAATAAAGATCAAGTTCATGTTATTGATCCACTGTGAATGTGACTTTTCCATATGACAACAAGGGCATATTATATACCTTAATATCATAATAGAATATTCAAAACTTCTTAGTATTTCCCATAGAATCTCCACACCATGATAACTTCTCAGTACTAACATACTTCGTCAATGAGTCTACAACATTCTTCAAGGTGTCAACATTTTTTGGAAACACCTTCTTGTCTTCAACCATGTCTCTCACAAAGTGATATTGTACATCAATATGCTTTGTCTTAGCATGATAAGCAAGGCTCTTTTCCATGAATATTGCACTTACACTGTTGCACTCTAACCTTGTAGTTTTTTTTACAAACCCAATACCTTAACACAATATCTACAACCATACAACTTCTCTACTTGCATGGGTGGTTAGCATGTATTCAACTTATGTAGTTGAGAGTGCAACTACTCTCATGCTCATCCATCTAATAGGTCCTGCAAATAAATTAAACACATAGCCACTTGTATATCTTCTATGATCAATATCTCTATCCTAGTTTGCATTAACAAATACATGTACATCTATTTCTATGTTAAGTACAGGTCTTCCTTGGTAGAAGATTGCATAATCTATGGTGCAACACAAATATCTGAAGACCCTCTTTATAGATTCCCAATGTTCCTTCCCTGGTTTTGACATATATCTACTCAAATCTCCCACAACATGTGCAATGTATGGTCTGGTATAGACCATTGCATACATCAAACTACCAACCGCACTAGAATATGGATATATTCTTCCTCTTCCCGTGTCTTGGGACACTGATATACATATAACTTTACACCTACATGAATAGGTTCATTGACTAGCTTACTTTCCTGCATGCTAAATATTTGTAGTATCTTCTCAACATATTTTCTTTGATTCAACCAGATTTTCCTATTCAACCAGATTTTCCTATTTGCATGATCTCTTTTATTCTCCATTCCTAGTATGAAGTTTGTAGCACCAAGATCCTTCATGTCAAATTTGGAGGATAGTTGTGACTTCACCTCCTTTATGGCATTCGTGTTGTTTCCAATCAACAACATGTCATCGACATACAATACTTTATTAATGAAATGATCACCAACTTGTTTGGAGTATACACAATGATCAACCTTGCTTCTCACAAACCCCAATCCAAGGATGTATGTGTTGAACTTTCGGTATCACATCCTTGGAGATTGCTTTAGACCATAAAGGGACTTCTTTAGCTTACATATCATCTATTTCCTTCCATTTACTGTAAATCCTTCTGGTTGTTTCATGTATATTTCTTCTTCAAGATCCCCATGCAAGAATGTTGTCTTCACATCCATCTTCTCTACTTCAAGATCAAAAGCAACAACAGTAGCAAGAAGGAATCTAATAGAAGTTAATTTATCAACTGAACAAAATATTTCACCAAAATCAATTCCCTCTACGTGGGAATATCCTCTTGATACTTAGTGGGATTTTTACTTCTCCACTTTACCTTTTGCATTCAACTTCTTCTTAAACAACCATTTGCTCCAATGGATTTTCTTTTGGCTGGTAACTCAACTAGATCCCAAGCTTCATTTTTTTCAAAGGCATCCATTTATTCAACCATGGCCTTCTTCGAAAGATCACTATCCTCTTAATCAACAACTTCCTTCACATTTCTAGGATCATCATCAGTAATAGATCAAGCAAAACTAGACCGAAAATCAGGAGGGAAATACCTTCCTGGCTACCTTCTTTCTCAATATGACATCCTGAAAGCGGGGGTATGAAGTTCTTCTCTATCTAATTCAACTTCTTCTTTTGAGACAGATTCTTCATCTTATAACTCAAACTCTATTTTCTCTGGTTCCTTTTCCATTGCAGTCACTTCCTTTCTCAAAACATCTTCGACCTCTCTAGAAACAACATCTCAACTATAAACAACCTTTTTAGTTACAGGATTCCAAAGCTTAAAACCTTTCACATCATCTTTATAACTGATATTTAAGATACATTTTCAGCTTTATTATCCATGTTACTCCTTTTCTCCTTTGGAACATGTACATAAGCATCACAACAACAAAAAATCAAATGTTTAATAGAGGGTTTCTTATTAGTCGATACCTCATGTAGAGTTTTATCAACCAATGTTGTTGTGGGTGATCAATTTACCAAGTAACATGTAGTATCCACTGCCTCTGCCCAAAATTCTTTTCCTATCCTAACTCTACTAAGTGTGCTCCTTTCCTTTTAGCGTCCTATTGATTATTTTTGCAACTCCATTATGTTGAGGTGTGTATGGAGTAGTGTTTTGTCTTACTATACCACATTTCTTACAGAATTCCTCAAATGCATTCCTGTAAAACTCCCCACCATTATCTGTCCTCGGCACCTTTATTTTATTTTTTGTTTGATTCTCTACAAGAGCCTTAAATTCTTTAAACTTAGCAAATACTTTAGATTTTTTTTTAATGAAATAAATCCATGTGTTCCTTGAGAAATCATCTATAAATGAAACATAATACACATATCTACCTAATGATGGAACATGCACGGGTCCAAACACATCACTATGTATTAAATCTAAAATTATTTTTGCTCTTGTAGCACCAGATGCAAATCTTATTCGATTATGTTTTCCATATATGCAATGTTCACATAAATCAAAATCTAGTGTGCATTCAAACATACCTTTACCTTGTAATGCTCAAAGGCCCTTTTCTCCGATATGCCCCAATCTTTGATGCCATAGTATTATCTTTCCTCTAGATGCATACAGGGTTATGTCTTCTTTATCTCCTACGTTAATCACGACAGAACTGTTACATTATCAATGATGGTGCTTCCCAATAGTTTGTACAGATTTCCATTATGAAATCCACTCATCAAGACCATTGATCCTCGAATCATTTTGCATGTGTCTTTTGTAAACACGGCCTGTATGCCTGCATCATCCATCTTTCTGATGGAAATCAAGTTTCTCACTATATTTGGAGTGTGTAGTACTCCAGGGAGAGTTATAATCCTTCCATCCTTGAGCTGCAACTTAACTCTTCCACGTCCAATGATAGTGGCTATTGAATCATCTCCCAGGAACACATCTCCTCCATTGTACTTTTTGTATTCACAAAAGTGCTCCCTATGAGGAGTCATATGAGACGATGCACCTAATTCAATTAGCCATATATCATGATCTGAATGGTTACATGTGGAAGCTAGGTACACATCCCATCCTTCTTCTGAGGATGTCTTCACCTCTATGGAAGGGGTGTCATCAAATCCCTTCGCTTTCTCAACATTCTTAGATCTACAATCCCTTTTATAGTGATATGCTTTACTGCATTTCCAACACTTCTTCAAAGCTTTTCTTGTGGATTTAGATCTACCTTTAGATTTAGATCTCCCCCATGATCCCTAGTATTTATTTCTCTCTTGGGGTGAACTGTCACAGATGAGGCATCCATGCTATGACTGTCCATGGTTTTTCACCTTTTGCAGAAACAACTTGTTTACTAGGGACTTTAATTGATACAAATTCCCCAACTTCTTCCGTAGATTTAATGCATTGTCCTCTACAGACATGTTCAACAACACAAAATATCATAAGCACAATCAGATTGTATCCTTTCCCTTCTTTCTAGTTTCTCCCATTCAACTTTCATCGATCTAATGGGTTGTATACCCAAATCCATAGCAATCCATTGTTTCCAATCTACAAGAAGGTTCTCCATTTTGAGATTCTATAGCTCAAAGTTTTGGGCGTTAAATTTCTCAATCTCCATTCTCGAACTATTTTCCATTCTCTTTCAATGCTTGAATCATCGATGTGAATCTCCCACTGGATCCAAGTTTATCACAAACCTAAGATCTATAAACCACGTTGAACCCTCGGCAACAAAGGCATCCTCTTGAAGCCAACAATCAAGCTCTTATACCACATGTAAGTTTTAAACTTGTGCAGAGAAGCAAAGCATACAAATTATTTTAAGCAAAATAGAGATTACACCACAACATTCACACATAAAACACATAGATTTACCCTGGAAACCCTTAACCAGGAAAACCAACAAAACTAGAGCCACTCCTCTCACTTTCTCATTATGATTATTAACCACTCACAATACAATATGTAGGTATTATGTAGCATCCCAAACCCTAATTCGTTAACCTGGATTAGAAATAGACCCCAATCCCTTAACTGAGATTAAATAGTCATGCATATGCAAACCTACAGATGATAAACCCCACATACACATGCAAATAATACACATACCCAACAAAATATCCCCAATAAACAATGGGATCCCATTTCAAATGAGCAACATTCACATGCAAACCAACTCTTCATTAGAGCTTATAATTTGCTTATAAATGAAAGCCATTGGGTAGCATTTGAAGAGGATAATAATTTCAAGGTTATGTTAGAGGAATGAGCTTGGAGATCATAAGTGTAACTCTCTCATGTCTACCATTCATTTGCCTCATGCCTACCATTCATTTGCCTCATGCTTCCTTGAGCTCCTTCCTAAAAAAGACAAGTGTTCTTCATTCACCATTGTTAGAGAGAGTGTTCAAGAAGGAAAATGACCCATCTAAATGAGAGTGTTGGATGCCACTTGGTTCCAATCACTCTTATAGGGTGATATTACACATTTTATGATTTTCCATTGTACTAATATGAGTATTGTTGTTTACATCCACTTTTTTGTTTGTTTAAATGGCATTCTTATAATTAATCTTATAGAATGATTGCATCCATGCTTCTTATTTGTTTATTGCCTATGAGAATACTCTTGTGCTAGTCTCACCACCAACCATTGTTTGTTGACTAACTCACAACCTAGTTATAACATAGGGTTTTGTTGAGAAATGCAACATAATCTCCAAAACATTGTATTTCCTCTCAAATTGTATGAGGCTTGCACTTGTGATTGATATCACAACACAAGGATCAAGCTTACAGGTCAACATTGTTGGATCATTTGATGCGAAAGGGGTACATGTGATCAACTTAAAGATGGTTATATCATTTGGTTAGTAGATTTCTGATGAGATGCTCCAATTCATGAGTTGGCATGTTCGTAATGGTTGATATCTTGATGGTGTAGTGCACCCCCTTTCTTTGCATGGTACGCATGTTCAAACTTTAATGAAAGGTTTTTCTGTGGTTTTTCTTCACATTGATACATCTCTTTGACCTAGGTACATTTCATGAAATGGGAACCAATTAACCTAGGGCTTTCCTAAATTCTAAGTGTCAATAATTTTTCCTTTGTGTGGTGATTTGATTAAAGGGTACTTTTCTATGGTTTTTTAAGGTTCATAAGATGGATTCTTGATGTGATAGCACCCTAACTCATATGGGTTGTGTTCACAGTTGGATGTGTGTATTATGATGTGAAACATGGAATTAGGTGGAGCACTCATCTTATTGGCACAAGTTTCAAGGCAATTTAGAGACAATGGTGGTATTCAACCCTTGGTTTTACTTTCCTACCATTGTTTTTTTTCAAACAAATATATGTAATAGAGAAAAAAATAATGGTAAGAAAGTAAAGCCAAGGGTTGAAAACTACCCTTGTCTCTAATGCCTTGAAACTTGTGCCAATCGGATAAGCGCTTCACCTAATTCCATGTTTCACATCATAATACATCCATCCAAGTATATCTATGTTTCACATCATAATACATCCATCAAATTATATATATGTTTCACATCATAATACATCCATCTAAGTGTGTATATATATATATATATATATATATATATAAAACTTCTCACACATATTAGTAGTTTAGCTTATTTTCTTTGGATGTGGTTCATGATTTGAAATTATGGTGGTATTAAGCCATGGTATTGCATTTCAACCCATGATATTTCATTAATGAGGGGTTTACTATTTCATATTTACTCATCTTTTTTATTAATTAACCACATGTGTGATTTTCCTTGCACACTTTTAAGGCGACCTCCTCTTGTGCACATGGTTTTGAAAAATTAACATACGGTTGATGGCATTTACACATAGTTTCCCCTCACAACCGAGTTTTGGCACTTTATAATGATGAGTTACACCATTGCACTTCACGCGCACTTGAAAAAAAAGATTGTTTATTGCTCATTAATTATTGAAAGTGACCACAACGCACACATCAGGGAAAGCTCACTTATGCGTTATTGTAAAACATTTAATGTTATTGTATTCGTTTTTTTTTAAAGAAATTCATGAATCTTGGAAACAAATAATTATTTATTGATGTGGAGATACAACTAAAACTTATATTAGGGTTTGGTTTTTCCATTTGTTATAAGGTTGGATTTGGAGTTAGATTTATTAGAGTCTAATAATACTTGTTGCATACATGTCCGTTCAAAATAAAAAAATTATATGTAAACTAATATACATATAATGTAGATTTATAATTACAAAAAAAGAAAAAATATATAAATTAAATTGGATAAACATAAATATAATTACCAAATAGATTTATTTAAAATTTACAAGTCAATATTAAAAAGGTTGTAACATTGATCTCTATACTTGATCCAATATAATATTGTATAAAACTAAAAATAAAGTAATCATAATAATATTACTAAAACTAAAAAACTAATAATGTATGAATCTCATTGGTACTTTTGTGTGTCATTTCTCTTTGTTGTTTATAATCCAATTCATGTAATAATTAAAAAGATTGTAACATTGGTCTCTATACTTGGCCCAATATAATATTTTATAAAACTAAAAATAAAGTAATCATAATAATAACACTAAAAGCCTAATAATGTATGAATCTCATTGGTACTTTTGTGTGTCATTTCTCTTTGTTGTTTATAATCCATGAATATGTAATAATTAAAAAGATTGTAACATTGGTCTCTATACTTGGTCCAATATAATATTTTATAAAACAAAAAATAAAGTAATCATAATAATAACACTAAAAACCTAATAAATGTATGAATCTCATTGGTACTTTTGTGTGTCATTTCTCTTTGTTGTTTATAATCCATGAATATGTAATAATTAAAAAGATTGTAACATTGGTCTCCATACTTGGTCCAATATAATATTTTATAAAACTAAAAATAAAGTAATCATAATAATAACACTAAAAACCTAATAATGTATGAATCTCATTGGTACTTTTGTGTGTCATTTCTCTTTGTTGTTTATAATCCATGAATATGTAATAATTAGGTGCATCTACTAGTTGCATCTATAACCATATGTTATGGCTATAAAGTTAAAAATTAAATTAAAAAATGATCTCACTAAAAATGAAAAATTGAAAGAAAAAAACTAAAAACCAGGGATCACTATAATAAAATAAATTAAGATAGATGCATATTAACTGTGAATTTATAAGTTCCAAGAGGGTTCAAATTCTTTGAGGTGCAAACCTATTTTAGAGTGTAAAATTTGAGGAAAGGTTTTCACCTTAAAGGATTTGATCTACTTCAACACAAATAGATCCAAAGTTAAATGGATCTATTGATTGGGGGGCTATGTTAGTTGGATGTAATTGGAGGATCAAAGCAGTGAGTCATGGATGAGAGTATTTTCTAAACTATAATATTATCCTTTCTTGTTTAATTATCATGATACGTGCTTATTTAGTAGTGAATTAGGTAACACTCTTCCTTTTTCTCTCATGGTTATCTTTGGATCATTGTTTATAGATGCATCAAATTATTGTTCTAAACCTAATTCTTTACTGATCAAAGTTTATTATATTATTATTACTATTCAAATTCATCATAAGTAAATATGAAGGTTACAAAGAGACCTCTTGGAAAATGAAACCAAGGTCATATGTCAATCTATATATCTTGATATATTTATATGTATATCATAAAATTCAATTCATTCTTATTCTTCATTCTTATTCTTCATTTTTAGTGTTCCAACATTGATATTAGAACCCATATAATTTTTAGGTCCTCAATGAAGCTATGGTATTTGTCTATATAACATGATTGAAATTACTTGGAAAATTTATTTTTTGGACTGCTCCAGCCATTCATTTCACCAGTCAGTCAGAGCTGTATACAATCTCCATCTTACCTCTATGCACCTGCAATTTATGCTCAAACTACCTACTGTCTTTGTATGCTGCAAATTCAGTAGAGATCCTCTGCAGGGTACTGTCTGTTCTCTGCCTCAACCTGGGTGTTTAGGCATTAAGAAAAGAAGCTCCAACACTTTTAAGAGTTATTCCTCATCCTAACACACATCTATTTGGTGAGAGAGGGCGTTTGAGCGAAGCAAGTGCTTGCAACATCCCCATTTTTAGTAGCCCTCTTTGGGCCAAGCTGAAGTTCAATCTCAAAAATCTCACATGCAAGAAGCTGGAGATCAATGGCAATTTGAAACTACATGCATTTTAAGATTCAGAGGCTTGTAACACCATTGACTCTGGAAAGGATGCATGCTAGAATTGCAGAAAAGAAAAAGAGAATCACTAAGGCAAAGAGAGAGGCAACCGAATATCAAATTCTCTTCGCTTCAAGGTTGGAGGAGCTGTTGGAATGTGTAAACATGATTGTAGGAGTGAGAGAATACGTTGCAACAAGAAGAAGAGCATCTGGGCATTTTTCTTGAACATAAACGAACAATTTGGGTCTATAATTCAACGCTTGTACAAATGGGACAATTGTAATTCTTGTTGGGTAGGGAGGACCTGTAGGTGAATGCATTGTATTGAATTCATGGAGACCTACTTCACATGATGGGAGGCCAATAGAGTGGAAAGTTCTTGCAATGAAGCGGCATGTTGGAAGGTTTGTTTAAAACTATGCAGTAATGAGTTCTTGAGTTGGTCACGATTTTTGGTCTCATTGCCTCCGTTGTTGTTCTATATTTTTCACAGTTTTTACTTGCAAGGGCGTGCAATCTCATACAAGGTTTTACATGGGTGTAGATAGCTTGTAATTTTTCCATCTTTTCATTAGATAACAGTGAGATCATCTCTCATCTCAACTAAGGAATAGCCACAAGCTTAGAAAAATGAACTACTTTAAGAAATTTATTTCTCACCATTTCTTGAGATTGACGAGGTACCTTCTTTTCAAGGATATTCTCCACTAGAACTCTCAACTCCTCCTAGTTTTGTATTTTTTTCCAAGTGAATACTTTGTTCACTCTCAATTATCTTTATGAGATTGTGTGGAAAATACACAACGAACAAGATAAGAGTTATTCTAGTAAGGGTTAATCATCTTTGCCCTCCATCTAAGAGGTTGCTTTAATGTTTTGTCAAGGGAAATCCCAAGGGAAATCCCTTAAAAGAAAAAATAGGGTTCTTATTTTTTGCCATATTAATATTATTACTTAGGTTTTTTCTGTGATATTTTTTTTAATTACATAATTGCTTTCAAATTAGGTTCATATCATCTATGTAGTGTATTTTACTTCTATTTTATAATAGTTAAGTCTGATTTGTAATTTAGATAATTACGAGATTCTTTGGATCTAAGCAAGCCTCCTCTACAATGCTAGTTTGCCCATTTTAGTTTCTAGGATGAGGTTTCCAACATGACACATATCATAGCATAATTGGTGTTCTTGGTAGATATTTTGGCTCTCCTTTAATCATTGTCATTGCAAAAAAGGGAAGATTCAATTGATTATGTTGTTTTGAAAACCCCTCCTTGGTATTCAACAACAAAATCAACACTAAACAAAACTACACTAATATATGGTTTGATAGAATATCAACAAGAACTCTTAGGGTTATGAAGAGGAATATTGAGCAGGAAGATGCAAATTTCACTTAAGAAATTGGTAGTAGACAAAAGCAACTAAGAACAAGGCAATTGCATGTGAGTAAACTTGTATTTAACAATGAGAAGTGGCCTTGGAACCACAACTACACATCATCAAAGAACCTAGAGAATTCAATTCTAGAGGTCTATTTATGATTGTAGAGGTAAAGCATTCATTTTTTGAAGATCAAATCAACTTCAACATCAACATCAAATTGTAACTTGCAAACAATTATTTTTGTGATTTTTATTTTATTTTGGTACTTGCGATAGTTTTTGTGAGGGTCAAATCAAATCTAAGTTGAATTATATCGAGTGCATTCTCTATAGAAACCAACACCCTTCATTCTTTGAGTTGGATTTTAAATTATTAAATCTTCTTGTTAAAGGGTGGAGTTGCAAGTATCCGTCTGCGGTCTCAATCAATATTTTAAATGGATTGATCTGAAGAATTATTAGAGTTATTAAACACTCTAATAATCACCACTATTGATGACACAATCATAATCAAGAAATCAACCCTTGGTGCTAACTTGTTTACATAATTCGCAAGCTAAATTAGAACTTCTTTAGACTCAATCATAGCTCTAGCATAATGAAATATAATGAAGGAATCAACATTCCAAACTAGTTCTTGTTCAGAACAACCATCTTTTTAAGGAAACATATTTGTGGGATAATTACATTTCTAGCTTGGAGGGCCCACTAGAAATTTGTTTTTTAATTGTAATTAATTGTATTTCGTAAAAACACAAAAGGACAAATTTTGGGTAGTCCAAAGGTCAGGGGTAGACGAAGTGATTAGTCATGTAGAGACAAACTCCATTGTAATATAAATATGGGGGGGGGCATACTATGAAGAGGACTTTTGCTTCTGAATTAGAGACTGGATACATTTTGTAAGAAAACTATTTTTCTGCTAATGAAGACTTGTTCGCTGGGAAAAGCTTGCACTGATTTTGCGTGGAAAGTTGTGGTGGATGGAGCAGAACTATTTCTTCTTCTGTTTATATTCATACTGTGAGATCTTTCTGATTTTGTTGAACTATTTCAATAATGGTGAATGCTTTCTTTATCTATGCAAATATCTATGTGTTAACAGAGTAATAAATTGTGTTAATTAACATCAAAGCTATCTTTGGTAATTTTCTGCTAGGAATGTGCATATTTTATCTTAATAGATATCTGTTGGATTTATGTGAGCATTTTCAGCTTATTACTCTTATTCAAATTTGCTCCTTGCAAGGATAGGTTAGCTTAGCGTAGACCAGGATTAGTTAATTGATAAGGTAGGAGCGGTAAGACGGGAGGTAAGAACCTACGCATCGCTAGTGTGGTTTCCACCTGTCAATTATACGAATTAGTTAGAAAGCACTTGCTTATTCATACTCTTAAACATAAAATATAAATGGTGGGTCGGGCTGTAACCGGTACATAACTAAACAAACACACCTACGGTAACCGGACTGTTAACCAGATGGATTCCCCATACCAAATAGTGAGTGATCTAATTGGGAATATTCATTGGGGAGAATCCCTACTGTCGATGCTAAGATTTTATGGGCATCAATAGTTTTGGCGCTAGAAGGAGGGTCGTCAGTGCATGGATGGCAGAGGAATTCCGTTTTCAAGAGGAAATTTCTCTGGGTTTCCATTTGAAATAAACCAACTAGAAGATTTAATTTCTGAAACTGATCATCAAGAAAAGTTGGATTCTGAGACTGATCATATCGAACGTTTATATGATGTTCCTCACACAGAAGTAGATAATTTCAGAAGATATGCTAGATCATACATGAGGAAACTTGGTGGATTAATAGTAATGCATTTATTTCCTAAAAGGAAAGCTCCTCGAAGACAAGTTGTGCAAACTAGGGATTCTGTGTTTGTGGAATCTTTGGAAGAATTAGTTGATTTATCATTGCAAGAGATACCAGATCCCATTAATCAATTGAGGCCTAATTCTCCAGGAACAAACACTACTCCGCACACACGAACTCACACACCACCTCATACACCACCTCACACACCACCCCATACACCCCCACATTATCCTAGGCATATTGCTAACATGGCTCACAATATCAATCAACCGCCTGCATGGAGAGCCAGAGGTCCACTTAACCTAGTTTCTCCTTTGCATGATTTACCTAAGCATCCAGAACGAGTGCTACCTAAATTTGACCCTGGAAAAGGGATCTCTGCTGAAGATCACCTAAAAGGTTTTTACTTGGCATTGAACCTATTAAATGTGGAACATGAGGATGTAGTGTGCAGATTGTTCCCTTACACTTTTGAACCAAGAGCATCATCCTGTTATTTTAGCTTACAAGCTAATTCTATAGCAGATTGGGATAGTTTTGAAAATGTTTTCGTGAATAAGTTTGGTACTCAAAAGACTATGGCTTCTCTTATGAAAGAATTACTATCTATGCGGATGGAAAAGAAGAATAAAGTTCAAGAGTTTAATCAAAGATTTACTATGATTTTGAATAGTTTTAGCACTGCAACTAAACTTGTTGAAGAAGTATTGGTAGAATATTACACTACAACGCTTCTCCCATCCACAGCTATGTTTGTCAAAAGAGTTGTTAAAACTACTCTAGCATAAAATTATGATGAAGCAAAGAAAGTAGAGGCTGACATAGACATTATTATCAAACATTCTTTGGATTTGGAAGTAAAACCTACAACAAGTAAGAAGCCTTTAATATTGACCATACCTAAAGAAGAATCTGCAAATGAATTAGAAAATGTGGTCAAGATGGTTCAAAATTTATATAGCAAAACAGTGGACTTGGAAAAAGAAAAAGGTGCTAGTTCTTCAGGAAAAAAACCATTTAAGCCCTTCTATAAGAAAAAAGAATAAAGCACACAACCATAACCACCAGTAAATAATTATGTTGTTTTCAATTTGAATGAAGTTGGCATGGACCACTTTTTCACATTTGATCAAGAGCATCATTTTGAGAAAAGATGTCCACAGTGGATTAATTCAATGACCCTGGTAATTAATCAATTATTAGATGCACAACTAATAGACCAGGAAGACTAGGAAGAAGATCAAATTAATCAACCAAAAGAACAAAATGAAGAAAATACCTTGGTATTATGGGATTGGGCACCAACTTTGGATTTAGATGAAGAATAAAAGGCGGAAGAAGTACAAATAATATCTGTGGATTATGCCACTAGGAGTAAGGTACCAATAGAAGAACAAAGTACGGTACTATCCAAAATGAAGGCATTCAAAGAAAATATTAAGAAGAATAATGGTTTGAATCCGTCACAACCAAAAGCAAATGTTGGGATCATTAAGGAGACAAACCCAGTAAGCAATAAACAAGTAAACCCCTGCGATCAACAAATCTAATAGTGGTAAAAGGGTTGTAGAAAATCACAATATTGGGTATGACATTGTAGAAGATATCAAGACAACTAAAGCAAATATATCTTTGTTTGAATTATGTAATCTCCCACAACAAAGGAAAAAATTATTGGAATCTTTAGACATAAAATCAAGCAGTATAGTTAATAAACAGTTAGAAAGGGTGGAGTCAGATACCGAAATTAACGAGGAAAGTATTGGTGGTAAATCAAAATCTCAAACTCTCCCTTTCCTTTAACTTTTGAAATCTTCAATTATAATGTGCATAATTGCTTGGTAGACTATGGGCTTCATCTAACATTATGCCACTATCTATTTGCAAGAAGAGAAATGGAAAACCCACTTCATCCCCTTCTCGGATTATTCAACTTGGCAGATCTGATGTTAAAGTCATTGGGGAAATGAAAAACGTCTTGATTAGATTAGCTGCAGACCCTAGAGTGTGTCAATTTATCGATATCATGGTAGTGGATATACCAGAGGCTTATGGGTTAATACTAAGTAGAGATTGGTTGAACAAGTTGAATGGTTATTTTGCAACTGATTGGTGTCACCTATGGTAGCCTTATCAAAATAAGCAGAATCAAATTAAGTTATTAAGAGAACCTCATATGAAACATAATGTGAATTAGTTACAAGAAAAAATGAGCCAGTGAATTTTTCATCTTCAGCCTTAGGGAATTATTTTTTGGAAATAGAGCCAGGGAATTATTAGGCAGAAGATGTTGGCCATGATTCAGACACACAATCCGATCTCCTTCAATTTGCATGGGCTGACAATATTGACTGTAACATAGTAGAATTAATTACTGACTTAGATAGTCCGACTAACATAGTTGAGTTAGATGATAAATTTTGGATTTTATACTTTGATGGATCCAAAACACAAGAGGGAGAAGGAGCTGGTTGTGTTCTTGTTGATTCTCAAGGGAACATACATTTTCTCTCTTGTAGATTAGAATTTGAATGCACGAATAATACTGCAGAATATGAAGCTTTAGTGCAAGGATTGGAAAAATCCATTGATTTGAATATTAAGAATTTAAAAGTTTTTGGTGACTCAAAAATAGTTGTTAGGAAAATAAGAAACACCATTCAATGTGTGTCTCCACACTTGAAAGGGTATCAGTCTGAATTATGGAATTTAATGTCAAATTTTAATGCTTTCAACATAAATGCCATCCCTAGATTACAGAACGTCACTGCTGATTTACTAGTTGTTTTTGCTTTAGGGTTAGTACCAACCAATAACAAATGTTCTATTGAATTGCTTTTCAGGCCATCTGTACCTGACAACATTACAAATTTGAGAGTGTTCGATGATGATAAGAAGATTATCAGTTTTCTGAAAACTGAAGATAACTTCAAAGAATCAATCATTGAAGATGATGAACACTAGTTAGAATTACAAAATGAGGGTACCAGCAAAGGCAATTTTATGCCAAAAGGAGTGCGAACTCTTGAAAGATTATTTGACTTACAACACAAGTTTAGAAAGTCTGCAAATGTCAAGACAAATAACTCCTCGATGCAATATGAGTTGGTAAACTTAAGCACATAACAAGAGCCCAAATATATCAATTTGGGAAAATGTCGCTCACCTGGTGAAAGATGCAAGTTTATTAAATTATTTCAGCAATACAAAGATATTTTTGCATGGACATATGAATATTTGAAAACTTATGATACACGCATCATCCAGCATGTGACACCCATCAAACAAGGAGCAAAACCATTTCAGTAGCAACTTCGAAAGATGCATCCTACACTTGAACCATTAATACAAAAAGAATTAAAGAAGCTGTTGGATGCTAAGATTATTTTCAAGGTTAGACATTCTAAATGGGTGGAAAACTTGGTGACTGTAAGAAAGAAATCAGGAGAAATCAGACTGTGTTTTGATTTTCTAACTTTGAGCAGGTCATCAGATAAAGACAACTATCCGGTCCCACCCATGGAACAAATTGTACAGATGGTATCAAGATCAACAATGTTCTCCCTATTAGATGGATTTTCAGGTTATAATCAAGTGTTAGTGTCCGAGAAGGATAAGCTCAAGACTACCTTTCGCACGAAATGGGGAACATTCGCTTATAGAAGAATGCCTTTTGGCCTTATGAATGTTGGAGCCACATTTCAAAGGGCCATGGATATCGCATTCCGAGGTTTGGTCGGCCATTGTGTTGTCATTTATTTAGATGATGTAACAATTTTTTTTAAGAAAAGGGAATATCATGCTTTCCATTCGAAACATATTTTTGAACGTTGCAGAAAGTATGGTATATCTCTGAACCCTAAGAAAAACATTTTTTATGTTCTTGAGGGAAAACGGTTAGGGTACATCATCTCTAAAAAAGGAATCTCTATAGACCCATAAATAATTGAAGCTATAACTCAGATTCCCATGCCCCATAATAAGAAAACTATGCAATCATTTATGGGTGCAATAAACTTTGTGCGAAGGTTTGTACCAGATTTTGCACAAATTGTAAAACCTTTGTAGCAAATGGTGAAGCAAAGTGTGCAGTTCAAATGGAATGATATTGAGAAGAATGCATTTAAATATATAAAAAATGCCATTGCTCACACACCTTCATTGAGTAGTCCAGATTTTAAAGATTTTATTATATACACATTTGCTTCAGATTTTTCTCTTGTGGCAATGCTCATGCAGAAAGGAGAGCAAGGAGATGAATACCCAATATCTTTTATGAGCACTGGGTAACAAGGAGCTGAATTGAATTACCCAGTTGTATATAAACAAGCGTATGCAGTTTTCAAGGCAGTAAAGCAGTTCGAACCTTATATTCTGAAAAATAGAACAAAGGTTGTTATACCTCACCCAGCTATTAGATCTCTATTTATTCAGAAGGAGTTGGGAGAAAGATGAGGAAATTGGGTGACTTCACTCCAAGAATATGACCTAGAATTTAAGCCAGCCAATATCATCAAAGGTCAAGGATTATGCAAGTTGTTGACTGAAAAATCCGATTGATAAAGATCAGGGTCAGGAAAATGAATCAGAAATGAATCTAATTGAAGTATGTTCCACTTTCACCACTCCAAAGTCTTGGTACAGAGACTTAATTCATTATCTTCAAAATGGATATTTGCCGGAACATTGGAGTTCAAAGCAAATAAGGGCACTCCGATTGAATTCAACGTCATATCAAATAATAAATGGAGTACTATTTAGAAAGAATTGCGATGGAGTTTTTCTTAGATGTCTTGAAAAGGATGATGCAGATAAAGTGGTAAAGGAGTTGCATGATGGCCCTACAGGGGGACATTATTCCAGAGAAACCACTGGTCATAAAATATTAAGAGCTGGATATTGTTGGCCAACTATTTTTAAAGATTCTCATGCTTATGTAAGGAGATGTGATGTGTGTCAGAGAAGTGTTGGCAGACTACCAAAATCAACAGAGCCACTAAAACTTGTTACCATTTCAGAACCATTCAAGCAATGGGGTTTAGATATCATCGGGGAAATCAATCCCAACGCTTCATTACAACACCGGTATATTCTCACAACCACTTATTATTTCATGAGGTGGACTGAAGAAACTCCTATACGTAAAGTGAATGAAGATGTGGTCATCTAATTTTGTAAGAAAACCTAATAACCAGGTTTGGGGTTCCAATTTCGTTAGTTTTTGATAATGCATCTTATTTTGCTTCTGCTAAGTTAAGTACATTTTCTATGGAACAAGGAATTAAATTGCATTATTCATCTAACTATTATCCTCAAGGTAATGGGTTGGCAGAATCTACCAATAAGAATCTTATACGAATTTTGAAGCAAACAGTTATTGAAAACCAAAGAAATTGGCATGTAGCCCTTCCCAATGCTTTATACGCAGATAGGGTCACTCCAAAAAATTATTTAGGGGTTTCTCCTTACACCTTAGTCTATGGGAAAGAGGATATTCTTCCTCCAAACATACTACTTCAGTCCCTAAAGTTAGCTTAGGCATCTCGAGGATCAAATAGCTAAATCGTGCAGTCAAGGATAAATACTTTGGTAAAACTTGAGGAGGCACGACAAAAGGACAAAGATAGATTCAACCATCACCAAGACATTGTTAAGAGGTGGTTTGATAAACGGAAATATGGAAAGAAAAATTTTGAGGTAGGAGACTTAGTTCTAAGTGGGACTATCCTCACGAAGAAAAGGGAAAACATACAAAATTTCAACAACCATGGCTTGGTCCTTATCAGGTTGTAGAGAAGCTTGGCCCAACGACTTATAAGTTACAAGATTTACAAAGGGAGGAGGAAAACCTCCCTGTCAACAAACTATCCCTCAAACAATACTTTTCTTAGGCTTAGGGAAACTTGTTGTACATAAATAATTTTTTTTGTTCCTTAGCTTTCCTTTTGATTTTGGTTATTCTTTTTCTAGGATAGTTAGCTTCAACCTTATCTCATTTTTTGTTTGTTTTGATTTTACTCCATTTGTTTGATTTTGTTTAAATAAAGCCCAACTCAACTTTTAGAGTGATGTGCAGAATTGCAGAGATCTGAACAATCTCACATGGATTGATTATAATCACCGAAGGATTAGAATCGGCTTTATAACAAGATGAATTCTTTTTCTAACAACAATGTCACTAGTGATTTTAATTGTTGCTTTGTTTTAAAAGGGGAAACCTACTTCGTCTTTCAATTTGTGTCAGTATAAACCTTGTGAAATAACCAGGATTCATGAATTGTAAATTACTATCTTGGGGCTCCACTCACTCACACATAAATGCATATCTTAGGAAGCCTACAATAACTTAGCCATGGAAAGGAAGCAAGTCTTGTTGATGTATGGCAGTTAAAATGATCCCATGCTACGAAAATTATGACCAAAAGGCTTACAATGAAGAGTCAAAATTGCTAAAAGGATTCCACCTCCATCAAAGAAATGTTATGGAAAAGTCAAATGCATCCAATCAAGAAGATACACTTGATGATACTCCAGAAGGTTCTTCTCTGTCCGTGAGTATGGCAAATAAAAAAACTCATAACTCACACAAAAGGACATTATGGATGGAAGAAGCTACGTCAAATGTTAGAAGACTGAAGAAAGCTATTTTGAAGGCTTGGACGATAAAATCATCAAAATAAAGCATCCAAAGAAATGATGATAGCATGGGAATAAGGAACAAACGAATACATATGTCTGATTTCGTTACAATCCTGTGGATTCATATGTAGAGGTAACCAAAAGACGAGACTAATAATGAACCCCATATTATGGCCTTAGGAGAGTGGTCAGGAAATCTGGTCCAGGTTTCTCACTTCCCAAAGTGAATGACCAATATGATTCAAGAAGCTCCTTTCCCTGCTTAATACTCTGGACTTTTAAAATCCCGAAAGGAAATGTTAGAGGCATAGTTTTACATTTAGAATTAATAACAAACAAGCAATTGTAATCCTCAAGAAGAACTGTTTTAGAGATCTATATTCACCAGCTAGTCGCCAATTGTCGCTGTTGCAACCTGATCCCCAAAATTTTCATAAAATTGTAGGGCCCCTCCTTTTATTTTTGATTTACTTAGAGTTTTTTTTCATATTTCATGGGATCACTTTTTGACACTTAGAATTTTTCTTGAAAGAAAAAGAAAAGGCAACTTTTGGATCGGAGCAACTTGCCATTTTCCGCTGAAACAATAGGAGAACATTTCAATCTTTTGCCGAAACGGTCGGAGAAACTTTCCATCTTACGCCGAAACGATTGGAGAAACTTTCCATCTTATGCCGAAATGGTTAGAGAAACTTTCAATCTTCCGCTGAAATGGTCGGAGAAACTTTCCATCTTACGCAAAATGGTTGGAGAAACTTTCCATCTTACGCCGAAACGGTCGAGCATTTTTGAAGGATGTTAGAACACTTAGGTTTTTCTTGTTAATTTTTTTTTCGGAGCATAATCCAAAGTTACGCAGAAACGACCTGAAGGCAAAGGAAAAATGGGTAAATCAGGGGAGTTATCGGTTTCATGCCGAAACGAATCGGCATACTTTGGAAAGTCCGTTGAAACGTCTCGCTGACAAAATGAAGTTACGACAAAAATTTCACTGAGAAAATGGATATCAGCATGACATTGGAAATCACGCAAAAATGGATAGCATACTTTGGAAAGTCCGCTGAAACGTCTCGCTGGAAAGATGAAGTTGCGCCAAAAATTTCACTGAGAAAATGGAAATCAGCATGACATTGGAAATAACGCCGAAACTGGTCACTGACGAAAGGAAAGTCCTCTGACTTATGTCATAGATTGAATGAAAAGTCCTCCGATATAGTTGTAAAATGGATATCGGTATAAAAGGGAAAAACGATCTGAAACGGTATCAACGCGAAATTAAAAATCTAGTATAAATAGAACCGACGTAAGTTTAAAGCATGATCCAAAACAATTATCGACGCCATATAAAAATTGTCCCGAAACTAAATCGGCGCGAATTGAAAATATCTATGAAACATGATCCATGGAGGATTGAAAGTGCCCAAAATGGCCTCAATAAATATTGAGGGTCCCATTAGCACGAGTACCTTGCTCATTTATGGATAGGGTTACCTTTTTTATATAAAGGGTGAAAAAATTGTCTTTTGTGACATGTTATTTGTAACGCCGTTCGCAATTGGAGCCATCACCGGATGCCGGAAAGCACCCAACGCCATTGAGAATTACATTTGGACCAATATTTCACCGCCAGGTAGGTTTTTTTCACCCGTTTATTTTATGTTTGTATACGACGTTTTCACCCTGGTTAAAAGGAATTTGCAAACCCATCATTGGCGCCCTACTTATGGTTAAACTATGAAATTTGATAGTTTAGGAAGGCAAAGTTAGTTTTTTTACATTAGCTTCAAAACCTTAGGGAAACCATTTTGTTTTCCAGTTAAGAATATGTTAGACACAATGGATCATTGAGAGGGGGGGGGTGAATCAGTTAGCTTACACTTCTATTCAATTTCAACTTCAATCAAAATCTCATATTTTCATTCATACATTTACTTCAATATCATATTCATCAATAACCTATATCATTAATCATTCATCAAGTAAAACACATAGTTTCCAACACATTGCACAAGAGACACAAGATATAGTTTTGTAATCTTTTGTAATTGGTTCAACGGCTACAATCGCGAGGCAATTCAACACCAACTGAAACAAAAGAGCACCAACTCTTTATCTAGGACCCTGCCTAGTTTTTCTTAGACCTAGCCAAGAAAATGGATACAAGACCCTGCTTGTATTTACATACTAATTTCTGTCACATTGTCTGTCAATCACTTGTCCAATAACTTAGTCATAATACACTGATTTGTCCTCTGCTCAGCAACTAGTCACTGTCTTGTCAAGATCACCATTGCACATAATCTCTGCTTGCTGCACAATACCATTGCTCATGCTATCTGTTCAAGTCATCAAGGTCTCCTCATCATTGTCATACTGATCTTTATTTTCTGCTTATCAAGGTCAACATATTCAGGTTTGACACATATCTTCAAATGTCTTCTCATACACAACCTGCAATAAGGAATCTCCTTATCAATACTAATTTTGTCCTCTGCTCATCAACTTGTCATAGTCATGTCTTTAAATTGTCCAGTCATGTCATGTCATCAATCTGTCCACTTCAAGTCTGCTCAATTTTCATATAATCATGTCACTGTATTTTACTTCTCATTACTGCCATCAATCATTCATCTGCTCAATCAATTTATTCACTGTATACACCATCATGTCAATCACTTGTTTATTCATTGCTAATCTTGTCCTCTCCACATGTCTTCAACCTGTCCACCATGTTACTGCTTTGTCAATCTGAACATCCCTTTATCACTTCAAGCTTGGACTATAACTAAGGTTGAACATGACCTTCAAAACCAGACTGTTCGCAACTTATCTTCAGAACTGTGGAGTGGCTTCATCAAAATTGACTGTTCAAGCAAACTATCTCTCATCAAATCTTGACCATGCCTATTTGGTGTTGGATGTCTTTCTTACATCTAACAGGACTTGGCTGCTGAGAATTGCTGATACAACACAGTCTTCACTGAGAGACTTCTACATCACCGTGAGTATGGAGAAGCAGAGAAACAAAACCAAAACAAATTGTTGAGCTGTTATCACGAAAATGTCAGTATGCTGGTCACACTGTAAAACTCCAAAAAGAGACAAAAAATATTGCTGTTAGCTCCACCAAATTTCTTCCTCAGTTCAATGTTAGACTACTGCTGCCATGTTTAGATCCTCTTCTTACAGCTACTACTGTTCACTCCTAACCACTGAAATTCCTCAGCGAGGTGCAAATTTCAGAGCACAATCTTAACACCAAATTACACCAAAAAAAAATAGTCTATGGCTGTCACGGTCCATAAAAATTAGAGATTTATTGCTGTTGTTAGAACCCACGAATTTCCTCAGTAGGCAGCCCGATTTTACAGAGAGGAGACAACCTGAAATTTTCCACAGTAGACAGTCTGAAAGTTTACAGAGAGGACAGTCCGAATTTCATCAGAGAGGACAGTTCGAATTTTCTCAGAGAGAACACGAATTTTTCTTCTATTTTTGAAGGAGTTATCAAGTGTATTTATATAGGTCGTTTGCTATTTTTTTTGGAGCCAACATGATATGTATATTAATATATTTTATACACATTTTTATATCTATTTACTGAGCTGACTTTGCATTAAATAAGAATTAAATTTGTTATATATATATATATATATTATCTTCTAAAGCTGGGCCGACTTTGCTTGAGGTTTATTCAAGTTTTGTGCTGGACCGTCTTGTCATCAAAGCCTTCTTGAAAGATTTATTAAGATCCTTCTCAAAGCCACATTAGGGTCATTTAGGGCTTTGCTGGCTTCAACACATCATAACCATGTTTCATTAAATATTGTTCAAAAGTTATTATACCCAAACTTCCAAGGGCACTAAAGACCCTAGCTTACCACCATTTGTATGCTTCAAGAGGTTATCTACTTCATCATGCGCATTCCCTCAATATAAAGACATGTGTTCCATAGGGCATGCAAGCAAGATATCATAGGACCATCTCCAAGAGTTCCAAGACCCCATCCACCCACAAATGACCACATCATCTTCATCAAGTGTACAATGACCATTAACCCATCAAGTGTGGGTCCAAGGGATTCTTCAAGGCATCTTCATCAAGCAAGAGGCTTTATGGCCTCATTAAGACACAAATGACCACAGAATGGGTCATTTGGCTCATTAGGTGTTCCAATGGCTCCAATTCCCACCTCCAAGGTTCTTCATGCCATGTCATGTCATTGCTCATATTTTTCTTGCTATGTCATCACTCTTGTTGCTCCTTGGTCATCATCAACCTTGTTACTCCTTTGTCATTAATGGTTTGTCATCAATGATAACCCATGCTCAACAAAATCCCCCTTTGTCATTGATGGTAACTTTCATCAATTACTCTCCCCCTTTGACATTAATGAAAAAGGGCCAAACACTTAGCCATCAAAGACTTCACAATGCCCAACAAAATTTTTCTTGAAAGCTTTTATGAAATCATCTTCTGAGTTTTCCATCTTCAGATTTTACATAAGTTCTCCCCCTTTCAAATTGAGCTTATGCTGTTGCTTTCACTGTGTCAAGATGTTTCAATGATCTATCATTTACATTTGCCATCTTCATGTTTTTCATGAATGAACAAACTCCCCCTATCATGTAAACTGCTTGACATGCTGAGATTCATAAGCATGCATCACATTCATCAATAGCTTTATCATCATCAATAGATAAGCATCAAATCACATTATGGGAGATTATCATCATCAAGGTCTGAAAATGCATCATACATAATGTATTTGCACCATCATTAGGTAAGTATCAACAAGTCATCATAAATATTATGTCCTGAGTATATTTTGTTCCTGAAGCATTCTGCCTTATCACCAACAACAATTATGCCCTGGACCATTATTCAATTCAGTGTTTTAAGAAATATTATACTTCTGCTCCCCCTAACAAACTGAGATTACTATCTTCACATAGTTCAGATTTCTCCCATATCTCAATTTGTCATATATATATAAAAAAAATTCAATAATATTCTGGAGTTGTTCTTGAGTCCAAAAATAAGATAAAGCATGTATCAATATTTCCCATGCTCCCCCTAAGACTTTTGCTTGTTGATATGGCTTTCATCTTTTCAATAAGTGGATATGTCTTCAAAAAGAATTCACAGAATTTGACCTTCACGAGTCTTGATAATAATTGTACGACTTCATCTTGCTCCCCCTTTCATCATGTCATGTCCTTGGAATTGATTCTTTGCTTGAGTGCTTTCATTCAACTTGTCACAGTCAAAGTCAATGTAAACTGTCTAAATCTCAGTGAGTTCAGTCAACTCCTAATGTCAACAAACACTTAGCCAATCTACTCATAAGATATTTTAAAAATATTTATCCAAACATTGGAAGAGTCTACCCATGTAAGTACTACTTATGTTCAATCACTTTAAAAGTTGTCACAACACTTTGGAGTTTGCTCATCAACATATATCCAAATATTACTTGCCCAATAATCAGCTTGTCATGATCATGTCAAGTTTACTGCTGCCATTAACTGTTGTTCATGATCCCTATTTGAAAGTGCCATTGATCTTGTCCACTGGCTTATCATCAATTTAACCATCAACTCATTGTTATGTCATCATCCTGTGATGTCCATGGAAAAGTCATCATCATGAGGTCTCAATCTGCTTCATCTTCTATAGCATGCATACTTCAAACTTTATACCAATTGTTAATGCCAACAATCCGATCCTAGGGCCTGTTTGTTCTTGGAGAGTCATCACTTACCACTTGAGTTCTTCTCCAAAACACCATGAACTCAAGGTCTGTCCAAGGTCTTTAAAAGACCTCAAATTTGGCTTGCCATATGGCAGCCATCATCATTTTTACATTGATAAACTACTTCATTCAGATCCAGCATAATATTTTTTCTTATCCATACCTTAGGGTGTCCTTGGCTTAGATTCTTTGTCTTCTGATTTTCAATTTTTTCTTTGTTAGACTTCCTCCATGATTCATTGGTTCTTCTTGCTGGTGTATATGATGGGCTCCTTTGACTTGGGCATTTTTTATCCTTATGACCAAAGCCACTACATGTGAAGCACCTCATTTTGTGACAGATAGCAGCAATATGGCCAATATGATTACATGTTCAACACCTAACTTTGTCATTAGGGATTCCAACACTTCTTCTCCCATACGATCTACATTCCATAGCCTTATGACCAAACTTAGAGCAAGAAAAACAATAACCATTAAATCTATTTTCATACCTTGGACTTGGATTCCATCTTGAAGTTGTTTCTCTTCTTGATTTGCTTGGAGGTGCAAAACTAACTCCTTGATGCATACTTGTTTTTCCAACTTCTTTGTTTTCATGTGTAGGTACATGAGGAGTTTTGCTTTCTTCCTTGGAAGAGGTGGATCCAACTTCAAGAGTCTTGGGGGACTCATTGCCTTCTTCCAATTTGTCTTCTACCTTTTTATACCCAAGCCCAGATTTGTCAAAGTGAGATCTTTGGAAATCCAAAATCTCATCTAGGATGGCTGAGCTATTCTTAAATTTGATAAAGTCATCTTGCTTTTCATTCTTCTTCCTCAATTCAACTATTTCCATTTCAAGCTTTTGACAAATTTCCTCTTTCTCATCTAACTGATTTTTCAAAACTTCTTCAATTCTCTTGTACTCTTCCAACTGAACCTTCAAATCAAGGTTAACCCATCTAGTCTCTTCAAGTTCTCTAGGATCAATCTTTTCTTGTCCATTTCCTAGTTCGTCCTTCAACCTTTTGACCTCAAGATTTTTATTTTCTAACTCACCTTGCAAGTCTTTGTTCTTGAGCTTCAAACTCATGAACAATGCTTTTGCCTCTTCTTGGTATTTTTCAAATGCTCCCGTAATTTTCTTTTTAAGCCTTATATTGGATTTCACATCCTTATCAAATAGAATTCTTGTAAATACCTCTTTGATTTTTAATAGCTCATCTTCTTCATCATTTATAAATGCAACTACATCATCATTAATTTCAATAGGAGAGTTCTTACCTTCACTAGAGCTTAATGCTTGAGCCTCCTTCCTTCCTTGATCTTCATCTTCAGATGTCTTGACTTCCTTTTCTTTGTCCATGTCTTGAATTTTCCTTTTGTGCTCACCTTCAAGTGTGCTCCAGAGTTCATTGGCTGAAGTGTACCTTCCAACATCTAGTCTTTCCTTCTCTGATTGAGACAAGGCCATCAAGATTAAGCTTAATCCCTTTTCATTGCTTTCAAGTGGCTTATTAGCTACTCCCCCTTCAATTGATTTCCATATGTCATACCCTTTTTCCAGTGCATGATGCTTCATTCTTATGATCCAATACTCACAATTTGATTCATTGAGTAATGGAACTCCATCTTCTGAATAATCATCCATGACTTCCCTTTACTTGTGTCTACTGATTTCCTTCAAGCTTGTTAGGCTTATGCTGAAGGCCTGCTCTGATACCAATTGTTAGACACAATGGCTCACTGAGAGGGGGGGGGGTGAATCAGTGAGCTTGCACTTCTATTCAATTTCAACTTCAATCAAAATCTCATATCTTCATTCATACATTTACTTAAATATCATATTCATCAATAACCTATATCATTTATCATTCATCAAGTAAAACACATAGTTGCCAACACATTGCACAAGAGACACAAGATATATTTTTGTAATATTTTGTTATTGGTTCAACGACTACAACTGTGAGGCAATTCAACACCAACTGAAACAAAAGAGCACCAACTCTTTATCTAGGACCCTGCCTAGTTTTTCTTAGACCCAACCAAGAAAATGGATACAAGACCCTGCTTGTATTTACATACTAATTTCTATCACGTCGTCTGTCAATCACTTGTCCAATAACTTAGTCATAATACATTGATCTGTCCTCTCCTCAGCAACTGGTCACTGTCTAGTCAAGATCATCATTGCACATAATCTCTGCTTGCTGCACAATACCATTTCTCATGCTATCTGTTCAAGTCATCAAGGTCTCCTCATCATTGTCATACTGATCTTTATTTTCTGCTTATCAAGGTCAACATATTCAGGTTTGACACATATCTTCAAATGTCTTCTCATACACAACCTGCAATAAGGAATCTGCTTATCAATACTAATTTTGTCCTCTGCTCATCAACTTGTCATAGTCATGTCTTTAAATTGTCCATTCATGTCATGTCATCAATCTGTCCATTTCAAGTCTACTCAATTGTCATATAATCATGTCACTGTATTTTACTTCTCATTACTGCCATCAATCATTCATCTGCTCAATCAATTTATTCACTGTATACACCATCATGTCAATCACTTGTTTATTCATTGCTAATCTTGTCCTATCCACATGTCTTCAACCTGTCCACCATGTTACTGCTTTGTCAATCTGAAAATCCCTTTATCACTTCAAGCTTGGAATGTAGCTGAGGTTGAACATGACCTTCAAAACTATATTGTTCACAACTTCTCTTCGGAACTGTGGAGTGGCTTCATCAAAATTGACTGTGCAAGCAAACTATCTCTCATCAAATCCTGACCATGCCTATTTGGTGTTGGCTGCCTTTCTTACATCCAACAGGACTTGGCTGCTGAGAATTGTTGCTACAACACAGTCTTCACTGAGATAATTCTACATCATCATGAGTATGGAGAAGCAGAGAAACAAAACCAAAACAAATTGTTGAGCTGTTATCACGAAAATCTCAGTATGTTGGTCACACTGTAAAAACTCCAAAAAGAAACAAAAAATATTGCTGTTAGCTCCACCAAATTTCTTCCTCAGTTCAACGTTAGCCTACTACTACTGCCATGTTCAGATCCTCTTCTTACAGCTACTACTGTTCACTCCTAACCACCGAAATTCCTCAGTAAGGTACAAATTTCAGAGCACAATCTGAACACCAAATTAAACCAAAAAAAATAGTCTGTGGTTGCCACAGTCCATAAAAATTAGAGATTTATTGTTGATGTTAGACCCCACGAATTTCCTCAGTAGGCAGCTCGCGTTTACAGAGAGGAGACAGCTTGAAATTTTCCACAGTAGACAGTCTGAAAATTTACAGAGAGGATAGTCTGAATTTCATCAGAGAGGACAGTCCGAATTTTCTCAGAGAGAACACAAATTTTTCTTCCATTTTTGAAGGAGTTATCAAGTGTATTTATATAGGTCGTTTGCTATATTTTTTTGGAGCCGACATGCTATGTATATTAATATATTTTATACACATTTTTATATCTATTTACTGAGCCGACTTTGCATTAAATAAGAATTAAATTTGTTTTATATATATATATATTTTTATCTTCTAAAGCTGGGCCGACTTTGCTTGAGGTTTATTCAAGTTTTGTGCTGGACCGTCTTGTCATCAAATCCTTCTTGAAAGCTTTATTAAGATCCTTCTCAAAGCCACATTAGGGTCATTTAGGGCTTTGTTGGCTTCAACACATCATAACCATGTTTCATTAAATATTGTTAAAAACCATTATACCCAAACTTCCAAGGGCACCAAAGACCCCATCTTACCACCATTTGTATGCTTCAATAGGTTATCCACTTCATCATGTGCATGCCCTCAATATAAAGACATGTGTGCCATAGGGCATGCAAGCAAGATATCATAGGATCATCTCCAAGGGTTCCAAGATCCCATCCACCCACAAATGACCACATCATCTTCATCAAGTGTTCAATGACCATTAAACCATCAAGTGTGGGTCTAAGGGCTTCTTCAAGGCGTCTTCATCAAGCAAGAGGCTTTATGGACTCATTAAGACACAAATGACCACAGAATGGGTCATTTGGCTCATTAGGTGTTCCAATGGCTCCAATGCCCACCTCCAAGGTTCTTCCTTCCATGTCATGTCATTGCTCATATTTTGCTTGCTATGTCATCACTCTTGTTGCTCCTTGGTCATCATCAACCTTGTCACTCCTTTGTCATTAATGGTTTGTCATCAATGAAAATCCATGCTCAACAAAATAGGGTATAAGGGTTTGTTTTGATAGCTTCTAATGGCATTGTAAGTAGGAGAATTTTTTTTTAACCGGAACGTATTAGGGTTTTCCCTTACGGCGATCGCCTCGGGCCGTCCCTATATTCAGAACCTATGCATTCAGGTTCGGAGCATAGGAATTGAATTTAACCACTAAAAAATTCTCGACTAGAGCTTGCTATTTTCAACTGAATTCCTTGTATCTAACACCCACATCGCTAGATTTTTTACTTCTCTCCTTCTCATGATAACACACCACCGTAGAGGCAATCCCAATTAGGTTCATCGCCGCGACCTTTTAGGTAGAGGGACCTCTGGGAAATGAATGAGAGGGTTGCGTTTTGACTTACATTTCGCAAATATGCGGATTTATACTTTTCCCCATAAGGTACTTATATTAGGATGTATGGAGGTACAAAGGATCCCTCTCTAATGTCGAGGTACGCAACTAATTATGTTGTCTACAAGGAGGCGGTAAGACAGGTTTTCATTAACGAGATAGGTAATTTTTTAAATGAACATAAGAAGGAATCCTATCCACCATTGCCTTTTGTCATCGGGGTGTATAAATTCCCCAAGGTCAAAGGAGAATAATTTTTTTAAAAGACCTAGAGGCATTTCATTTCGGAGAGAAGATCTTCGTAAGGAATGGAAGTCAGCAAAAGGTCACCCAACATTGTGTGTCATGTAAGATTCACTTTGAATACACAAACCATTTCCTTAAAGGCGAATACCATAACAGATTTAAATAAATGTTTTTGTTGGAAGAGTGTCGTAGGCCCTAGTCATGCCATAGATACTGCCAAAGAAATTGAATTGCAGAAGTCAAGAGAAGAAGCAGAAAGGCTACAAGTAGAGGAAGCGAAAAAGCAGCGATTAGAGGAAGCAGAAAAACAGAAGAAAGAAGAAGAAGATAAAAGAAAAGATAAAGAAGCAAGAAAAGAAAAAGAAGAACAAGAAGCAACAGAGAAAGCCGCAGAATTAGAAAAACAAAGGAGGAAAAAACCTCCAAGATATGGACATAGAACCACCTGGTGTTCTTGGAATCACACTAACAGGAGGACACCTCCCATTCGCAGATCTTGGGCTTACCCTGTTCACTCCCTCAAAACAACACTCGGTGGAAAATATAGATACGATAGTCTTCGACTAAAAAAGGAATACAATTACCAGGAGGTCAGAGAAAATATTGAAGATGGCCGCACAAACCGATGTGGTGACCATTCAAGAGAACACTATAATGGAAGGCACCCATAAAGACCCCAAGTTTATGACATCAGTAAATATAGAACCTACTCAAGCAAGTGCTAATAATGTTGATGGGATAATGAGCGACTTAGAGCGCAACAAAGAGAAAATGCTAAAGTTGAAAGACATCCTGGTAAAAGTAAGTGGTGAAGGGATAGAATTGAAAAGAAAAAATGATGCTATAGTATCTGAAAAGAACATATTACTGTCTGAATACCAAAATATTGAAAAAGAGAAAGATGCTTTGAATGTACAACTTTTAATTATGGAGGGCGAGAGAAGTGATTTATACACCCGCATTAATGAATTGGAAGGAAAAGAAATAACAACAAATCGACAAGTAGAAACCTTGCAATCTCAGATGGACGAGCTGGTTAGGGAGAAGGAATTTATATTGGAATAGGTCAATTTGGCATAGAATCCAAAGAAGGACATGACTCCTTTTCATGAATAGACGTGTAACATACAGGAACAAATCTGCCACTCACAAGAATTATTAACCGAATAAATGTATAAGATGAAACATATGATAGTTCGGATGAAAGAGATATCTGCAGGTGCATTGTTAGCAAGACAAAAGTTAGTTGATACTTATAAAAAGCTGAAAAGGGTGATGGCATGGAAGGGAGAGCATCCAAATGCCCCTAATCATCTACCAAACAAAAGAGCTGATGAACTCAAACTAGATATAACACTCTTAGAAATTTGCAGAAGGGCTTCTAGGAAGATGCATGTAGAAATACCAAAATCCATCACGAAATGTGAGGAGTTCTACAAAAGGATCCATCGGATACATGAGAAATTCCATATTGCACTAACTCCATATATGGACGAGTTGCCTACGAAGGATCAATGCTTGATGGAATTGAGAAATGGACTAAAAGAAGATCTGGAGTATATAAGGAAATTAGATGTGTTAAATGAAGAAGACCTAAATCAGTACATTGGACAAGCGTCTATCAATGCTTATTTCCTGGAGGAAAGCTACAAAGCTGCTATTGAAGGAGTGAAAAGTGTGGAGGTGTCCTTAAAATTATTAGAGCCAACACAAAGTAATATCATTTTTCAGGAAACAGATTTGTGGCATAATTACATTTCCAACTTGGAGGGCCCACCAATTTTTTTTTTAATTGTAATTAATTGTATTTTGTGCAAACACAAAAAGACAAATTTTGGGTAGTCCAAAGGTCAGGGGTAGCCGAAGTGATTATTCATGTAGAGACAAACTCCATTGTAATATAAATATAGGGGGGGGGCATACTAGGAAGAGGACTTTTGCTGGTGAATTAGAGACTGGATACATTTTGTAAGAAAACTATTTTTTTGCTAATGAAGAAAGACTTGTTCGCCAGGAAAAGCTTGCATTGATTTTGCGTGGAAAGTTGTGGTGGACAGAGCAAAACTATTTCTTCTTCTGTTTATATTCATACTGTGAGATATTTCTGATTTTGTTGAAATATTTCAATAATGGTGAATGATTTCTTTATCTATGCAAATATCTATGTGTTAACAGAGTAATAAATTGTGTTAATTAACATCAAAGCTATCTTTGGTAATTTTCTGTTGGGAATGTGCATATTTTATCTTAATATCTATCTGTTGGATTTATGTGAGCATTTTCAGATTATTACTCTTATTCAAATTTTCTCCTTGCAAGGATAGGTTAGCTTAGCATAGAATAGGATTAGTTAATTGATAAGGTAGGAGCGGTAAGACGAGAGGTAAGAACCTACACATCGCTAGTGTGGTTTCTACCTGTCAATTATATGCATTAGTTAGAAAGCACTTGCATATTCATACTCTTAAACATAAAATATAAACAATGGGCTGGGATGCAACCGGTACATAACTAAACAAACACACCTACAGTAACTGGACCGTTAACGAGACGGATTCCCCATACCAAACAATGAGTGATCTAATTGGGATTATTCATTGGGGAGAATCCCTATTGTCGATGCTAGGATTTTCTGGGCATCAACGGGAGGTCCTTTCAGACTCATCATCAACATCACTCATTCTTTCTAAGGAGGTCCTTTCGGACTCATCATCATCATCACTCCTTATTTCGAAGGAGGTCCTTTTGGAATATGCCAAGCTTATCTTGAAAGTATTCAAACTTTACACGAGACAGAGGCTTAGTCAACACATCAACAACTTGTTCCTCTGTAGGAACATACTTGAGATTTACAGCTCCCCTCTGCGCCATATCCCATATGTAGTGATACTTAATTTCGATATGCTTCGATATATCATGGAACACTAACTTTTCTGACATCTTGATACAACTCTGATTATTGCAAAGAATATCAGTCACATCTATCTCTGCATCAAACAATCCTGCCAACATCTTGCGAAGCCAAACTACTTCACTACAAGATGAACATGTTGCGACGTATTCAACTGTTGCTGTACTGAGAGCAACACAGGGATGATTTCTGATGAGCCACGATATCATACCTAATCCCAAACTAAAACAACATCCTTAAGTGCTCTTTCTGTCTTTGACACTTCCAACCCAATCTGAATCTATATACCTGTACAATCTAAACTCACTATCTGATACATACCTGAGTCTATAGTCCAATGTATGGTGTAGGTACCTCATCTCTTGTTTTGCTGCAACCAAGTGAACATGTCTAGGATCCACCATATACTGGCTCAAGGTGTTCACAACAAAACATATGTTTGGTCTAAGTATTGATCAAATGCATCAATGAGCCAATAATCTGTCTATACAATGCTGATGAATATGGTTGTCATTGATGACAATACATTAATGACAAAGGTCAAATTGGTGACATGAAGAACACAAGCATTGATATGGCCAAGACAATGAAGGACATGAAAAGTGGCAAAGGTGAGAACACACAGAGAAAGAAAGCAAGTGTTGGTGACCAAGCAAGCATGACAAATGGACAAGATGACAAACACACATAGAAAGCAAGCAAGTGTTGGTGACCAAGCAAGCATGACAAATGGACAGATGACAAAGTATGACAAGTGTTGTTATGGAAGACAATGGAAAATGTGACAAAGATGGTGACATGGCAAGTACGAAAAGCATGGCAATGGACAAGAAGCATGACATGGCAAGAAGGACATGTCATTGAATGGCAAAGAAGACAAACATGGAAGATGACAAGACGAAGGACAAGGTGACAAGACAAAGGAAAAGATTGACAAGCTTGAAGGACAAGCATGGAGAGGACAAGGATGATGACAAGGAAGTTGCGGGAATCTTCAAGGCCCATTGTGGGCATTTCTTAAGCTTTTTGCGGGCATTACAAAATGACCCTGCGGGCATTAGTTGGAGGAGCCTGCGGGCATATGGAGAAGGATCTCTACGGGAATTTATCTCAGCCTTATGCGGGCATTTTGAAAGGAGTCATGAGGGAAGGCAAAAATCCCCATTGCGGGAATTATGTTGATGACGTAAAGACAAGCCCGCAGGAATTTTTATGATGCATTGCGGGCATCTCAAGGGCATAAATAAGAGCCCTTATGGGCATATTCAAAGGTGCTGCGGGCATTATTGACAAGCCCTTGCGGGCATAAACCAAAAGGCCCTTGTAGGCATAATTGTGGACACTATGTGGGCATTCTAAGGAGGCATGAAGACCATGACGATGTGGCAAAGAGACCAAAATTTATATATATATATATATATATATATATATTGAGGATAATATATATATATATATTTGAATTAATTGAAATAAATTTTGACAAGTCGGCCTCCTAAAAATTCATGGATAAGACAAGTATAAATAAATATCAATTCGTTGATTTGGATTGAGAATTAGAGTGGAATATTTCAGATGAGTGTGTGGTGTTTGATTTTCGGGGGTAAGGAATATGAGGACAGTTTCATAGGAGCAACAACAGCAGGAGCAACAATAAATTTTTTTGTTTATCTCTTATTTCTGGGTTGGATTGAGGGAGCTGGTTGATGAAGACATGATGCTTGGATGATGATATAGCAACAACAACAGTGTGAAGTGTATGGACAGAATGGAGATAGAGAAGCAACAATGACATGTTGTGTATTTGGGCAGTCAAGTTATATGGTTGTGGACAGAATTAAGATGAACCTACAGGCAGAATGATGATATGAGGAAGATGTAATTGTGGACAGATTGGTAATGATGTAATGTGATAAATGTGTATGTTAAATACTAGCTGGGTCTTGTAGTTATTTTCTTAGTTGGATCTAAGAAAAAACCAAGCTGAGTCTTAGAATAGAAGTTGGTGCTTCCGATTCAGTTGTAGCTGATTAACCCCCCTATTGTAGCCGATTTAAGAAATACAAAAGATTACAAAACTATATCTTGTGTCTCTTGCAATGTGTTGATGATTATGTGTTTTACTTGATGAATGACATGTTCTTAGTTGATTACTGAAATATAGTTCATTGATGAATATGATATTGAAGTGAATTTGTAAATGATGATATAATATTTGAAGAAGAAGTTGAAATTTTTAATAAGTCCAAGCTCACTGATTCACCCCCCCCTCTTAGTGAGCCATTGTGTCTAACAATTGGTATCGGAGCAGGCCTTCATCATAATCCTAACAAGCTTGAAGGGATTTGTGGACACAATATGGAAGGACCAGCAAAGCTCATTTACAATGAAGCTCCAGTATTTGAGAGATCAGATTATTTTGGATGGAGAAGCAAAATGAAATATTACTTGGAGCATTTTGGTGTTTGGGAAATAGTGGTTAATCTACCTATCCAGCCTAGCAAGAAGACAAAGACAACAGTTGATAAAGACAATAAGATTGCATTGAAGTTTTTTATGGATGGACTCTCAAGCCCTATCAAAGAAAGTATTGGAAAGTACACTTCATCCAAGGATCTCTGGTTCAAGCAGGAAGAAGAATCAAGACAAAGAAAAGGAAGCATAAGTCAAGGTACAAGCTTCATATACAAGTGAAGGTAAGTACTCTTCAATGGATGATAATTTTGAATATAATGATGATGAAGTTGTACTTACATAATATGAAGAAGAAATTTTGTTGAAAGCCAATAATGCATTTACATGCACATTGTTGGATGTTGATCTTAAATTCAATCCAAGACTTAAGAAGAAAATTTTTGGGTCATTTGAAAAATATAAAGAGAAGACAAAAGCTATGCTCATGAGAATGAAATTTAAGAACAAATATTTGGAAGATGAGCTAGAAGACCAAAACAATGAAATTGGATGACTGAAGTTTGAATTAGCAAGAGAACAAGAGAAGATTGATAAAATACCTAAAGAGCTTGAAGAGACAAGAAGAAATAATATTGGCTTGAGGACTCAGCTGGAAGAACCTAAAAGAATAGAAGATGTTATGAAGCTTCAGCTGGAATAAAAATAAAGGAAAAATCAAGAGCTTGAGATGGAAATTGTTGGTCTTAGAAAGAAGATCAAAAAATCAAACTGTCATGTGAAGTTCAACAACAACTCAGTTTTGTTGGATAAATTATTGGATTTCCAAAGGTCTCCCTTTGACAAATCTAGCCTTGGGTACAAAATGGTAGAAGACAAACTTGAAGAAAACATGTGGTCACCCAAGACTCCTATTGGATCCACATCCTTCAAAGGATAAAGCAAAGCTCCTTATGTACCTGCACATGACAAAAAAGAAATTGGAAGAGAAAACATGCATCAAGGAGTTGCTTCCACTCCTCAAAGCAAATTCTTTAGAAGAAGAGAGACAAATCCAAGTTGGAATCAAGCACTCAGGTATGATGACAATTTTAATGGTTATTGTGATTCTTGTAATGGGTTTGGTCACAGGGCCATGAATTGTACATTCCAAGGAAGAAGAAACGCTGGAAGTCGAAGTGATGACATGAAATGTTGGGCATGTGATCAAATTGGACATGTGGCTGCTAGATGTTATACATTGAGATGCTTCACTTGTAGTGGTGTTAGTCATAAAGCTCAAGTATGCACAAGTTGAAGAAGAAAATTCTTGAGAAGCTTCTCATACCCATCAGCAAGGAAGGTCAATGAATATTGGAAGAAGAATGGCACCAGCAGATTTGAAGACCAAAGGATCAATGATCACAACCAAGGACATCCTAAGGTATGGGTAAGGAAGAACATTCTTCTAGATCTAAATGAATTGGATGATAAGTGCACAAATGAAGATGGTTGCCATGTGGCAAGCCATGTTTGAGGTCTTTCAAGGACCATGGTATACCATGAGTTCATTATGGAGGATGAACTCAAATGGTAAATAATGGCTCTCCAGGCATAAATTCAGGTCCAAGGATCGTGATTGAAATGTAAATCAAGATATGCACATGTAAGGGGGAGATATCAAAAGTCAAGATGTTGAATTTGACTTCTTTGACATTGGTTGAAAACAGGTTGACATTATTTTTCTTGAAGTGACCCGATGGCAAGAAGAAAGAGTGAAAAATATTGGATCATGGCATGGTGATGCATATGAAGTGCACAAGGTAGAATGACTGTGACAAGTTTGAGTACACAAGTCTGGTAAATCAAAATTAATGGTAAGTACAATAGCTAAGGCATCCACAAAGAATCATCTCGGGTTTCTCCAATAGAAAGTTGATAACATAAGAAATTAATGCAGAGATGAAGTCTGGAAAGTAGCTGGTTATCGATATTTTTATCATTTTATGAAGACAACCCGATTTCTGAAGACTAATCAGAGTTAATTCTGCATGATACACATAGTGTACCAAATGGTAGATTTGAAATGTTCTGGACAAAGAAGGTTAGTGGCAGATTTGAATATTGTTTGAAGACATATTGAGGACAGATCATGGCCAAAGATTTACATATGAAAGAAGTACAATAGGTGGTAAATAAACAAGCCTTGTTTACATGACAAATTGGACAGGAGTAATAATGATGATGACAAATCAACATTATTGATTATTGAGCATGACTTGGAACTTGGGAAATTGTAGAGCATTTGAAGTAGAAATATCGTGGAAATGTTGTGAAAAACATGATTGGAAATTAAAAAAAAAAAAGAAAGGGGTGGGGGAATATTATTGAAAGAATTTTTTATTGAGAAATGGTTTGATTATAGGGGGAGTATGGGATGATGATGTATTGAAGATTTGATGCATGCTTTCCTTTTATGAATTTACTAGACAGAACTTTGATGAAGTTTGAAGTAGCATAAGCTCAGGGGGATCGGTTTGGCATGAAAAACCAACAACACAAATTTGAAGGACAATATGTATATTAAAGATGGCAAGGTACAAGGATGATCTCAAAACACACCCAGCTCAGTCAAAGGAGGAGACTCACTTAGAAAATCAAGAAGTCTACATGACAGTGGGAGTATGTGTGAAGATGACAAGTGATGATCAAATAGTAACAAGTCCAGATCAGAAGTTAACATAGAAGTATTCAAGGATACATTTTTTGGGGGTCATTATAAAGTCTTTGATGGCTAATTGGTCATTTGTCATTAATGTCAAAGGGGGAGAGAAACTTTGGTTGCCATCAATGACGAAGGGGGAGATTGATGAATATGGTTGTCATTGATTTCAATACATTAATGACAAAGGTCAAATTGGTGACATGAAGAACACAAGCATTGACATGGCTAGGACAATGAAGGACATGCCAAGTGGAAAAGGTGAGAATAAACATAGCAAGGAAGCAAGTGTTGGTGACCAAGCAAGCATGAAAAATGGACAAGATGAAAAACACACATAGCAAGCAAGCAAGTGTTGGTGCCAAGCAAGCATGAAAAATGGACAAGATAACAAAGTATGACAAGTGTTGTTATGGAAGACAATGGAAAATGTGACAAAGATGGTGACATGGCAAGTAAGAAAGCATGGCAATGGACAAGAATCATGACATGGAAATAAGGACATGGCTTGGGCATGGAATTGAATGGAAAAGAAGACAAACATGGAATATGACAAGACAAAGGACAAGGTGACAAGACAAAGGACAAGATTGACAAGCTTGAAGGACAAAAATGGCGAAGACAAGGATGATGACAAGGAAACTACGGGCATCTTCAAGGCCCATTGCAGTAATTTCTTAAGCCCTTTGCGGGAATTACAAAATGACCCTGTGGGAATATGGAGAAGGCTCTCTGCGGCATTTATCTCAGACTTATGCGGGCATTTTTATGATGCATTGCGGGCATCTCAAGGGCATAAACAAGAGCCCTTACGAGCAGATTCAAAGGTGTTGCGGGCATTATTGACAAGCCCTTGCAGGCATGTCTATGAGCCTTTGCAGGAATCCTATAAGACAACCTTGCGACCATAAATAATAGCCCTTGTGGGAATAATTGTGGATACTATGCGAGAATTCTAAAGGAGGCATGAAGACCATGACGATGTGGCAAAGAGACCAAAAACATTATATATATATATATATATATATATTTGTTGAGGATAACATGGAATAATATATATATATATATATATATATATATTTGAATTAATTGAAATAAATTTTGACAAGTCGGCCTCCTAAAATTTTTATGGATAAGACAAGTGTAAATAAAGATCAATTCGTTGATTTGGATTGAGAATTAGAGTGGAATATTTCGGATGAGTGTGTGGTGTCTGATTTTCGGGGGTCAGGAAGATGAGGACAATTTCAGAGGAGTAGTAGAAGCAGGAGCAACAGTGAAACTTTTTGTTTATCTCTTGTTTCTGGGTTGGATTGAAAGAGCTGGTTGATGAAGACATGATGCTTTGATGATGGTATAGCAACAACAACAGTGTGAAGTGTATGGATAGAATGGAGATAGGGAAGCAGCAATGACATGTTGTGTATGTGGGAAGTCAAGTTATATGGTTTTGGACAGAATTAAGATGAACCTACAGGAAAAATTATGATATGAGTAATACCTAACTGTGGGCATAGTTCTAATGATGTAATGTGATAAATGTGTATGTTAAATACAAGCTAGGTCTTGTAGTTATTTTTCTTAGTTGGATCTAAGAAAAAGACCACGATGAGTCTTGGAATAGAAGTTGGTGCTTCTGATTTAGTTGTAGTTGATTAACCCCCCCGGTTGTAGCCGATTGAAGAAATACAAAAGATTACAAAACTATATCTTGTGTCTCTTGCAATGTGTTGATGATTATGTGTTTTACTTGATGAATGAAATGTGCTTAGTTGATTACTGGAATATAGTTCATTGATGAATATGATATTGAAGTGAATTTGTAAATGATGATATAAGATTTGAAGAAGAAGTTGAATTTTTTAACAAGTCCAAGTTCACTGATTTACCCCCCCTCTCAGTGAGCCATTGTGTCTAACAAATGTAACATCTACTATTTATGATGAAGCATCATTCGAGAGCTTCAAGTTTGTCACCATTAGAGTAGGCATGGTTGTAGTCCAACATTCCAAATCCTTTTTGGATCTCAACAACATATTTTCTTTGATTCAGGAAAATCTCATCTGGGAACTGCCACACCTCAAGACTTAGAAAGTAATGCATCATTCCAAGGTATTTCATCTTAAATTCTACATCAAGATTCTTCTTCATGGGGGGAGACATCCGGTATCACTCTGAGCATATCCCTAATATACTGAGGCAGACAAACTTCTCCATCTATGTTGTAGTCACTCCCTCTGAAGCGGAGCTTCCCTGCTCCCTCTCTAACTAAGCACTATCCTCCATCTGCATCTTGTACTCTCTGCATTGGGATATTCTACATTGGAGTGACTGGTAGGCTTCTCTTCTGTTAATATTTTGGGTATCCATATATGTTATCTCTCTAGGTCACTAGATACCTAGTTCTCAAAATCTGTTGCAAGTTCTCCCTTGCACCCATCCATGAGATCCTCATCTTCAACCTTGTAGAAAAGGTTTAAAATTCATATCTCATCACTCTAGGTGATCATCCTATCCCATGGATGCCTTCTGAGCCCGTACAAAGTCTTCTTCAATCTGCACACATGTGGCTCTTTGTAGAGAGTCATGAGTCCTGGAGGTTGCTCGATATCTTCTTCTACTTCGATTACACCATCTATCTAGTGTAATATCCACCACTTAGGAAGTGTGTTTGGCTATTGGAGCAACGTATCGTCATAGTCGAATCCCTCTCTCTGAGAGAACCCTTGCTTTGTACTTCTGTAGTATGCTTGATTTAGTAAATATTTTGAATGTTATCATCATCACTTGTTTTACGGAACAATTTTCATCATTCTTCATTTGTAGGTGATAGTACATGATATTTCCTACAAGTCAAATTAAGTCGCATGGTTAGAAACATTTCATAGTTTCCAAGACATATTGATAATGATAAATTCTTATGCATAGGTCACACAGTCATGCAACTATCTTAGCCAATGCTACAACATTCATCCATATCCCGTATTCATACAGTAACTTTCTAGATGCCTTCCATCTCTACTAGAACATTATTAAGAGCATGCACTACTCCCAATATGTCAGCAAAGAGGTTCATTCTAGATAAGTAGCAATGGAATGTTGTATAGCACCATAGGCCACTTACACATCACATGCATATTAGTAGTATTATGTTAATAAATGCAAATCTCTAACATGCATTATAAACCCCCTAAATATAGGAACATAAGTATGTACACAACTGAACAATATCATTTAAGTAATTGGATATACAGGAAATGTCAATTCAAATACTTATCTTTGTTTTTGTGGTAGGATCTCTCTTGATCTTGGTCTCCTTATAGGAATTACTGGAGTCTTTGATAGTGTGATTTGCTTCATCATTTGATTATGAGGACCTATTCCTTTCTTGCTTATGACCGAAAATGCTGAACAGGTCTTCTATACCACAACTCATAAGGACTCATGGTCCTAGCTATTAGGGCTGAGTCTGCATGTCCCTTTAATTTGTGGAGTCTTCCTTCTTCAATTCCAATCACAACTGCATCCCTTCTTATCCAATGTTGAGATAGATAAGAGGTTCTTCTATATTCCTGGTTTGGATTAAAGTACATATGCCTCATTATTGGAGGAATATTCTTTGGCCTTCCTTTCATCATCATGTTCATCTTCTTCATCTGCATGGGCATGAAATCTTTTATTTTGCTTCTTGAATTTTCAGCTCTGAGAGGACAATTTCTTGCAATGTGTCCCATCTTGTGACAAGTAAAACATTCAAAGGAGGATATGTCTTTCTTGAACCTTTTGTTCCTTTGAAATCTTTGATATATTTTAAGAGAATGGTCATGTGAATGTTCATGACTCTTCCTTTTGTTCCTTCCTTGGTATGGGCTGCCAAATCTTGATCTTCATTATCATTTAACTTCTCTTCTCTTACTATTATCCTTTCTTCTTCTTGCGCACACTCTTCCCATAGTTGTCTGAACTTGATCAATTTATTCCTAGAGCATATGCCATGAACGAAAGGTTACCAATCACTTGGGAGACCATTCAAGGTGGTCATCACAACCTCTGTTTCTTCTATCAAGTCTCCAATGGATTCTAATTATTATTTGATATGAGATACTCTAGTGAAGTATGACTGCATGGTCTCTCAATTTTAAATAGTCACACCCTTGAGTTGATTTCTTAAGGTCATACTTCTATTGATATTATTTCCTTCAAATAGATTAGGCAATGCATCAAACATTTCCTTCGGGGTCTTATTTTAAGACACTTGAGGAATCAAGTGATCTTTGATAGAGTTAGCAATGATCCTCTTAGCCTTGATCATATCCTTCTTGTACTTTGCTTTGGCCTCATCTCCCTCTAGTTCTTTAGCTTCTTCTTTTATGAAGCCTTCCAGGTCATGTTCTTCAAGAATGAGCATGGCCCTATATTTCCATGCCCTAAATTTCTCATCTCCCTCAAGCTTCTCATCAAGCTTGGTAGTGTTTGTCATTTTGATAATATAAGAACCTCAAATGGAAATAGAATGGAGATAGTACTTGTGAAACTGCTTCTGGCTTGACCTAGGGTTTGACAGAGAAACCCTAATTTTTCAACTTTGAGATCTTGAGAAACTGATTGGAGTAAAATATGCACTTCCCAAATATGTGGACATGACTGCAAAATTTTTGATGCCCTAGTTTCTTCAATTTATACTACATATTTGTCCGATATTAATTATGATGTATCTCATAAATTTATGCTCCTAAAATTCTGAAACTTCATTCTGTGATAGTCTGATCTATCCTCTATCCAACCCCATAGTTTAGAGTAGGATTGGATTCACCAAGTGGAACTTATGCTAAGTTTCCTAACATGAATTGTTTATGGACTGTTTCAGTATAGCAAACTTGTACGGACTTCCACGTGTCACTGTTTCATCTTCAAGTTCTGAAACTCATACCAACGAAACTAAATTCCGTACAATTTCTGGAACATCTTACGAAATTCGATTTGGATCTCCTTATTCCTAGATATAACATTTCTCCCTAGGTCACCATTTTAAAAATGAATTCTGGAGGAGTCTGGAACCCTAATTTGCATGGATCATATCTCCTAAAGTACAACAAATATGATGATGAAACTTGCACAAAAGGTACATGAACATTTGATATTCATCCTGACCGAGTTTCAAATCTTTAAAATTCTCCAAAAGTGATTTATAGCAAAAAATCCAAGATGACTAGTTTCTGTAAATGGAAACCCTAGGCAACAGCTGCACAATGTTCTCTTTCAGGTCTGCTCTGAGACCATGTTAAGTTTTTACTTTGTTTATCATAACAACATTAAAAAATAGGATAACTAAAATAAATACAAGCAGAAGAACACAAAGAATGCAAAATTTCTCTCGGGGAAACCACAAGGGAGAAAACCCCGACAAAAATTCCTCAATATAGAATTCACCAAGACAATATAAAATCCCCAAGAAAAAACAACTTCTCTCCTTCACCAATGAACTTCTCTCTCTCTCCTACGCAATCTTGAGTGAGTGAATGAGTGGTTCAAATGAAAAACTCAAACTCTCTATTTATATTGTTAAGTTGGGTGACATTTTACCTTAACTGGGCCGACCTCTCCTAGTTTACCGGAACGACCTATCAATTACACAATAAAATATATTTGTATGTATTCTTCTAGGCTGACACAACTTCTACGGTTTACATTGACTCTTTCAATGACTCATATATGACCAATTAAAGCAATTACATCTCCCAAAGGAGGAATAACAATAATAATACAATTAGAATATTTTATGCAGTTACATTTCTTTAACAACAGAACCTAGAAAATTTTCATTGTGAATGAAATTTGTTGATCTTAAGCTAGGAATTTGAAAAATCAGTTCCCTTAATCTTTTGAGCATGTTTTAGTCCAAGTCCCTCCTTGATATGTTGAACTGTAGTCTCCTTATATTATTGGTGCACTGTGATATCCTCGATATTATCAAGCAACTCTTTTCCTCGAGCCAACCTTTGAGTTCATCATTTGAAAATACCTGGGCATTGTTCTTGATTCCATTAAGCATATATTCATGCCTTCTATGAGATTTTATATCTGTTAAAGAAATGTAACTGTGGAAGATATTCTAAATGTACTTGTCTATTGTATTATTGTATTCATCATTCAGGAGATGTCATTGATGTCTTTGATAATGTAAGAGTCATTGAAAGAGTTAATGTAAACCCTAGGACTTGTGTCAGACCAGAAGAATCCAGAAAGTAATATTTTATTATGTACTTAACAAGTTGGCCCAGTCAGTTAGGTCAATTCGGACCTGTTGGGGAAAAATTACCTCAACTAAAGAATATAAATAAGAGGTTGAGTTTCTCATTTGCATCCATCCACTCACTCACTCAAGTTCACATAAGAGAGAGAGAGAGAGAGAGAGAGAGAGAGAGAGAGAGAGAGAGAGAGAGAGAAGTTTGTTGGTGAAGGAGATAAGTTGTTTTTCTTGGGGTTTTATCTTGTACTTGGTGAATTCTATATTGAGGAAGTTTTTCCATGGTTTTCTCCCTTGTGGTTTCCCCGAGAGAAATTTTTTGTTCTTTGTGATTGTTGTTCTTGTCTTTATTTCAGTGATTATATTGTTTAATGTTATTATGCTAAACAAGTAAAAACTTAGCATGGTATCAGAGCAGGCCTGAAAGAAAACATTTTGTAGCCACTACATTTGCATAAACTAGGGTTTCTTATTCCAGGAGCTCTCTCCACAATTCAGCTGAAAAAGAGGGTGCATCTAACTCACCTCACTAGGGCACATCTTTCTGTCGAAGCAGAATTCAATTCCAAGAATTTTCATTTCTGGGTCCACCACTGTAGCCCGAAGAACTAGGGCATCAATTTTTTGAAAGATATGCTCACAGATTCCGAAGAAAGAGTGCATTGCTCAAATATCCTTGAGGAGGCACACCCGTTCCTCCAATCACTTTCCCAAGATCCCGACGTTTGAAAATTAAGGTTTTTCTATCAAACCCTAGGTCAAGGTAGAATCAGCTTTCAAAAGGACAACTTTATTGGTAAATCCTATCTCCGTTCTATTTCCATTTTAGGTTCTCATATTATCAAAATGACAAGCACTACCAAGCTTGATGAGAATATTGAAGGAGCTGAGAACTTCAAGGCACGAAAATATAGAGTCATGCTCATTCTTGAAGAACATGACCTAGAAGGATTTATAAAGGAAGAAGTTGCAGAACCAAAAGGAAATGCGGCCAAAGCAAGACACAAGAAGAATATGATCAAGCCTAAGAGGATCATAGCTGACTCTATCAAAGATCACTTGATTCCTCAAGTGTCCTCAAAGAAGACTCCAAAAAAATGTTTGATTCTTTGACCGGTCTGTTTGAAGGAAATAACATTAATAGGAAGATGACCTTGAGAAATAAACTCAAGGGTGTGAAGGTTCAGAAGTCAGAGACTATACAATCATATTTCACTAGAGTATATGAGATCAAAGAACAATTATAAGTTATTGGAGACATGATAGAAGAAGCAGAATTTGTGATGAAAACCTTGAATGGTCTTCCAAGATATTGTGAACCTTTTGTTCAGGGCATATGCTCTAGGAAGAGATTGATAAAGTTTAGACAACTATGGGAAGAATGTGTACAAGAAGAAGAAAGGACAGCAGTGAGAGAAGATAAAATAAATGATAATGAATATCAAGCTTTGGCAACCCATACCAAAGGAATAAAAAAAATAAAGAATGTTGTACGTTCTCATGACCACTCTCCCAGAGGATATCAAATATATCAAAGGAAAAAAAGGGTCAAGAGAGACTTCTCCTCCTTTGAATGTTTCTCTTGTCACAAGATGGGACACATTGCAAGAAATTGTCCTCTTAGAGCTGAACAATTCAAGAAGCAGAAAAAAAAAAATTTCATCCCCATTTAGCCGAGAACGATGAACATGATGATGAAATCAAGATAAAAAAAGATGAAGATTCCAATGAAGAATATGTTCCAATTTCAGCCCTCATTGGTTCAATATCTCATGTAAGTGACACTTGATTAGTAGGCATTGGAGCCTCCAAACACATGCCAGGATACAAAGACTCTATTTCACACCTTATGCAGAAAGATTCTCCACACAAAGTGAAGCTTGGAGATGATTACCAATATCCTATCAAAGGAATGGGAGAGGATACTTACAAGTTAGACTCTAGAAAGTCCATGAATATGAAGGAAGTCCTATATGTTTCGGGTTTGAAAAAGAAACTTCTTTCTATCTCAACATTATATAAGAAAGGTCTTAGAGTTGCATTTGTAGATGGTGAATTTCTTATGTGGCCAAAGGGGAAGACAATCAATGATGTATTTGTTATTGGAGTTGAGGAAGGAGGACCCTATAAACTCAAGGGGCATGCAGATTCAACACTAATGTCTAGTACCATGAATCCTTGTGAATTATGGCATAGAAGACTAGCTCATATACACTACAAAGCTTTACCAATAGTGAATAAAGTGGTGACTGGATTACGAGAAATCCAGGTTGATCATGAAGGGGTGTGCAAAGGATGTGCACATGGAAAAAGTACAAAGCACCCATTTCCAAGCAGTGATAGAAAGCAAAAGGCATATTGGACATTGTTCACTCCGACATTTGTGGACCTATGCCAACTACTTAATTAAGCGGGTATGTTTACTATGCTTCTTTTATTGATGATTATTCTCGAAAAACATGGATTTATTTCCTAAAGAATAAAAGTGAAGTATTTGAAAAGTTTAAAGAATTTAAAGATCTTGTGGAAAACCTCTCTGAAAAGAAGATCAAGATACTAAGGTTAGATAATGGAGGAGAATACACTTCAGGTGATTTCAAAGAATTTTGTAAACAACCAAGGATTAAGAGGGAGCTTACCATCCCCTATAATCCACACCAAAATGGTGTAGCTGAAAGGAAGAATAGATATATCATGGAAGCAGTGAAGGCCATGATACATGATCAAGACCTACGCATGAATCTATGGGTTGAAGCAGATAGAACCGCAGTTTATGTGCATAATAGAATCTCCCACAGTGCTCTTGGAAACAAGATTCCAAAAGAGATGTTTACTGGTGAGAATTCTGACGCCAGTCATCTGAAGATATTTGGGTGTCTAGTATTCATACACAATCCAAAAGAGAAGAGATCAAAGTTGGAACCTTCAGGAAGGAAGTGGATATTTGTGGGTTACAATGAGCAATCAAAGGCTCACCATATCTACATCCTAGGATACCACTAGATTGAACTTAGCAGAGATGTTCCATTTGATGAAGATACAACTTTCAACAAGTCTAAGAAGACCCATGAGGATGAAGAAGAACATGAATCTCCTAGAGTTACATAAACTAATAATGCACCAAATAGGAATATTGAAGAAGAGCATATACCAGACGATAATGATATGACAGAACCTCAAAGACCTAAGGAACCACCTCATGAGATAAATTCACGGAAGAGAAGACCAGCTTGGGCACGAGAAATCATCCAAGATGTAGGTGTTAGACACAATGGCACACTGAGAGGGGGGGTGAATCAATTGAACAACCCTTAATATAAATTTCGACTTCTTGTAAACTCAAACATATATCATTTAACATTTCACTTTAACATTTATGTAGATATTATCATTCATACTAAGCTATGCAAAACCAATCATTAAATATGTCATTCATCATAAACAATTCACACCATTAGAGACACAAGATGAGCTTTGTAATAATTTTATATTTTGATTCAACCAACTACCATTGTTACGTGTTATCAACTACAACTAAATCAGAAGCACCAAATTCTATTCCAAGACTTAGCTTGGCCTTTTTCTCAGATCCAACTAAGAAAAATAGTACAAGGCCTAGCTTGTAATTACATATTACTTTCTGTCACATCGTCTATCAATCAATTGTCCAATAACTCAGTCATAACACATTGATCTGTCCTCTGCTCACCTAGTCATGTCACTTTATCATTTATGCTCATTAGCTTCACTGCCTAGTCATTATGTCACTTGTGAAATAACTAAGTCATGTCATTCAGATCTGTCCTCTGCTCAGCAACTTGTCACTTCATGTCAACACAGCTTTGATTGCTCTATAAGTATGAACTCTTGCATTCCTTAGCATCGCCCAGATTCTTCCTCAAATCTGCTTTTTTTGTACAACCAAAAGTTGCCTTCTTGAAACTAGTCATATGCAAGATAGTCTTCACCACAGGCTGTCACAGTCCTTATTCAAGACACAATAAGAACTCAGCCAAAATAAAGGTTGTGCAACTTGACTTCAGGAATAGTCAACAATGTACCTTCAAATATTCACTTAATACATTTCTGAACTTCCTTAGTTTTTGGATGTACAAACTCTTTACATATGAAGTCTTTAGATTCCTTACAGCTTACAGTCTCTGCTCAATAAATGGCTATATTATTCTATCAATCAAACATGAATTTGTCTTATAGTCAGACTTATGGAAGAGCCCAGAACACCTTAAAAAATTCCAATAGCCAAACACTTCCAGACTTAAAGCTTATCAAGCCAAACACATATCAGTCCAACATTGATCTACATACCTCAATCATAATTTCTGTTTCAACCTGGATAAGTATATTTCACATCCTTGGTTTGTTGCTGTCTGATCTCTGCCTCAGTCCACAGACATTTATCCACACAAAAATCAGAGAGAAACTCAGAAAAAACATTAGACTACAAAAAAAATATCTGCCGCTACGTCACTGTTCCTTTTCACCTGAAATTTCCTCAGCAAAAGTCGAATTTCAGATCTCTTACTGTCCTCCATGAACTTCCCTCAATAAGGCAAGTTTCCTCTTATTTATATAGGTTTGATACCCTATTTTTATGAGGCCGACCTGTTTAAAAAGAATTGTTTTATTTTTTTATTTTAATCTCTGACTGAGCCGACTTGACCCTTTTAATTTTTAATTGTCTTTTTGAAATAATTGTCGAGCCGACTTTGCAGGCATTTTTTCAAGTTATATTGTGGTTCTTTAAAAGCTTTCAAGTGAGCTCCAAATCCATCGATATTCCAATAGACCTCTATCATCATTCCAATAGCCATCTCGCCATACAAGGGACCATTCATAATCATCACATATTTTCCAAGTGTGTGGGTTCAAGACTTAAGGGTACCACATGAGGGTTTCAAGGACTCTTTCAAGGTATCGTTTAGTATTTAATCATAAACATACACAACCAAGTGTGTCCAATTGTTTGAGTCCCATCTTCAAGAGTTATGTTATCTCCTAAATAAACGTAGATTAGTCATGTCATCTAGAAGATAGGAAGTCTTTTAGTTTTGAGTCTTGTCTGTACGTGTCTGAGTTCTAGTCCGTTAGATTTAAGAAGGTAACGAAGTCTGATTTGATACTTTTATGCCGGCTCTCCTTCCGAAGGCAAAGTTTCAGGTTTCGGTGGCTTAGGCGGGCCTGGTATTGGCACATTAGCTACCGAAAGCCCGGTTTTCGGCAGTTTACAGTGTGAGAAACAAAGTGCTCCAACCAATGAAAGGGAAAGGTTACAGCATAAAGCGGAGGGGCAGTTTTCGATGGCTTGGGCGAACATGACGGTGTTCATTAGCCACCGAAAGATTAGGCACTTCCCGCAGCTCGAGGGGCAGGTTCGAAATCTTCCATATCCGCTGAAAGGCAAAGTTATGCCCGCTATTCACGAAGCCGTTTCGGGGGTTTGGGAAAACACAACAGTGTTCATTAACCACCGAAAGTCAGGCATTCTTTCCGCAGCTTGCCATCAATTGGGTTGGATTAGCTTCAGCCACCGAAAGCAAAAAGGCAGTGGCGAAAATCATTTTTCGGCGGCACAACAGTTTTGAAGGTGGGTTATCGGCTGCCGAAAGGGGAGTTACGTCAATCGACAATCACGTAAAATCGAGGGTTCGGGGTCATGATTCAGTTAACTCATCATGGTTTAGTTGCTGAAAGGGTCATTTCAGTGAAAGTCTAGCTTACCCCGAGGGAAGGCCAGACGCCACCCGCCTTAACTCTGACCAGTCTGATTTTATTTCCCATCCACATAAAAGCATTTCTCAAATTTCGTTCCACTGGTGCAATTGTGTCTCCGTAATCATCTTTTCACCCTCATGATTGCCCACCTTTTCATACCCTCGGAGTCAGATCCTGAAAGGCCACACCACTTTCCTATTTTCTCTCTCACCACGTCAATTGAGCCCATTTTCCTCATGTTTCCCATCGCTCCCTCAGTCCAAGTTTGAACAGAAAACGCCAGCTAGCAGGTTACCGATGCCGAAAGTAGGTGGAGCGGTCCTGAGAAAAGAATTGAGCAACATATATTACCTAGAGGCACACCCCGAGGTATGTCAGTTTTTTGAGAACGTCGGCTGCTACAATTTGTGCAAAACTCCTTAGGGCTCTCATCAACAGGTGGCCGAAGCTTTTGCACTCACATATGATGGGGAAAAGGCGGTGATAAGCAAGGAATAATTCAGGGTGAACGAGGCCCTCATAGCCCAGGTGACAAAATGCCCAACGACTAGGGAGAGCTGGTTCAAGACCACTGCCAAGAAGGATTTCAAGTTTTGGTCATACCTGAAATCGGAGCACAGGAACCTGGTTTGGAAAAAGGACATCCCTATGGAATACCTGGAGGATAACTAGCAACTTTTACTGAAGTCTATCTTGGTCTATATAACCTGTGAGGGTAGGTATAATAGGGTGCTCATTTATTATTTTAGACTACTGGACCATTTCATGGGAAAGAGCCCTTTAAACCTCCCCTTCTACCTCCACAAGAGCCTCACCAAAATGGCGCATCAAGTGAAGGCTCAACCCTCCAAAATTGCTGGGAGGTTGTTCCACCATGGTCTAATTAAACTCTTGGTCTCTGAGTTATTGCAGAGGAAAGGCATGAAATGGACCTTCTTTCTCTTTTGGAGTGGGCTCGAAATAGAATTGCAGCCAGAAGTGGGAAAGAAATCCTCAAACCCCAGAAGTGGAAAATGAAGAAGGAGGGCTCTCCCCCCAAATTCAGTCAAACCCCTTCCCTCAACTCCGCCAACGAAGAAATCCAAAAGGAAGCTAGCATTTGATGACAAGGCTGAGGATGAGGGGGTGGTTTCAGAAGAGACTCCCTCGAGAAGTACAAATCTTTTAAACCTCCCATACATTGATTCTGAAGAGGAGGAGGAGTTGTAGGGACCTGGAGCAGAATTTGAGGATGTGAAAACATAACAGGGACCCCAGGAAGCAGCCCCAGCCCTGATGGAGAAGGAGAATGATTATGTAAATTTGCCTCCATTTAACTCTGTGGAATAGCAAGGTTTTGGCTGTGTGAATTTATCCTCCCCTACACCCGTGGAGGAACAAATTCAGCAGGTGACCGACAGACCAATCCAAAATGCAAAGATTTCAGCTTCGCAGAAAATCAACCGGCTCCTCCAGCAGGCTTATGAACGTGAGTTACTCCAGAGGGTCATTAAAGATAAGAATGAAAGGTTGACAGAGAGGTATAATGAGCTGTACGTCTCTTTTCACGGATTGACCAAGAAACATGGCAAAATGAGGGGCAGAAACATTAGGCTTATCAGGGAAAACATCAGATTGAGGAGGAAGGTCGAAGTTTTGGAAGGTAAGGGAGAAACTCAGAGTCCCCAGCCCATGGTACATTCGAACCTGGAGACCTTGGCTGCAGCTGCAATCGACTTTGCCAATCCTCCGACCTCGGCCCAGGAGGAAGAAAAATCCAGGTAACAAGAGGATAGGAACACAGTTTTGTTGTTTTTGCAGGATGGGTCATGCATGGTTTTCAGCAGCTTGGGCGAACACCGGAGCTATTCATTAGCTGCCGAATCCCGTTCTGGTAGTTTATTATGTGCAGGCGACGCCCTCCCAGATACCGAAAAGGAAAAAGGTTTTCCAGCACTCTTAAGTGTTTTGGTGGTTTAGGCGAAGCATTACTCTGATTCATTAACCACCGAACGCTATGTTTTCGGTTTCTTATCGCCTTTAGCCCCAGTTTTGTTAGCTACCGAAAACTAAAATAAACGCACAGGTTTGTCTTCGAGAATCAAACCTCTTTTGTGTTTCTCCTAGCATCTTGAAGGCATTTTCCAGGGGATTGACAAGCGTTCAAGTACACCACGATCACATCTGGTCGCAGACTGAGAGCACTGGCATATTTGACAGTAAAATATTCCTGCCTATTTTTGGAAAACACTTCTACAGGTCTTTTGCAGAATGACAATTTCACACCCACCCCCCAGCTCCACGACGCTCGTCTCAGCTGTCAAGCGTAGGTTCACCAGTGAAGAGCAGTTACTTTGATTATGACACACTGTTACAGTTTTTTGCAGAATGACAATTTCACACCCGCCCCCCAGTTCCACGATGCTTGTCTCAGCTGTCAAGCGTAGGTTCACCAGCGAAGAGTAGTTACTTTGATTATGACACAATGTTACGTCTTTCATTAGCTGTTCTCAGTTGTTATTTTTAGTATATTCGATCCATCTTTTTGGGATCTGAAAAACTCTGTAATGGCTATAAAGCCAAGGACTAAAGTAGGATAGAGGTTCGACTTTGGAGAGACTAATCGACTTTTGTATTCTCATACTCCTGTGACTTTCTAGATAATACAAGCTTCTTTTATTATTGGTTGTCAGATTATTTCTTCTCGTGTTTTTGTACATGTTGTGAATGATGTATTTCCTGTATGTTCACTTTAATTGCTAGATAGTTGTTATCCTGTCATGGTGTTAAAGGTTTGAACATATATGCTGTAATTTTGTTGTGCTTAGCCATTTATATATGTTCTGCTATGTATGAGTCTGCTAAAAGCAACCAGGATTCACACCCCTTCTTTTAAATCAAACCTCTGAACAGCCGTAGTCAAAGACTTGTTTGTCTGAGCGTCCTCATGCATGTTGTGAGAGTATAAATTTTGGTTCTTATCATCCAACTTGATCCAAAATAAACCCCTTCTTTCAAGACAAGTTTAAGTTACCAGGCATCTCTAAAATACAACCTAGGAGAGCTTCCTGGAGTGATAAAAATTTGGCGTCATTGCCGGGGAAAGATTATTGAAGCAGCATCTTCCCTGGGAGACGACACAGTTCCAGCTTTGATGATAGACAAAGCGTGGGCACTTTTTCGGTTGTAATCATCTATCTGGCGACTCCATTGGAACAAAGTGGCTTCAAGAAGACCAAGTACTAGATCGAATCCTCAAAGGCCACCAGTAACACCTGTTTCGGATCCCGAACATATTATAAGGAGAGGAAGGACCACACAGAGACATATTTCCAGATCCATTAGAAGAACTACATCGGGCCTCACCAGAGGTATTTCTTCTGTCCCATCAGATGAAACTCCTTTTGAATATCCTTTTTCTGAAACAGATAATCCACAAGGAACTATAAGTAGAGCAGAAGATTTATGGGCCCAAGTATCCTCATCCGTTGCTGCTGCCCAAGTCCCTAGCCCTGATCCTGCTACATGAACTGACCTAGGAAAAGAAATCCTAGAATTCGTCAAAGAGGAAGGTTGTTCCTCCTACATGCAGCCCACATTGACTGAACCAGACGAGAAGTTCCCCTTTGTTTACACCAATGTACTTTCTATAGAAAACATATTCCAGGACCTTTTAGACCAACGTGAGCAAAGGCTGTCCTCCTTACTTGCACAGTCCTGTGAGAAGACTGATTTCCTAGAACAGCCATCAATCTGTTTCACCCCCATTTTTGGCGATTCTACTGAAACAAAACCTCCACTTTCATTGTTGCTTATACCTCCTTAGCCACCCCCCACACTCAAATTACTTTCTGCCATCCCTTTAATACCCACACCTACAATGGTTGTCCCTCTAACCAAAATGGAGAAAATCCTCCTTGCTAGGTATGACCCTCTAAATTTTCCTAATCCCCTTTCTGCTATGCCTACCAGAGATTATCAAAAATATATGCCAAAATTCACCGGGGAGGGGGACTTTACAGCCGAGGAGCACTTGGAGGCATTTTACAGCTATGGAGAGAACATCAATATCGAGCATGAAGATGTATGGACTAGAGTGTTTGTGCAGAGTTTAGATGGTCAGGCAAGAAAGTGGTTTAAAGAACTACCTGCTGGGTCAATAAATGACATCGAGGCACTGGATGAACTATTTCTGAAACATTGGGGGGAAAGAAGAGACCACCTTTATTATCTCACAGAATTTGATAACTTGAAGAGAGAAAATAGCGAGTTTGTGGCAGCTTTTACGAAGAGGTTTAACAAAATGTTTAGAAAAATCCCTGCTGAAATTAAGCCTACAGATACCTCTGCCAGGATCATGTACGCAAATGCTTTTGACCCTGATTTTTGCCTTCATCTCCGGGAAAGAAGAGCTGCCTCTTTACTGCTCATGCAAGATGCTGCACTCGAAGTGGATTAGAATATGGTTGCGTCCAAAATCCTCAAAGGGAAGATTAATAAAAAAAGGCAGACCCCATATTCCTCCTCCTCGTCAGAAACTAAGCTCAAAAAAATGGCCAAAATGCTAGACAACTTGACCTACGAAATGTCCAAGCTGAAAGTGCAAGGCCAACCATCCACGAGAGGTAAAGGTCCACATGATTTTGTCCCCAAGAATACAAACACTCCCCCTTACAGAAGAAATGGACCACTGGTTCAAACCCTTCAGAGAGACAGGAATCCCGCTGAAGAACAAAGAATCAGAGCTCCTTTCCAGCATGCAGTGTTAGAAGAGGAGCAAGAGCTTATTCAGGGAGGAGCAGAAGAGGAAGATGATGTCAACTGCATGGAGGATAAGGTTGACCTCACCTTCTTGACACAGTCCGAGTGGAAGCCCTCATGATCGAACAAATCACCGAGGAAAGACTGTGTCAGGCCAACGATTAGAGGATCTATGAATTGAGGTCCATGACTGTTGCTAAGAAGCCTTTAAACCTTGCTCATGCAAGGAAGACTCCTGCCCCCACGAAATAGCCCGCTGCTCCTGCAAAAAAAGCTGTCACTCCTTCAAAACAACAAACTACTGCTCCCACAAAATAGGTTATAGCTCTTGCAAAACAGTAGCAGAGAATATCGCAGCCAACTGCCCCAGAACCTGTCCAAGTTACAGCTCTAGCCCAAGAGACAAGGATCCCTGAAAAGTTGCCCTATTCCTTCAATCTTGAAACTGAGATCCAGAAAATAAAATCCCTTTTCCCCTAATCGAGCTAATGAAAAACGATTCCTTCAAGTCATCCATATTGAAATCCCTCCAGCCAAAAGCATCCATGGATGCTGACTTTGTGAACCTCCAAGACGATAAGCCTACAGTAACCCTAGGTCCCATGGTTGAAGAACAGGATGGGTCCTGCCCACCCTTTTACATATCCTTAAACATCCATGACAAAATCCTTCACAATTGCTTACTCAACTCGGGATCCTCCCACAACCTCATGCCCAAAGCTGTGATGGATGAACTTGGTCTTAGCATCACAAAACCCTACCATGATCTCTTCTCTTTTGACTCCAGAAAAGATAAATGTCTGGGACTCATAAAGGATCTCGTCATAAACTTAACTCCGCTACCTTCAAAGAGCATGGTAATGGATGTAGTGGTTTCTGACATCCCACTGAAATCTGGTATACTTCTGTCCCGATCATGGAGCAAACGATTAGGGGGGACCCTACAGATGGACCTAGCTTATGCCACCATTCCTATGTTTGGAGGAGAAACTAAAAGGCTCTATAGGGAAAACCGGCTGGCTTACGTTATCAGCAATGAGAAGAATTCCGTGAACCATCCCATCTATGCTGTAGATACAAATTTTGGAGCATGTATCCTGCAAATAGATGATGAACAACCAACCCCTTTGCAACTCACCAAGCCCATTGGTCAGCCACCTGAGGAGGTAACCACCGCTGTGTGGAGCATGTTTTTGGATGGTACCAGTTCCCAGGCTTCAACGGGTGCAGGTGTAGTCCTGATCTCTCCTCTGAAGGACATTACTCATCTGTCTTATAAACTGGAATTCAAAGCCACAAATAATATAATAGAATACGAGGCTTTGCTGTTAGGAGTCAAGGCTGCAAAGGAAATGGGAATCATGTGCCTGAAGATTTTTTGGGACACAGAGCTCATCATACAGTAGGTGAATGGGAACTATCAGGAAAATAACGTCAGGCTGAAGTCATACAGAGATGAGGTATGGAAACTCAGGGATTCCTTCATGTTTTTTGAGATTTCTTATATCCCGCAAGCCATGAACCACTTGGACGATTCCCTGGCTATCTCTACCAGCACATTCCTTCCTCCCATGCCTCCCAGGTTGAAATATGATATCCAAGTTAGGTACAGACCATCCCTACCTGATAACGTCAAATTTTGGAAAGTTTTTTAGAACAATAATGAGCTCAGTAGATTCCTCCAGGTTATTGACGAATTTTCTGATATGCACATTGACCAAGAGAACCTGAATGTAGAAGAGTCCCATAAATCCAAGTTTAAGGGAAAAATAGGCCATCATGACATTGTCCAATTACCAGGAAATCATATACCCAGGGGCCTGGTACCTCTTGAAAGGATTTTTGACCATAATGAAATCCCCTTTAAACCGGTGAATGAGGAGAAAGACCCAGTTGTTCATGAGCAAAACATAGGCAGCCAAGATCGCCCCAAATTCATAAATCTGTCCACGGAATTGACAGCTGATCAGTAGTCAGATTACTGCAGCCTGGTAAAGAATTTTGCAAATGTCCTGGCTTGGGAATACAGTGACCTGAAGACCTATGATGAAGACACCATTCAGCATAGAATTCCATTGGAAAAGGGCATTACCCCTTTCAAACAGAAGCTACGGCCTATCAACCCTCTCCTGTTACCCGTGATCGAGAGGGAAATAAAAAAACTCCTTGATGCCAAGATCATAATCCCGCTGAGGTATTCTAGATGGGTAGCGAATATGGTCATAGTAAGAAATAAGAATGGTGAAGTCAAGTTGTGTGTCGACTTCAGGAACCTAAATAAGGGCTCCCAAAAAGATAACTACCCCCTACCTAAGATGGAACACTTACTGCAGAGAGTGTCGGGAGCTAGATTCATGTCTTTTCTCGACTTCTTCTCAAGCTATAATCAAATTTATGTGCACCCACATGATCAGGAAAAGACAGCCTTTACCACTCCCTGGGGTACCTTCATGTACGCAAAGATGCCATTTGGATTGATGAACACCGAGGCCACTTTTTAGAGGGCCATGGATATCACGTTTGTGGGGATTAAGGATAAATTTGTCCTCATATACCTCGATGATATCACAGTATACTCAAACAGCCACGAGGAGCATTTGCAGCACCTAAAGGAGGTCTTCCTGAAATGCAGACAATTTGGAATTTCTTTGAATCCCAAGAAGTGCCAGTTTGGTCTTGGGGAGGGAAATCTCCTGAGCCACATAGTTTCAGCACAGGGAGTAAGCATTGATCCAGTTCGGGTCGAAGCGATTCGGAAGTTGTATATACCAAGATCGAAAAAGGATATCCAATCTTTCCTTGGTAAGATAAATTTCGTCAGAAGATTTATTCTGAAATTTTCTGAGTTGGTAAAGCACATAACCTCTATGCTAAAAAAGGGAGCTGAAACCAAATGGACTGATCAGGAGAGACAATCCTTCGAAGCCATCAAGCAAGCCATAACGGAGGCTCCTACTCTGGTTAGCCCATATTACACCAAGGTATTTTACATTTTCTCTTTTGCTTCCTATGACACAGTGGCGACGGTCTTGCTACAGAAAGACGACGAAGGTCTTGATCATCCAATCGCCTTCTTCAGCAAAACATTGAGGGATGTTGAGCTGAAGTACGATCCCATAGAGAAACAGGCCTATGCTTTAGTAAAATCATTAAAAGCTTTCAGAATTTATATCCTGCACACGAAGATTACAGCTTATGTCCCTTCAGCTTCTGTGAAAGATGTTCTAACTCAGCCTGACATTGACGGCAAGAGGGCCAAATGGATCGCTAAGATGATTGAATTTGACATAGAGGTGAAGCCCACTAGGTTGATAAAGGGTCAAGGTCTGGCCAAACTGATGGTTGAAGAGAATTGCAAACTGTTAGACATCAACCTCGCTGGAACAAATTCTGAAAAGCTGCCAACAGAGGCAGCTACAGCAGGACAGCGTGACAGCCAACAGGTGGCTGAAAATTTGCTCTCATGCGAGTGGTATTCGGGTATCATTCATTTCCTGCAGAATTTGGAAGTTCCACCTGGACTTAGCGCAACTCGGGCACGGTCTCTCAAACTTAAATCTGCAAAATTCTGCATAAGTGGTAATCTGCTGTACTGGAAAGATCCTGCTGGAGTTCTGTTAAGATGTTTGGATAAAGAAGAATTAGGGCAAGTCATGCACCATTTCCATTCAAGCATATGTGGGGAGCATCACTACTGGAAAACCACTGCCCATGAGATTCTAAGGGCTGGGTACTATTGGCCTTGTCTGTTCTTTGACATATACACTTTTGTGAAAACCTGTGACAAATGCCAAAGATTCACGGGAAAACAGCAGCTGAAATCCCTCCCCTTGAAGCCTATTGTGGTAAACAGTCCTTTCCAGCAATGGGGCCTCGACTTCATAGGGGAGATCAATCCCTCGTCCAGCGGTCAACACCGATGGATATTGGTAGCCACTGACTACTTCACCAAATGGATAGAGGCAATTCCCACCAGGAATGCTAACCATCAGGTTATCATCCAATTTCTGTATGAGAACATAATCACCAAATTTGGCTTCCTGAAAAGGCTGGTAACTGATAATGCACTTGCTTTCAAAGATAAAGAGTTAGTCCATATGTGTGAATCAACTGGCATTCAGTTAGTTCACTCCACTCCCTACTATCCTCAAGGCAATGGTCTCGCCGAGTCTTCCAATAAAAGCCTAGTCAAGATCATCAAAAAACTATTGGAGGAAAATCAAAGGAGTTGGGATTCAAAGCTGAAATTTGCTCTTTGGGCTGATAGGGTGACAAACAAGAAATCCATAGGCACTTCTCCTTTTAGTTTGGTTTATGGCACTGATGCCATTTTCCTAGTTCAGTTAATCCTTCCAGTGACTAAATTCATCCAGGAGGAACAAGATGAACCGAACGCTATGGTAAGAAGAATGCTGGATTTGGTTGAACTGCAGCAAACTAGAGAACAACTAGTGGAAAAGTCAAAAGCTCATCAGGAAAAGATAAAAGGTACTTTTGACAAGAGGGCCAAGACAGACGCTTTTCAAGAAGGGGACTGGGTTTTGAAGTGGGATGCCCCCAGGCAGGACAAAGGCAAGCATGACAATTTTGACTCTCTTTGGACAGGCCCTTACATGATAACTCAAGCAAATCAGAACAATACTTTCAACCTGTGGAGTCTGGAAGGGCAAGAGATGTTTGGTGGCCCAGTCAATGGGCGTTTCCTGAAACTTTATTTCATCTGAAGGCTTCATGACCTGGTCATTGTAAATATCATTTTATTTTTCAGTTTTGTCTTTGTTTTGTTTGCAAATAACTCCATGCCCAATGGAACACTAGATTTTAGGGTTAGAGTCTCGTGTGTTTTCTTTTTAGGAAAGGCGTTTGGTCTGGGTTCTTGGAGCCTCGCTGGGAGGCCTCCATCCCCAAGTAGGATCCAGATATTATCTCCTAAATAAACGTAGATTAGTCATGTCATATAGAAGATAGGAAGTCTTTTAGTTTTGAGTCTTGTCTGTACATGTCTGAGTTCTAGTCCGTTAGATTTAAGAAGGTAACAAAGTCTGATTTGATACTTTTACGCCAGCTCTCCTTCCTAAGGCAAAGTTTCAGGTTTCAGTGGCTTAGGCGGGCCTGGTATTGGCTCATTAGCTATCGAAAGCCCGGTTTTCGGCAGTTTACGGTGTGAGAAACAGAGCGCTCCAACCACTGAAAGGGAAAGGTTACAGCATAAAGCGGAGGGGCAGTTTTCGGTGGCTTGGGTGAATATGACGGTGTTCATTAGCCACCGAAAGATTAGGCGCTTCCTGCATCTCGAGGGCTAGGTTCAAAATCTTCCATAGCCACCGAAAGGCAAAGTTATGCCCACTATTCACGAAGACGTTTCGGGGGTTTGGGAAAACACAACAATGTTCATTAACCACCGAAAGTCAGGCATTCTTTCTGCAGCTTTCCATCAATTGGGATGGATTAGCTTCAGCCACCGAAAGAAAAAAGGCAGTGGCAAAAATTGTTTTCCAGCGGCACAACAGTTTTGAAGGTGGGTTATCGGCTGCCGAAAGGGGATTTACATTAATCGACGGACACGTCAAATCAGGGGTTCGAGGTCATGATTCAGAGAACTCATCATGGTTTAGCCGTCGAAAGGGTCATTTCAGTGAAAGTCTGGCTTACCGCGAGGGAAGGCCGGACGCCACCCGCCTTAACTCTAACTGGTCTGATTTCATTTCCCATCCACATAACAACATTTCTCAAATTTCGTTCCACTGGTGCAATCGTGTCTCCGTAATCATCTTTTCACCCTCATGATTTCCCACCTTTTCATACCCTCGGAGTCAGCTCCCGAAAGGCCACACCACTTTCCTATTTTCGCTCTCACCGCTTCAATTGAGTCCATTTTCCTCCTGTTTCTCGTCGCTCCCTCAGTCCAGGTTTGTGTTAGGATATTCCTATACTCCATCCTAGTCCTTCTAACATTCCTGTCATTTACATTTTCAGTCCTGCATGCAAAATTAGGGTTTGCATGCATTTTACATGCATCCTAGTCATTAGCACCAACACCTAGCCCTTAGAAAACTAGCCCCAGGAGCTTCTCTCGGATCAGTCTTAGCTATCCTAGAGCTTAGTGCGCCCTCTTTTCAGTTATTGCATGAGAAGGGCACCTTTCTTCATCTGCCAGTCCAGTTTAGTTCAGTTATCTTCAGTTCTTCCTTGATTTAAGGATTAACTGACTCCTAACTGGCCTTATCACTCTTTTGGACCTCCAGTGTGACTAGATAGACTGTTTTGACTCCAGTTAGCTCCATGAGCGCCCTCCACTGAGTCTCCTTTACTATATCAGTGCTTCCATGTGCCAGTTACACCAACCACACTCAGTTAGACTCAGTTTGACTCCCGGATGATCACTACTTGTGCATTGATGACTTCACTGATGATAAGATAGACTCCTAGTTTGGCACTAATGACTCTCCACTGATTATGGATATGTGCCAGAAGGATAATTCGAATTACACCTAGTGAATTCGAATCCTCATACTTAGCATTGTATATTTACCCGGTTACTATTCTGATTAATGTAGTGTGTGTAATTATTCTGCCTCTATTGGATCTATGTTCTATTGCTTCTCTCTTCTTCCTTAATTCCTTAATTCTTTCACTGTGAGGTTACATTATCTCTTTGGATCTTATGTTGGCAATCTAACATGGTATCAGAACCATTTGAGAGTATATTCTACCTCCATTCTTGAGAGTTGTTTTTGCAGGTATTTCGAAGTTCTAGCAGTTGCAGCAGCAGATTCAGCAGCTCTCTATTTGCACTTATTCAAGCAGTCAAGATGAGCAATTCGAATGCTCCTTCTTCTCCTATACTTCTCACTCCTTTCAATTACTTCGAATGGAGGGATGAGATGAATATTTTCTTGATGACAAAAGGGTTTGAAAGATTGGTTTATGAAAGAGATGCCACACCAAATATAGCTAGAGATAAAGTCAAGCATCTAACCAAATTGAATGAAGCTTTTGGATACATATGCCTTTACATGTCCAGAGATCTATTGTTCCATGCTGAAGGTTTGAAGTCTCCAAAAGAGTTATGGACCAAATTGGAGAGCCTTTTTGGAAAACAAGATGGGATGAGAGGCTACACTCTTGAAAACGAATTGGCCTCTCTACAACCTAGCAATTTTGAGAGCATTCAAACATTCATCTCAAAATTTCAGAATTTGGTTACTCAATGCAAGCATTGTGGCATCACCAAATGTGATGAGCAATTAGTACTCTCCATTTTGAGCAAACTTGGATCTCAATTTTCTGTTTTTGTCTCTACTTTCCATTCTGGGCGAATGTCAATCCCTGGATGGAAGTTTCCTACCTTGGAAAAATTTACTACCGCTCTCATTCAAGAAGAAGACAAATTGATTCAAATGGGTTCCATCACAATCTCTAGAGATCTAGCTCTTTTAGCTGGTGAATCAAGTGGAGCGAATGCAAGGGGGGGACAAAAAGGCAAAGGAAAGAAACCTTCAAGATCCAAGAATGACAAACAAAAGAGACCTAATTGTACCTACTGCAAGAGAGGAAACCATCCTGAGCATTCCTGCATGCATAAGAAGTTGATCTTCTAACCAAGCTTCTTGAACAAAACCAAATTGTTGTTCCAAAAGAAGCAAAGATGTCTGATTCTGGAAGTGGATCTGATGATTGTCATGCATTGATGGCTGGTTTTTCAAACACAAAAGCTCTCCTCATAGATTCTGTAGCTTCCAACCACATGATGGCACAAAAAGAATCTTTCTCTTTTCTAGATCTTCATGATGGGCCTACCATTCACATGGGAGACAACACTCAGGTTTCTGCAAAAGGAGTGGGTACAGTGCATATGGAACATGGTAAGTTCAAAAATGTCTTGTTTGTTCCTTCTCTAACTGCAAATTTATTATCAGTTTATCAGATGACCCATACAGGATCTCCAAAGCAAGTTACTTTTGGTCCAAACACTGTCGAGATCACAGAAATATCCATTGGAAAGGTTATAGCGAATGGGATTGCTAATCATGCCTCAAAGGCATATGAACTTTCTCACTTTATGCCTTTCTCTCCAAGTGTTTCTTCAGATTCCGATCAAGATCAGAGTGACTTCTCTTTCGATGAAGAAGAAGAGCAAGATTCTGATGTAGAAGTCATAGTTCAAAAAGATTGCAATCCAGAATCAACAACTATTCTCAGTCCAGATACAAGGTCAACATGGGCTCACACAACTCTTGCTACTACTGAGAATACTGTTGAGGATCATCACACTACCAGACTTCCACACCATGCCAACCTTGCATTATGCCATCCACCTCTCCATGAGAGATGCAGCATGATGATGGGGTTTACTCTTCCATTCTTTGGGAAAACTCATCATGATACATTCGCTCCAGTGACAGAAAAGGTTCCTGAAAGACTTGCTACATTCAACACATTCTCTAGCACTTGCATTCGCACTTTACAGAGGATCAGCTTACCAAGTCTCTTTGCAAAATTTTCACTGATGAAAGCTTGCTTCTTTTCTGCTTAGAGTGATGGCTCCTTGATTTATTCAAAAATATATTAAAAAAAATAAAAATAAAAAAATGAAAAAGAAAAATTGAGGCAGTATTTTTTTATCATTTCATTGATTGTATGGGTGACCTTTGGTCCTAGTTACCAGGGCCCAGGATGGATTAAGGGGGGGTGTTAGGATATTCCTATACTCCATCCTAGTCCTTCTAACATTCCTGTCATTTACATTTTCAGTCCTGCATGCAAAATTAGGGTTTGCATGCATTTGACATGCATCCTAGTCATCAGCACCAGCACCTAGCCCTTAGCAAACTAGCCCCAGGAGCTTCTCTCGTATCAGTCTTAGCTCTCCTAGAGCTTAGTGCACCCTCTTTTCAGTTATTGCATGAGAAGGGCGCCTTTCTTCATCTGCCAGTCCAGTTTAGTTCAGTTATCTTCAATTCTTCCTTGATTTAAGGATTAACTGACTCCTAATTGGCCTTATCACTCTTTTGGACCTCCAGTGTGACTAGATAGACTGTTTTGACTCCAGTTAGCTCCATGAGCGCCCTCCACTGAGTCTCCTTCACTATATCAGTGCTTCCATGTGCTAGTTACACCAACCACACTCAGTTAGACTCAGTTTGACTCCCGGTTGATCACTACTTGTGCATTGATGACTTCACTGATGATAAGCCTTAGACTCCTAGTTTGGCACTGATGAATCTCCACTGATTATGGATCTGTGCATGAAGGATAATTCGAATTACACCTAGTGAATTCGAATCCTCATACTCGGCATTGTATATTTACCCGGTTACTATTCTGATTAATGTAGTGTGTGTAATTATTCTGCATCTATTGGATCTATGTTCTATTGCTTCTCTCTTCTTCCTTAATTCCTTAATTCTTTCACTGTGAGGTTACATTATCTCTTTGGATCTTATGTTGGCAATCTAACAGTTTGAACAGCAAGCGCCAGCGAGCAGGTTACCGATGCCGAAAGGAGGTGGATCAGTCCTGAGAAAAGAATTGAGTGACATTTGTTACCTAGAGGCACACCCCGAGGTATGTCAGTTTTTTAAGAACGTTGTTTGCTACAATTTTTGCAAAAAGCCTCAGAGCTCTCATCAACAGGTGGCCGAAGCTTTTGCACTCACATATGATGGGGAAAAGGAAGTGATAGGCAAGGAAGAATTCAGGGTGAACGAGGCCCTCATAGCCTAGGTGACAGAATGCCCAACGACTGGGGAGAGCTGGTTCAAGACCACTACCAAGAAGGATTTCGAGTTTCGGTCATACCTGAAATCGGAGCACATGAACCTCGTTTGGAAAAAGGACATCCCTATGGCATACCTGGAGGATAACTGGCAACTTTTACTGAAGTCTATCCTGGTCTATATAACCCGTGAGGGCAGGTATAACAGGGTGCTCATTTATCATTTTAGACTACTGGACCATTTCACGGGCAAGAGCCCTTTAAGCCTCCCCTTCTACCTCCACAAGAGCCTCACCAAAATGGCGCATCAAGTGAAGGCTCATCCCTCCAAAATTGTAGGGAGGTTGTTCCACCATGGTCTAATTAAACTCTTAGTCTTTGAGTTATTGCAGAGGAAAGGCATGAAATGGACCTTCTTTCTCTTCTGGAGTGGGCTCAAAACAGAATTGCAGCCAGAAGTGGGAAAGAAATCCTCAAACCCTAGAAGTGGAAAACGAAGGAGGGCTCTCCCCCCAATTTTAGTCAAACCCCTTTCCTCAGCTCCGCTAGCGAAGAAAGCCAAAAGGAAGCTGGCATTTGATGACAAGGCTGAGGATGAGGGGGTGGTTTCAAATGAGACTCCCTCGAGAAGTACAAATATTTTAAACCTCCCATACACTGATTCTGAAGAGCAGGAGGAGTTGTAGGGAGCTGGAGCAGAATTTGAGGAGGTGAAAACAGAACAGGGACCGCAGGAAGCAGCCCCAGCCCTGATGGAGAAGGAGAATGATTATGTAAATTTGCCTCCATTTACCTCTATGGAAGAGCAAGGTTTTGGCTATGTGAATTTGTCCTCCCCTACACCCGTGGAGGAACAAAGTCAGCAGTTGGCCGACGGACCAATTCAAAATGCAAAGATTTCAGCTTCGCAGAAAATCAACCGGCTCCTCCAACAGGCTTATGAACATGAGTTACTCCAGAGGGTCATTAAAGAGAAGAATGAAAGGCTGACAGAGAGGTATAACGAGCTGTACGTCTCTTTTCACGGATTGACCAAGAAACATGGCAAAATGAGGGGCAGAAACATTAGGCTTATCAGGGAAAACATCAGATTGAGGAGGAAGGTCAAAGTTTTGGAAGGTAAGGGAGAAAGTCAGAGTCCCCTACCCATGGTACATTTGAACCTGGAGACCTTGGCTACAGTTGCGATCGACTTTTCCAATCCTCCAACCTCGGCCCAAGAGGAAGAAAAATCCAGGTAACAAGAGGATAGGAACACAATTTTGTTGTTTTTGTAGGATGGGTCATGCATGGTTTTCAGCAACTTGGGAGAACAACAAAGTTGTTCATTACCTGCCAAATCCCATTCTGGTAGTATATTACGTGCAGGCGACGCCCTCCCGGATACCGAAAAGGAATAAGGTTTTCCAGCACTCTTAAGCATTTTGGTGGTTTAGGCGAAGCGTTACTCTAATTCATTAACCACCGAACGCTAGGCTTTCGGTTTCTTATCGCCTTCAAGCCCCAATTTTGTTAGCTAGCGAAAACTAAAATAAATGCACAGGTTTTTCTTCGGGCATCAAACCTCTTTTGTGTTGTTCCTAGCATCTTGAAGGCGTTTTCTAGGGGATTGACAAGCGTTCAAGTACACCACAATCGCATCTGGTTGCAGACTGAGAGCACTGGCAGATTTGACAGTAAAATATTCCTGCCTATTTTTGGAAAGCACTTCTATAGGTTTTTTGTAGAATGACAGTTTCACACCTGCCCCCTAGCTCCACGACGCTCGTCTCAGCTGTCAAGCGTAGGTTCACCAATGAAGAGCAGTTACTTTGATTATGACACACTATTACGTCTTTCATTAGTTGTTCCCAGTTGTTATTTTTAGTATATTCAATCCATCTTTTTGGGATCTGAAAAACTCTGTAATGGCTATAAAGCCGAGGACTGAAGTAGGATAGAGGTTCGAATTTGGAGAGACTAATCGAATTTTGTATTCTCAGACTCCTGTGACTTTCTAGATAATACAAGCTTCTTTTATTATTGGCTGTCAGATTCTTTCTTCTTGTGTTTTTGTACTTGTTGTGAATGATGTATTTCCTGTATGTTCACTTTAATTGCTAGATAGTTGTTATCATGTCATGGTGTTAAAGGTTTGAACATATATGCTATAATTTTTTTGTGCTTAGCCATTTATATACGTTCTACTGTGTATGAGTCTGCTAAAAGCAACCAGGATTCACACCCCTTCTTTTAAATCAAACCTCTGAACAACCGTAGTCAAAGCCTTGTTTGTCTGAGCGTCCTCATGAATGTTGTGAGAGTGTAAATTTTTGTTCTTATCATCCAACTTGAGCCAAAATAAACCCCTTCTTTCAAGATAAGTTTAAGTTACCAGGCATCTCTGAAATACAACCTAGGAGAGCTTCCTGGAGTGATAACAGTTTCCAAGAAGTATGCCATCATTAACAAGGACATCAAGAGCCTAACACCATGTATCTGAGTCATATGTTTTCCAAGTGCCATCATACCACGACATGTGTGGGTGCCAAACACTTTCTCATGCACTAGGTCCATCTCCAATGGTTCCATGACCCCATCAACCCACAAATGACCACAGAATGGGTCATTTGGACCATTCATGCCATGTCATCAACGTCACTGCTTCATACTCCATATCATCCACTTAAATTATTTCTTTGTCATTAATGGTTGGTCATCAATGACAACCTATGCTCAACAAACTCCCCCTTTGTCATTGATGGAAAAATCCTTCAAATACCCCCCCCCCCCTTAACATTAATGACAAAGGGTCAAACATTGAATCATAGAAAGCTTCACAATGCCCAAAAAAAAATTGGGTGCATGAATACTCTCCCCCTTGCATGGAGACTAATTGCTCCCCTTGAGATGATGATTTTCCATATTTTTTTATACAATTATTACTGAATGATCCCCCTATCTGATATGTTGTTGTGCTTGTACTAAGATTTGCTTCTCTTTTCTTTTTGGATCCCTCTGATAGCTTTGCTTGTTTGTTCGTCACTATCTTCACTATGCTCCTAGTTGGTCTTCTCAAGACATTTGAGTTGCCTCACAAATGATCCCTAGTCTTCAAGGATTTTCATCAGAACTTTCTTTGATCAAAAACATACAAGCAATAGTGTCTGAGCAACTGTCCTTTTGTTAAGACATCATCCAAGTCTGATCTTCAGTCTGTAAACACCTTCAACATTACACACAAAAACTGCACTTCAAGATAAACTTTTGCATGCATACTGGATGGCATTTGTCTAACTTCAAGGTTCACATAGCTCATCAAGGTTCTGCCTGCAGGCATATTTTCTTAATTGTGCGTGCATTATGAGTTCTCCAACCTCCTACCATGGTTCCAATCTGCAACTCTTGCAGACACTTGCAGTCATTCCTTCATTGATTTCGGTCATTTCAGTTGTATATTGACACATACATTCTCATCTCCTTCAAACTCTTATCAACCTCTTGCGTTCATTTTGGGCATTCGCTTCGTTGACTGCGGGTGTTAAGTCTTCTTGTATTTTCTTCACTCCCTTTAGAGCCTAATGGGAATTTCTTTATCAACACTTGCGTGCATTTTAACCATCAATTGCAAGCATTTTCATTCCACTTTCTCGATGGGAATTAACGTTGGATGCGGGCAATCTTCAAGGTAAAGTCTACGCAAGAAATTTTGGATAACCTGGTGGGCATCTCCTCATTTGTTGCGGTCATCTCAACTGAACTATGATAAATCTTCACTCTTTGAACAACTTCACAATTGCATATCTTATCCTTAAATGCTTTGACCAGATCCAAAGCTAGATCAGCATGCTTATGATTTATATTACAACTGTACAAGCTTACTTCTGTCACTTCTCATATGTCAATCATCAACAGTACAATATAAGTCAACAAATCAGATACCAATAACAAGTGTTCCTTGAAAAATGCCTTAGAGTGTCACAAGGAAAACTTTAAATCAGTCTAGGACTATATTCATGCCAGCATATCTTCTTAAGAGGCCAAGTTCTTTTTCATCTGCAATATTAGCCTTTAGCTGCAGGAATTCACCTCATACCCAAAGCAAAAAACATACTTGGATTGTTGCTCCCATGGTTGCTCTTTATTTGCTCACACAGATCTACTGTCATGTACTGGTGTACTGCAATTTCAACAACTGCTAGCTCCTCTTGTCACTGCCCTTCAAGTGCCTTTAATGAGAATGTTAGGAAAGTCAAAAAATCATTCCCTTACGAGTTACAATTATTTGTTTTGGTTGCTCCCCCTAACACTGATATTCCTTACTTGTGAGACTGCTTCATTCATTTTCCAATTCACGAGATACAAACTGACTTTGAATACTTTCATTCTATATGAGATCTGTAAATCTATTAAATTCTTTGCACAGTTCTTCACATACCCAAGCTCAATCTCCCACTTATCATTATGCACATTTCTTCAACTGCAATCACGATCCTTGGACCTGCTTGGAGCAGCCTTCTCTTACCTTTGAGCTCATCATCCAAACACCATGAACTCAAGGTGTATTGAGGTTTTTGCAAGACCTCAGTTTTGGATTTCTAAATGGAAACCAATTTCCCTGTACTGATCGAATTCATTTAGATCTAGCAAAAAATTATTTTTCTTCCATACCTAGGAATTTCCTTGGCTATGACCACTTGTTCTTTGGGTTTCAAATCTGCTTGCAATATTTTGCTTCCAAGGTTAATTGGATCTCCTTGTTGATGTGTATGAAAATATCTTCATAGGCTTTCTTCTTGCACTTGTACAAGCTTGGGCTTTATGGCCAACACCACCAGAGGTGAAGCATCTCAAAGTGTGACAGTTAGCAGCAGAATGTCCGATTCGGTCACATGTCCAGCATCTCATTTTGTCACTTCGAATTTCAGCACTATTTCTTCCATGGAACGTACAATCCATAGCCTTGTGACCAAAACCATTACAAGAATAACAATAACCATTAAAGATGCTATCATACCTAACTGCTTGATTCCATCTTGGAGTTGTCTCTCTTCTTCTAAAGAATTTGCTTTGAGGAGTGGGAGCAACTTCTTGATGCATTTTTTATCTTCCAAATTTGTTGTCATGTGCAGGTGCTTGTTGAGGAGATTTGCTTTTACCTTTGAAGGATGTAGATCCAACTTCAAGAGTCTTGGGGGACCACATGTCTTCTTCATATTTTTCTTCTACCTTCTTGTACCCAAGAACAGATTTTTCAAAGGGAGATCTTTGACAATCCAATATTTTATCCAATATGACGGAGCTGTTATTGAACTTCACATGATTGTTTGATTTTTCGGTCTTCTTTCTAATACCAACAATTTCCATTTCAAGCCTCTAATTTGTCTTCTCTTTTTCTTCTAGCTGGAGCTTCATGGATTCTTCTATTCTTTTGGCTTCTTCCAGCTGAGTCTTCAAACTAATATTATCTCTTCTTGTTTCTTGAAGCTCTTTATGGATTTTAATAATATCTTCTTGTTCTTTTTCTAATTTGATCTTCAATCTTCCAACTTCATCATTTTCAGCTTCTAGCATATCTTATAAATCTTTGTTCTTGAGTTTCACTCTCATGAGCAAATCCTTTATCTCCTTTTCGTACTTTTCAAATGACCCAAAATATTCTTCTTAAGCCTTGGGTTAAATTTGAGATCAACATCCAATAGGGTGCGTGCAAATGCATCATTGACCTTCAACAAGTCTTCCTTCTCATCTTCTGTAAGCAGAATTTCAACATCATCACATTCAAAATTATCACTAACTGAAGAGTTCTTACCTTCACTTGTTTCTAAAGATTGTACTTGTTTTTCTTCTTGCTTCTCATCCTTGACTTTTGTTTCCTTTTCTTTGTCTTGAATCCTTTTGTATTCTTCTTCAAGCTTGAGCCAGAGATCCTTGGCAGAGGTGTATTTTTTTACATTTTCTTTGATAGGGCATGAGAGTCCATCCATCAGAAAATTCAATGCAATCTTATTGTCTTTCTCAAATGTTGTCTTTGTCTTCTTGTTGGGCTAGACAGGTGGGTTTACCACTATTTCCCAAACACCGAATTGCTTTAGGTAATCTTTCATTCTGATTCTCCACCCAAAATAATCTGATGTCTCAAAGGTTGGAACTTCATGATTGACTTTTGTTGGTCCTTCCATATTGTGTCCACAGATCCCTTCAAGCTTGCTAGGATTATGATGAAGGCCCGCTCTAATACCAATTGTTAGACACAATGGAACCTTGAGAGGGGGCATGCATTAGTGGGCCATCCCTTAAGATCAATTTAGACTTCTTGTAAACTCAAACATATATCATTTAACATTTCACTTTAACATTTAGGCAGATATTATCATTCATACTAAGCTATGCAAAGCTAATCATTAAATATGTCATTCATCATAAACAATTCACACCATTAGAGATACAAGATGAGCTTTGTAATATTTTTATATTTTGATTCAATCGGCTACAACCGTTAGGTGTTATTAGCTACAACTGAATCAGAAGCACCAACTTCTATTCCAAGACTCATCTTGGTTTTTTTCTCAGATCCAACTAAGAAAAATAGTACAAGGCTCAGCTTGTAATTACATATTACTTTCTATCAATCACTTTTCTGATAACTCAATCATAACACACTGATCTGTCCTCTGCTCACCTAGTCATGTCACTTTATCATTTATGCTCATTAGCTTGTCACAACTTAGTCATTATGTCACTTGTGAAATGACTAAGTTATGTCAATCAGATCTGTCCTCTGTCCAACAACTTGTCACTGCCTGTCAACACAGCTTTGATTGCTCTATAAGTATGAACTCTTGCTTTCCTTAGCATCGCCCAGATTCTTCCTCAAATCTGCATTTTTTGAACAACCAAAAGTTTCCTTCCTGAAACTTGTCATATGCAATATAGTATTCATCACAAGCTGTCACAGTCCTTCTTCAAGGCACAATAAGAACTCAGCCAAAAGAAAGGTTGTCCAACTTGACTTTAGGAATACTCAACAATGTATCTTCAAATATTAACTTAATACATTTTTGAACTTCCTTAGTCTTTGCATGTACAAACTCTTTACATATGTAGTCTTTAGATTCCTTACAGCTTGCAGTCTCTGCTCAATAAATGGCTATACTATTCTATCAATCAAACATGAATTTGTCTTATAGAAAAAATTATGGAAGAGCCCAGAACACCTTCAAAACTTCCAATACCCAAACACTTCCATACTTCAACCTTATCAAGCCAAACACATATCAGTCCAACACTGATCTACATACCTCAATAAGAATTTCTATTTCAACCTGGATAAGTATATTTCACATCCTTGGTCTGCTGCCATCTGGTCTCTACCTCAGTCCACAGACATTCATCCACACGAAAATCAGAGAAAGATCAGACTGCAAAAACAATATCTGTTGCTGCGTCACTGCTCCTTTTCACCCAAAATTTCCTTAGCAAAAGTCAAATTTCAGAGCTCTTACTGTCCTCCACGAACTTCCCTCAATAAGGCGAGTTTCCTCTTATTTGTATAGGTTTGACCCCCTATTTTTATGAGGCCGACCTGTTTAGAAAGAATTGTTTTATTTTTTATTTTAATCTCTCACTGAGCCGAATTGATCCTTTTAATTTTTAATTGTATTTTTGAAATAATTGTTGAGCCGAATTTGCAGGCATTTTTTCAAGTTATATTTTGGTTCTTTAAAAGTCTTCAAATGAGCTCCAACTCCATCAATATTCCAATAGACCTTTGTCATCATTCCAATAGCCATCTCGCCATACAAGGGACCATTCATAATCATCACATATTTGCCAAGTGTGTGGGTTCAATACTTAAGGGTACCACATGAGGGTTTTAAGGATTCTTTCAAGGTATCATTTAGTATTTAATTATCAACATACGCAACCAAGTGTATCCAAGTGTTTGAGTGCCATCTTCAAGGGTTCCAAGGAGTATGCCATCATTAACAAGGACATCAAGAGCCTCACACCATGTATCTGAGTCATATGTTTTCCAAGTGCCATCATACCACGACATGTGTGGGTTCCAAACACTTTCTCATGCACTAGGTCCATCTCCAAGGGTTCCATGACCCCATCAACCCACAAAGGACCGCAAGATGGGTCATTTGGACCATTCATGCCATGTCATCAACGTCACTACTTCATACTCCATATCATCCACTTAAATTATTTATTTGTCATTAATGGTTGGTCATCAATGGCAACCTATGCTCAACAGTAGGAAAATATGATGCCCCAGAAGGAACACGTAGGGAAAGCAAGAGACCAATGCCATACTCTAGTTATGTAGTTGTTATCACATCCATAGTGGTCAGGCTACCATGATTGCAGAGCAGTTCAGTATATATTTTTGAGATTGGAATTTACAGATTTTTTAGTGAGATTAGCTATGATGAGCAGCATTACTTATGATCACTCACACATCAGAGCAGACCCAGATCAAAAATGCAGTAGACCTTATGCCAAGTTTGAGCCTCTTGACCTAAGATTTGATGACCGATATGACCTTTTATCCCATACAGAGCAACGTAGTGCCCAGAGTTTCAACAGCAGTGTTTCAGTGGTTATAGGTGATCCAGATAGATGATACATGTATATGGACCAACATGTATATGACGTGCATTGGTTTCATTATCTTTCTCTTTTGGTCATTTTGATAGCTTGACTTAGTATCTAGTGTTCATGATCTGGCAGTAGATATATATATATATATATATATATATATATATCAAATGAATATGGTTGTTAATGAATATCTAAGTGGTTTTATTACTAACATTTAGAATCTCTTGTTTTATACTCATTGGGTTTACCCTCCTAGGAGTGTGGATATGATCATTCCCACCTTTATAGATTGCTAGCTTAGACATCACCTTCACTTTCCCCATCCATCTGTTATCTTTCTCACTTTTAGTTTTTACCCCGACTTACACCTTAGCCTGTGATATGGAGGACTTCCCCACTTTTTCCTTTGTGTTGGATAGCATCCCTGTTAGTTTGTGTCTCGGCTCTAAGTTGGATAGCATACCTTGATCACTCTAGTCGATTGCCCCGATGTTTGGTCTTGATTGTAGAAATTCCCCCTAGTTGCTTAAGTTGTGTTGGCTAAAACTTGATGCAAATTGTACTGCCATCATTACATATGGAAACTATTGCTATATATTTTTTGAAATCCCATGAAAGTACTTTGAAAACTGTGCTTCTTAGAACAATGAAAGAGGGCTATAATTTTGAATGGCAACTTAAATGAAAAATACCTTGGATGAAATCTTGAGTAGTTGTGCTTCTAAGCACATGCAAAATCCCCAAAAGGGTTATGAAATAAATTGAAATGGAAACTAAAAGTACCCTGGATGAAAGATTTAGTATTTGTGCTTCTAAGAACATGCAAAATCCCCAAAAGGGTCATATAGGCCTAAATAAAGCAGTGGTTAAATATATAGAGTCATGCAAAGGTTCAGAAGTCAGAGACTATACAATCATATTTCACTAGAGTATATGAGATCAAAGAACAATTATAAGTTATTGGAGACATGATAGAAGAAGCAGAATTTGTGATGAAAACCTTGAATGGTCTTCCAAGATATTGTGAACCTTTTGTTCAGGGCATATGCTCTAGGAAGAGATTGATAAAGTTTAGACAACTATGGGAAGAATGTGTACAGGAAGAAGAAAGGATAGCAGCGAGAGAAGATAAAATAAATGATAATGAATATCAAGCTTTGGCAACCCATACCAAAGGAATAAAAAAAATAAAGAATGTTGTACGTTCTCATGACCACTCTCCCAGAGGATATCAAATATATCAAAGGAACAAAAGGGTCAAGAGAGACTTCTCCTCCTTTGAATGTTTCTCTTGTCACAAGATGGGACACATTGCAAGAAATTGTCCTCTTAGAGCTGAACAATTCAAGAATCAGAAGAAAAAATTTCATCCCCATGCAACCGAGAACGATGAACATGATGATGAAATCAATATCAGAGAAGATGAAGATTCCAATGAAGAATGTGTTCCAATTTCATCCCTCGTTGGTTCAATATCTCATGTAAGTGACACTTGGTTAGTAGGCATTGGAGCCTCCAAACACATGACAAGATACAAAGACTCTCTTTCACACCTTATGCAGAAAGATTCTCCACACAAAGTGAAGCTTGGAGATGATTACCAATATCCTATCAAAGGAATGGGAGAGGCTACTTACAAGTTGGACTCTGGAAAGTCCATGAATATGAAGGAAGTCCTATATGTTTCGGGTTTGAAAAAGAAACTTCTTTCTATCTCAACATTATATAAGAAAGGTATTAGAGTTGCATTTGTAGATGGTGAAGTTCTTATGTGGCCAAAGGGGAAGACAATCAATGATGTAGTTGTTATTGGAGTTGAGGAAGGAGGACCTTATAAACTCAAGGGGCATGCAGATTCAACACTAATGTCTAGTACGATGAATCCTTGTGAATTATGGCATAGAAGACTAGCTCATATACACTACAAAGCTTTACCAATAGTGAATAAAGTGGTGACTGGATTACGAGAAATCCAGGTTGATCATGAAGGGGTGTGCAAAGGATGTGCACACGGAAAAAGTACAAAGCACCCATTTCCAAGCAGTGATAGAAAAGCAAAAGGCATATTGGACATTGTTCACTCCGACATTTGTGGACCTATGCCAACTACTTAATTAAGTGGGTATGTTTACTATGCTTCTTTTATTGATGATTATTCCCAAAAAACATGGATTTATTTCCTAAAGAATAAAAGTAAAGTATTTGAAAAGTTTAAAGAGTTTAAAGATCTTGTGGAAAACCTCTCTGAAAAGAAGATCAAGATACTAAGGTTAGATAATGGAGGAGAATACACTTCAGGTGATTTCAAAGAATTCTGTAAACAACCAAGGATTAAAAGGGAGCTTACCATCCCCTATAATCCACACCAAAATGGTGTAGCTGAAAGGAAGAATAGATCTATCATGGAAGCAGTGAAGGCCATGATACATGATCAAGACCTACCCATGAATCTATGGGTTGAAGCAAATAGAACCGCTTTTTATGTGCATAATAGAATCTCCCATAGTGCTCTTGGAAACAAGATTCCAAAAGAGATGTTTACTGGTGAGAATCCTGAAGTCAGTCATCTAAAGATATTTGGGTGTCTAGTATTCATACACAATCCAAAAGAGAAGAGATCAAAGTTGGAACCTTCAGGAAGGAAGGGGATATTTGTGGTTTACAATGAGCAATCAAAGGCTCACCATATCTAAATCCTAGGATACCGCCAAATTGAACTTAGCAGAGATGTTCCATTTGATGAAGATACAACTTTCAACAAGTCTAAGAAGACCCATGAGGATGAATAAGAACATGAATCTCCTAGAGTTACATAAACTAATAATGCACCAAATAGGAATATTGAAGAAGAGCATATACCAGAGGATCATGATATGACAGAACCTCAAAGACCTAAGGAACCACCTCATGAGATAAATTCATGGAAGAGAAAACCAGCTTGGGCACAAGAAATCATCCAAGATGTGGGTGTTAGACACAATGGCACACTGAGAGGGGGGGTGAATCAATGGGACAACCCTTAATATCAATTTTGACTTCTTGTAAACTCAAACATATATCATTTAAAATTTCACTTTAACATTTATGTAGATATTATCATTCATACTAAGCTATTCAAAACTAATCATTAAATATGTCATTCACCATAAACAATTCACACCATTAGAGACACAAGATGAGCTTTGTAATATTTTTATATTTTGATTCAACCGGCTACCACTGTTAGGTGTTATCAACTACAACTGAATCAGAAGCACCAAATTCTATTCCAAGACTTAGCTTGGTCTTTTTCTCAGATCCAACTAAGAAAAATAGTACAATGCCTAGCTTGTAATTACATATTACTTTTTGTCACATCGTCTGTCAATCACTTGTCCAATAACTCAGTCATAACACATTGATCTGTCCTCTGCTCACCTAGTCATGTCACTTTATCATTTATGCTCATTAGCTTGTCACTGCTTAGTCATTATGTCACTTGTGAAATAACTAAATCATGTCAATCAGATTTTTCCTCTACTCAACAACTTGTCACTTCCTGTCATTACAGCTTTGATTGATCTATAAGTATGAACTATTGCATTCCTTAGCATCGCCTAGATTCTTCCTCAAATATGCTTTTTTTGTACAACCACAAGTTGCCTTCTTGAAACTTGTCATATTGAAGATAGTCTTAACCACAGACTGTCACAGTCCTTATTCAAGACACAATAAGAACTCAACCAAAAGAAAGGTTGTGCAACTTGATTTCAGGAATACTCAACAATGTATCTTCAAATATTCACTTAATACATTTATGAACTTCCTTAGTTTTTGGATGTACAAACTCTTTAAATATGAAGTCTTTAGATTCCTTACAGCTTACAGTCTCTGCTCAATAAATGGATATATTATTCTATCAATCAAACATGAATTTGTCTTATAGTTAGACTTATGGAAGAGCCCATAACACCTTCAAAAATTCCAATACCCAAACACTTCCAGACTTAAAGCTTATCAAGCCAAACACATATCAATCCAACACTGATCTACATACCTCAATCATAATTTATGTTTCAACCTGGATAAGTATATTTCACATCCTTGGTCTGTTTCCGTCTGATCTTTGCCTCAGTCCACAGACATTCATCCACACAAAAATCAGAGAGAAACTCAGAAAAAACATTAGACTGCAAAAACAATATCTGCTGCTGCGTCACTGTTCCTTTTCACCCAAAATTTCCTCAACAAAAGTCAAATTTCAGATCTCTTACTGTCCTCCACGAACTTCCCTCAATAAGGCGAGTTTCCTCTTATTTATATAGGTTTGATACCCTATTTTTATGAGGCCGGCCTGTTTAAAAATAATTGTTTTATTTTTTATTTTAATCTCTGACTGAGCCGACTTGACCCTTTTAATTTTTAATTGTCTTTTTGAAATAATTGTAGAGCCGACTTTGCAGGCATTTTTTCAAGTTATATTTTGGTTCTTTAAAAGCTTTCAAGTGAGCTCCAACTCCATCGATATTCCAATAGACCTCTGTCATCATTCCAACATCCATCTCTCCGTAAAAGGGACCATTCATAATCATCACATATTTGCCAAGTGTGTGGGTTCAATATTTAAGGGCACCACATGCGGGTTTCAAGGACTCTTTCAAGGTATCGTTTAGTATTTAATCATCAACATGCACAACAAAGTGTGTCCAACTGTTTGAGTGCCATCTTCAAGGGTTCCAAGAAGTATGCCATCATTAACAAGGACATCAAGAGCCTCACACCATGTATCTGAGTCATATTTTTTCCAAGTACCATCATACCACGACATGTGTGGGTGCCAAACACTTTCTCATGCACTAGGTTCATCTCCAATGGTTCCATGACCCCATCAACCCACAAATGACCACAAAATGGGTCATTTGGACCATTCACGCCATGTCATCAACGTCACTGCTTCATACTCCATATCATCCACTTAAATTATTTCTTTGTCATTAATGGTTGGTCATCAATGACAACCTATGCTCAACAAATTCCCCCTTTGTCATTGATGGAAAAATCCTTCAAATGCCCCCCCCCCCCTTTGACATTAATGACAAAGGGTCAAACATTGAATCATAGAAAGCTTCACAAAGCCCCCAAAAAAATTGGGTGCATGAATACTCTCCCCCTTGCATGGAGACTAATTGCTCCCCCTGAGATGATGATTTTCCATCTTTTTTATACAATTATTACTGAATGCTCCCCCTGTCTGATATGTTGTTGTGCTTGTACTGAGATTTGCTTCTCTTTTCTTTTTGGCTCCCTCTGAGAGCTTTGCTTGCTTGTTCGTCACTATCTTCACTATGCTCCTAGTTGGTCTTCTCAAGACATTTGAGTTGCCTCACAAATGATCCCTAGTCTTCAAGGCTTTTCAACAGAACTTTCTTTGATCAAAAACTTACAAGCAATAGTGTCTGAGCAATTGTCCTTTTGTTAAGACATCATCCAAGTCTGATCTTCAGCCTGTAAACGCCTTCAACATTACACACAAAAATTGCAATTCAAGATAAACTTCTATGTGCATACTGGCTGGCATTTGTCTAACTTCAAGGTTCACATAGCTCATCAAGGTTCTACATGCGAGCATATTTTCTTAATTGTGCGTGCATTATGAGTTCTCCAACCTCTTACCATGGTTCCAATCTGCTACTCTTGCAGACACTTGCAGTCATTCCTTCATTGATTTCGGTCATTTCAGTTGTATATTGACACATACAAAAATTTTCATCTCCTTCAAACTCTTATCAACCTCTTGCGCTCATTTTGGGAATTTGCTTCGTTGACTGCGGGTGTTAAGTCTGCTTGTATTTTCTTCACTCCCTTTAGAGCCTAATGGGAATTTCTTTATCAACACTTGCGTGCATTTTAACCATCAATTGCGGGCATTTTCATTCCACTTTCTTGATGGGCATTAACGTTGTATGCGGGCAATCTTCAAGGTAAATTTAACGCAAGACATTTTGGATAACCTGGTGGGAATCTCCTCATTTGTTGCGGTCATCTCAACTGAACGACGATAAATATTCACTCTTTGAACAACTTCACAATTGCATATCTTATGCTTAAATGCTTTGACCAAATCCAAAGCTATATCAACATGCTTATGATTTATATTACAACTGTACAAGCTTACTTCAGTCACTTCCCATATGTCAATCATCAACAGTACAATATAAGTCAACAAATCAGATACCAATAACAAGTGTTCCTTGAAAAATGCCTTAGAGTGTCACAAGGAAAACTTTAAATCAGTCTAGGACTATATTCATGCCAGAATATCTTCTTAAGAGGCCAAGTTCTTTTTCATCTGCAATATTAGCCTTTAGCTGCAGCAATTCACCTCATACCCAAAGCACAAAACATACTTGGATAGTTGCTCCCACGGCCACTCTTTATTTTCTCACACACATCTACTGTCATGTACTGGTGTACTGCAATTTCAACTACTGCTAGCTCCTCTTGTCACTGCCCTTCAAGTGCCTTTAATGAGAATGTTAGGAAAGTCAAAAAAGCATTCCCTTACGAGTTACAATTATTTGTTTTGGTTGCTCCCCCTAACACTGATATTCCTTACTTGTGAGACTGCTTCATTCATTTTCCAATTCACCGGATATAAACTGACTTTGAATACTTTCATTCTATATGAGATATGGAAATCTATTAAATTCTTTGCACAGTTCTTCACATACCCAAGCTCAAGCTCCCACTTATCATTATGCACATTTTTCTTCAACTACAATCACGATCCTTGGACCTGTTTGGAGCAGCCTTCTCTTACCTTTGAGCTCATCATCCAAACTGATGAGTCCAATTTTCAGTTATTTGATAAGCCTTTTTCCCGCAGTCAAGCTCAAGCAATGGCGAAGAAACACACTCATTTGTGGGAAAAATGTTTTACTTTAATTATTTAATGAAGTTGTTTTTCACGATTATTCTTGTATGTTTAAAATGCGTATTCAATAAACTAACTCTGTGGAAATCAAGTGTGATTGAGTAGGTTCAGGGGCATTAAAGGACGAACACGTAGAAGACTGAGGGATCATGCAGCTCGGCGCCCTGTTTCCTGATTTATAGAGAACACACTCTTGTTCAAGGAGAATCGACATTTAGAGAGTTAGTTAGGTTCAGCATTAAGAATCATATAAATATGGACCTCTCGGATAGCGAGAGGTCTCTATTGACATTTTTGGAGAAACATTGTTTTACGTTTTTGCACTCTTGAGATAATTCTGAATTACAGACCTTTGTGAAGACATGGATTTTATATTTTAATGGAAGATTGATGTTAAATCCCAATCAACATCTATAAGTTTCGTTCCCTCCTAAGTACGGGTTGGAGAGGGCCCCTCCAACACGTAAGTCAGGGGATTTCCATTTTCCAAGTATTTCTGATTATGTGTTTTACAGTGATGAAACTTTATATCGCATATGGAAGCATTTGAATGATGTATTGATTTTGTATTAATTTATAATACGTTCTGTAGTTCAGCAACACGGTTTCAATAGTCCTGTAGCTGCTTTCTTCCAACGCACATTTTAACCAACGATTACATATGTATTAGCATTGCTTTCAAAAGTCATGGTTTAGATCTAAGGTTTATGAATGTTCCCCATCATGATTAATTGCTTTGATTTCTTAATAATGGATGTGTAGCATGAGATGATTGCACTACAAACTTAGTTTTGATATTTAAATGATTTAGATCAGAGTTCTAGTTTTATGCATAAGTAGTTACAGACCTTGCTTTATTTAATTCAGAATAGATCTGTTATGGCATTTCACTTTCATAGTCTAGATTCACCATTCTGCATTAGGTAAATTCATAGGATTATCTCTTCCACTTTCAGCATTTTAATTCTTTAAAACAGATTTCCTGCTTTTAGTATTTTAATTCTTTAAAACAGATTTACTGCTTTTAGTATTTTAATTCTTTAAAATATATTTACTGTTTTCCAGCATTTAATTCCCTAGTATAAACAGTTTTACATATTGAGTAGGAAACCCTTAAAACATTGATACTGACACCCAACCGCGACAAAGAGTATCCTATAAGAGAACAGATAGTGCATGCACCTCTAAAGTTTGTACGTCCCTCGGGTTGATAATTAAAGTAGGCTCTTAGTACAACTGCCCTCATTAGGCATCCATATTGGGAGCTCACCACTTTTTGGCGTCGTTGACGGGGAGGTGCTAAATCTTTTAGGAGACATCACCTAAAAACAACACAAAAAGAAAACATAAATCACATAAAACAAAAACATAAATATTTTTTTTACCAATGAATGCCTTGTCGGCAAAGGGATAGGTTTGGCCGCTTTCTTCTCAAGCATTCCATGAGCAACAATGGTAATAACCGTTCTGACCATTCTCAGTTTGAATTTCTACACTCTGAAAATGAAACTGACTCCACATACGATCCAAATAGAATCAACTTCACTACTAGTTATAGCTCAAACACCACAATGGAAAACGAAGAGGAGGAACCTAGGGATCTTTTCACCTTTCCCATTAGCATACCTCTTGGAGATGCCAGGATGAAGAACATCAATCCTAATAATCTACCAAACTTCCATGGTTTGACTTCAGAAGATCCTGACACATTCCTGTTTGAATTTGAGGTAGTTTGCAAATCATTTGATTACACTATTAATGCACAAAAGCTAAGGCTTTTTCCTTCCACACTGAAAGACATATCACTTCGGTGGTTTATGAGCCTTGAGGGGAATAGTATCTTTAGCTGGGATCAAATGAAACATGCATTCTTAGAAAAATATAGGGACTACTGCAAGGCCAAAGATACAAGGGATGAAATCTTTAGGATGCAACAAGGAGAAAGAGAGTCATTAGAAGACTATGCCCAAAGATTTCAACTCACCTACAAACGAGCCAATCATTGCACCTTGGATCCTGAATCACTAAAACTTGTCCTTCTTAGGGGTGTAAAAGAGTAGAATTTTGAAGTCTTAAATCTTCTAGGAGATGGAGATATATTCCAGAAATCTTTTGACCAGATCCTGCAAATCTTCAAAAACTACTCTAGATCTAGGAAAACTAAGAATGGGACAAGGGATACACACACATCTACTGGTGGATCAACATCTTCAGGACCAACACTTACAAAATCTGATTTAGGAAACCTACTAGATGAAATGAAGACTAACAATGCAACTTGATGCTCTTCAAATAAAAATGAAACAGGATGAAATTAACCAAGCCTTGGAAGTATTCTGTCCTCATTGTAGAAAAAAACATGAGAAGGGGCAGTGCACCTTGAACACAATAGAAGTATGTGGTCTCTGCACGGAGGACCATTCCACTGATAAATGTCCCCTCTTACCCTCATGTAAGGAGGTTATTCAAGACCCAGTAGCTGAAGGAGCAATAGAACAACTATGTTTTATAAATCAGAGGAGGAATAATTTTGTTAGACCATATCAACATAGCAATCAAGCCTACTATAATCAAGGACATCCAAATTGGAACTCTGCACCAACTCCATGGCAAGCACAGCAAAATCCAAACCAATGGAAACATAATCAACAAACATATCAACCATCCTATCAACAACCATATTATCCTCAATACCCCCCACCTTTTCCATCCACCACAAATTATGCAAATCAATACCCCCATCCATCAAATTGGAGGGCGCCATTACAGCAACCACTTATTATGGCACCCCCACAACCTCAACCATCCCCCAAACCTCCACCCTTTCCATCCCAACCAATCCCAAATCCTAATAATAACAGACCTCCACAACAGCAACAGACATATAATGTTGATATCACACAATTCCCTACCTATGTTGTAGACACCATAGAAATAAACGAAATAAACCTGTGATCTGGAAAAACGTTGCAGAATACATCCCCACACAACATCCAACAACCTGAAGCTCAAGAACAAACAACAGAACCCTATGTTCAGCATCCAGACGAATCAGACCCTGTTGAGGAAGAAAACCAACCACTCCCATGCAACAGAAACCCTCCATTTCCAGAAAAAAAAACTAGTCCGAAGTACAAAAGAAGAGGAAGAGAATACAATTTTAAACGAATTCAAGCACTTAACTATCCAAATCCCGATTTTACAAGCCATAAGGGATGTGCCCATCTGCAACAAATTTATTAGAGAGAATTTCCTAAAGAAACCAGGAAGGAGGAAGCGTGACCCACCAACCATAAATGTAGTGGGACAATTGGTCGATTTAATGTTGGGTGTCAAAATAAACCCTAAATATCTTGATCCTGGTAGTCCTGTAGTAGACGTCACCACAAATAACAAGCTAATAAATAAAAGCTTAATAGATTTGGGAGATGTGATCAATGTCATGACTAAGGAAACCATGTTATACCTGGGACTCCAATCAATGGTCAGACCAACCACAACAGTACTCCAACTAGCAGACACATCCACTGTGAAACCCGAAGGAATGCTAGAAGACATTATGATCAATATTGAATCCTGGGAATACCCAGCTGATTTTATAATAATTGAAATCAAAAGCAAACTTAGTTGCTATCCAATTATACTAGGTAGGCCTTGGTTAGCAACTGCGGACGCTTACATAGGTTGCCGATAAGGAAAGATGACAATCACCAGTGGACATACCAGGAAGAAAATCACAATCTACCCACCAGCAATGAAATCTTCAGAGTTAGAATATCAAAATTGGACAGAAGATTACCAGAATACACCAAATCACAACCTCCGACCTATACTAACAATTGTTGTTGCAATATCACTAAAAGCAATAGACGAAGATGGACATATAGATAGATTTATACAAAATGTATCTTCTAACAATCATGTTATTCAAGAATTTTTTTCTACAAAAACAGGTGACAGTTCAAAACATAACATGGATGACTTATGGACAGAAGTACTCGAAGAACATATTGAAAAGGTAAAAGTTGTGGAAATTCACCTTGGCAAAATAGTCAACATAAATTCCAATTTGAAACCAGAGCAAGAAAGGAAATTAATGAAGATACTAGAAGAACAGAGTAAAGCATGTGCATGCACATATGCAAACATGAAAGGAATACATCCTGATATCTGCAAACACTACATTTACATCAAAGAAGGTTCTACTCCTATCAGTAAACCACAAAGAAGGTTGAACCCTGCATTAAAAGACATAGTCAAAGTGGAATTACAAAATTTATTAGATGCAGGGTTCATCTATCCAATATCTGATAGTGAGTGGGTCTCACCACTAGTTATAGTACCCAAAAAAGGAGGCAAATGGAGAATTTGTGTGGACTACAGGGAGCTGAATAAAGCAACCAAGAAAGATCACTTTCCACTTCCATTTATAGATCAGGTGCTAGATACATTATCTGGAAACAAGTATTTTTCATTCTTAGACGGTTTTCAGTGGGTACAACCAAATTTTAATACACCTAGCTGATCAAGATAAGACGACCTTTACATGCCCATGGGGAACTTATGCCTATAGGGTCCTACCCTTTGGTTTATGTAACGCCCTGGCAACATTTCAAAGAGCCATATTGAGTATTTTCTCTGATTTTATAAATGACAAAATGGAAGTCTTCATGGATGATTTCACACCCTATGGACAACACTTTGACCAGGCATTGAACAATCTTGAATTAGTATTAAAAAAATGTATTGAAATGAGCTTGTGCCTAAGCAATGACAAATGTGGGATGTTAATGGAAGAAGGCATCATTCTAGGACATCATATATCACAAAGAGGGATAGAGGTTGATCAAGCCAAAGTCTCAGTAATCAGAATGCTGCCACCACCTGTCAAACAAAGGGATGTGAGAAGTTTCCTTGGACAGACAGGGTACTACAAAAGGTTTATTGAAAATTATAGCAGAATTGCTGCCCCAATGTTTGCACTTCTCACAAAAGACAATGAGTTCATATGGACAAGTAATTGCATGACAGCATTTGAAAGTCTTAAGCAAAAAACAATCACAGCACCAGTACTCCAAGGACCAAACTGGGAAATTCCATTTCACATCCACACAGATGCATCAGATAAAGCCATCGGATCTGTGCTTGGACAAGAACGAGACAAGAAACCCTATGCCGTATACTATATAAGCAAAAATTTGGCTGGGGAAGAACTCAACTACACAGTCACAAAGAAGGAATTTCTGGCAGTCATACATGCAATCAATAAATTCATGCATTACATCACAGGATACCAAAGTTTTATCCACACTGACCACTCAACAATCAGATATCTTATGAACAAGCCTAATACTAGTGCAAGAATTATTAGATGGATGCTACTTCTACAAGAATTTGACATTACTATAATAGATAAACCAAGCAAGCATAATGTGGTAGCCAACTTTTTGTCAAGAGTCACACATGGAAAAGTTAACGAATTGGTTCAAGATAACTTCCCTGATGAGCACCTTTTTGCTGACATAGAAAACTATTTAGTATCCAGAAAGTTTCCAAAACATTATAGTTATAAAGAAAGGACAAAAGTAATAAGGCAAAGTGCCACATATACATGGATAGAGGGCATGCTTTTTTAACAGGGACCAGAACAGATACTTAGAAGGTGCATTAGGAAAGATGAAGTACATGACATAATGCATGCCACTCACAATGAACCTTGTGGTGGACACTATGCAGCAAAAAGGACAGCCTAAAAAATCTTGCAAACAGGATATTATTGGCCAACACTCCACAAAGATGCTTATGAGTATGTGTCCCACTGTGATGATTGCCAGAGAATGGGAAAACCAACACAAAAACAAGAGATGCCACTCCATCCACAAATCTCCTTGGAGACATTTGAAAAGTGGGGATTTGATTTTGTTGTCCCATTCAACCCACAGTCTAATTAGAAAAGCTACATCCTCGCATGCACTGATTACCTTACAAAATGGACAGAGGTAGCAGCACTGGCTGCTGCAAATGAAACCAATGTGGCCAAATTCTTTACTGAGCAGATCTTTCACAGGTTTGGGGTGCCAAGAGAAGTAGTTTCTGATTAGGGTGCACAATTTACATCAAATTTAATTGAAGACTTGATGAAAAGAAACAATGTAAAGCACAGACAGTCATCCTCCTACCACCCGCAAGCAAATGGTCAAGCTGAGGTAACCAACAGGGAATTAGAGAAAATCTTGACAAAAACTGTCCAACTTCACCAAAGGGATTGGGCTGACAGAATTAGTGAGGCAGTTTGGGCTTACAATACTACATGGAAAACAACTACAGGATTCACACCTTATGAACTAGTCCGTGGAAAAAAGGTCATGCTGCCAATCGAACTTGAAATAAAGACATTAAGAATTGCAACAGATTTACATATGGATCTATCAGAAATTCAAAAAGAATGCATGCTACAGCTGAATCAACTAGATGAGCACCGCCAACAAGCACTTACACATACCAAAATCATCGAACAACAAAGAAAAAATGGCATGACCAACATCTAAAGGATAAAAAGTTCAACGAAGGTGATTGGGCACTACTTTACGACTCCGGATTTCACACATTCAAAGGGAAGCTAACCACTAGATGGCTTGGACCTTACATTATATAGAAGATTTATGAAAATGGAGCTGTGAGAATTATTACAATTGATGAAGAGGAGTTCCCCATGATAGTGAATGGGCATCACCTAAAACTTTACAAGAAACCGCAGTCAAAAAAAGAATTTACACAGGTACTCTACCAGCAACAATTGATGCTAATATAGGACATGGCAAATCAGTGAAATTCAACTCATTTACAAAAAAAGACAGGAAAAAAAAGACAAAAAGACAAAAAGAGAAAAAATGAAAAAAGACAAAAAGAGAAAAAGAGAAAAAAACATCCAATATGAAGCATCCACCCTACAAAGAGCCAAATACATTCCATATCAGCACTCAAGCGAGCCTACAATTCAATTCAAGCAAGCCAGATAAATTACATATGAACACTCAAGCGAGCCTGCAATTCAATTCAAGCGAGCCAAATACATTACATATCAACACTCAAGCGAGCCAACCACGTCTACATTCAGCAATCAGTCATCAACTACTACGGAATTCTTCAAACATGCCATTCCATTCTTTTCAACATACTCACGTGAGCCTGCAGTTTATTCAAGAGAGCCAGTCACATACTGCCATTCAATCATCCAATATGAAGCATCATCACATGAGTCGTATCAACAACTGGCACAACTTTCAAAAGAAAACAGTTCAGCAAATTCAAATGAGAAAAAAGGAAAAAGAAACCCACACACGTAACTACTGACATGCAGAAATCTACTACAGAATCCGCCATCCATGAAAAACGCACCAGATCATCAATGCAGGTACGCATACATAGCAAGGTAATCTATAGAATGATTTTATTTTATTCTTAAGGTAAAACATTATCCCACACTACATTCGTTTCTAGTCAGCTGAGGACAGCTTCTATTTTAAATCGGCGGCATGGTAGAATGACCTTAATAAGTCATGATCACTACCTAAGTCCTGTCACCTTAATAATTCATGATCACTACCTAAGTCCTGTCACCCTCAACAAATCATTATCACAACCCTCATCATATGAAGTACAAAGATCGATCATGGGAAAAAAAGGGATTAAAAATGGAAAGTACAAGAATGATGGAAAGGATAGGTGCGGAAAGACAGTAGGTAAGTCTGCATAATCTTCTGCGATTTTGCATATAAGGAACCTCTCGGAATTCCCAAGAAGCAACAAACCAAAATCTAGTGCGCTCACTCAACCAGCATTGCAATCCTCAAGCCTGTAGGAAGAGCCCAACCAATTAAGGGTATAAACCACATTCCAAAGTTCTCGTTTTGTCTGACCATAAAGAAGATTCTAAAATGACAAAGGGTTTCAAGAAAAGTGAACCAGAGGATCACAACACCGTTTATCAGAGCCTGAGAGTCATGTAGATCATTCGCAATGCAGGCTGGATGCCTTTCATCCTTGGACTAAGAGGATACGATATGGGGGTAGCTCAGGAGTTTGCAAGAAAATTCAAACATATTAAGGATGAACAGTACGTCACCCGAGTGAAGGGGTTACGTATTAAGATTGATGAGGATGTAATTTCCAAATACACTGGACTACAGAGAGGTTTGCATTGGAGCAGGGATGACAGAGAGGCGAACCAGGAAGCAAAAACAGCCTTCTTCGAGCAAGGAGAGGTCTATGACGAAGACAAAAACAGATTCAAAAGACTCTCCATGCCAGTGCCATGGGAGGACGTGGCTGAAATTGTTCTGAGGTACATCAGATGCTCTGGTAGGTTAAGCTATGCTCCCATCTTTCATTTTCGGATCCTAGAGCTGTTAAGACACAGAACCCATCATCCACCAAACAACAACATTAGTATTCCATTTTACCTACTCCAATCCCTAGCAGAAATGAGCAAGAAGGTGGCTAAAGGTAATGAGGATGCCTTAGCCCATCATGGGCTAATCAAATTAATCATTTGCGAGGAATTAAAGGCGCAGATACCAGAGCTTTCGTGGGAAGAATTCATGCTGGTATCTGCAGAAGATGTTCAAAGGATGAAAAGTACACCCACAACTAGCATACCACCAGGAGAAATGAACAAAGTTGCCTCTGCATTAGGGGCGAAAAGGAAGATTGACCTGGACCATGTGGCAGATACCCTGGTGAAAATCAAACATTCAAGAGAGGACTCCCCCAAGGCAAACCCAGAGAATCCTGCCAAAAATCAAGAGCCGAAGAGAAGGAGTAAGAGTTTCACCCAAGCATCCTGAATCCAAATAGATAAGGAAAAGAGTAGGGAACCCAGTCCCATTGTTCAAAATGTGTCAAATGGGGACGATGATCAGTGGGTAGATCAGAGAGACCCCACTACAGAAGAGGAGCAGGATGAGCAAGAAATGCAGGATGAAGAAGAAGAAATGGATAAAGAAGAAGAGCAGAGCTTACAAGAGCAAGGCAAATTCCAAGGGAACCCTCCAGAACATAATGAAAACCCCGAGGTCGTTACCCAACTCGCTGAGGCACGGGAAGAATTGGAAAAACTCAGAAATGAGCTGGCAACGTTAAGAATTGGGCTAGGAAGCCAGCCCACACCCCCCCCCCCCCCCCGTTCTTGACTGAGAAGACACAAATCCTGAAGATGCATCATGTAGAGGAGCTATGGCTGGGTAAGCAGAAGAATTCAACGCTTCAAGAAAAATTGGACGAGACAAAAAACGAATTAGCCAAAAAGAACCAGGAGATTACCAAATTGAAGGACGTTTTGGCCACTACTGCTGACATATATGATAGACTACGGGACCTCAGCCCGCTGTCGGCAATATATGCATCTTATTTACAGGAGAAATGGGGCAAATTCCAGCTCCAAAGGTTGAAGCAAGGACTCCCTATAGAGATAAGCACTCCCAAAGAGTTTATGGATGCATCTTTGAACTCCACAGAGCTGGAGAAGGACCAATAGAGTGAATTCTTCTTGCATAATTTCATAGTTTTTGGCTCGCCCAACTGGTCGCCAAACCCATATGTGGGCGATTTCCAGTTGAGGGCATTATGTTCGCGGATGAACCACGAAATTGAGCGAGCCTAGGACTACCATATATATGTCGCATCCAAATGGGAAACCCCATTGATGGTTAGAGCAAAGCCAACTCACCCTGAAGGGGTAATCTACAACCATAGGATCCTCACCCAGGATGAGGAACTGATCCCCATTCTCCTTGAAAAACAACAGGAGGCTATGACTCATTTTGACATTACACTCCGAAGCACACAGAAGGAAGTTCATGAGTCCATTAAGGAAAGGTGGAGCAGAGTGGCAAACGATCTAAAAGGAAAAGAACTCCACTCCCCCCTCAGGCTTAATGATGCTCTTTTCAAATCCACACTCTACAAGGAATCTCTGGCAAGAAATCAACTCAGATGGATAAGGATGAGGCTGAATCCCCCATTCTTTCTTTCTCCAGTCATCAAGGGACAGATTAACGAAGAGGAAGAGAGGAGGGCATGGGCCAAGGAGGATCAGAATTTTGGATATCACAAGCAGACAGGGATCCCTAGGGTGGTAGCATGGGACATCAGGGAGGTCGTCGACGAATTGAATAAGTCACCCAAGGATGGGTGAATCCTTCAAGTATGGGAGAGAATGATGAGTCCAATTTTCAGGTATTTGATAATCCTTTTTCCCACAGTCAAGCTCAAGCAATGGCGAAGAAACACACTCATTTGTGGGAAAAATGTTTTACTTTAATTATTTAATGAAGTTGTTTTTGACAATTATTCTTGTATGTTTAAAATGCGTATTCAATAAACTAACTCTGTGGAAATCAAGCGTGATTGAGTAGGTTCAGGGGCATTAAAGGATGAACGCATAGAAGACTGAGGGATCATGTAGCTCGGCACCCTGTTTCTTGATTTATAGAGAACGCACTCCTGTTCAAGGAGAATCGGCATTTAGACAGTTAGTTAGGTTCAACATTAAGAATCATATAAATATGGACCTCTCGGATAGCGAGAGGTCTCTGTTGACATTTTTGGAGAAACATTGTTTTACGTTTTTGCACTCTTGAGATAATTCTAAATTATAGACCTTTGTGAAGACATGGAGTTTATATTTTAATGGAAGATTGATGTTAAATCCCAGTCAACGTCTATAAGTTTCCTTCCCTCCTGAGTACAGGTTGGAGAGGGCCCCTCCAACACGTAAGTCAGGGGATTTCCAATTTCCAGGTATTTACGATTATGTGTTTTACAGTGATGAAAATTTATATCGCGTATGGAAGCATTTGAATGATGTATTGACTCTGTATTAATTTATAATACGTTCTGTAGTTCAGCAACACGATTTCAGTAGTCCTATAGCTGCTTTCTTCCAACGCACATTTTAACCAACGATTACATATGTATTAGCATTGCTTTCAAAAGTCATGGTTTAGATCTAAGGTTTATGAATGTTCCCCATCATGATTAATTGCTTTGATTTCTTAATAATGGATGTGTAGCATGAGATGATTGCACTACAAACTTAGTTTTGATATTTAAATGATTTAGATCAGAATTCTAGTTTTATGCATAAGTAGTTACATACCTTGCTTTGTTTAATTCAGAATAGATCTGTTATGGCATTTCACTTTCATAGTCTAGATTCACCATTCTGCATTAGGTAAATTCATAGGATTATAATTCCACTTTCAGCATTTTAATTCTTTAAAACAGATTTACTGCTTTTAGTATTTTAATTCTTTAAAACAGATTTACTGCTTTTAGTATTTTAATTCTTTAAAATAGATTTACTGTTTTCCAGCATTTAATTCCCTAGTATAAACAGTTTTACATATTGAGTAGGAAACCCTTAAAACATCGATACTGACACCCAACTGCGACAAAGATTATCCTATAAGAGCACAGATAGTGCATGCACCTCTAAAGTTTGTACGTCCCCCGGGTTGATAATTAAAGTAGTCTCTTAGTACAGATGCCCTCATTAGGCATCCATATTGGGAGCTCACCACAAACGCCATGAACTCAAGGTGTACTGAGGTTTTTGCAAGACCTCAGTCTTGGCTTTCTATATGGCAACCACTTTCCCTGTACTGATCGAATTCATTTAGATCTAGCAAAACACTATTTTTCTTCCATACCTGGGAATTTCCTTGGCTGTGACCACTTGTTCTTTGGATTTCAAATCTGCTCGCAATATTTTGCTTCCAAGGTTAATTGGATCTCCTTGCTTATGTGTATGAAAATATCTTCATAGTCTTTATTCTTGGACTTGTACAAGCTTGGGATTTATGGCCAACACCACCACAGGTGAAGCATCTCAAAGTGTGACAGTTAGTAGTAGAATGTCCGATTCGGTCACATGTCCAGCATCTCATTTGGTCACTTCGAATTTCAGCACTACTTCTTCCATGGAATGTATAATCCATAGCCTTGTGACCAAAACCATTACAAGAATAACAATAACCATTAAAGATGCTATCATACCTAACTGCTTGATTCCATCTTGGAGTTGTCTCTCTTCTTCTAAAGAATTTGCTTTGAGGAGTGGGAGCAACTTCTTGATGCATTTTTTATCTTCCAAATTTGTTGTCATGTGCAGGTGCTTATTGAGGAGCTTTGCTTTCACCTTTGAAGGATGTGGATCCAACTTCAAGAGTCTTGGGGGACCACATGTCTTCTTGATATTTTTCTTCTACCTTCTTGTACCCAAGACCAGATATTTCAAAGGGAGATCTTTGAAAATCCAATATTTTATCCAATATGACGGAGCTGTTATTGAACTTCACATGATTGTTTGATTTTTCAATCTTCTTTCTAATACCAATAATTTCCATTTCAAGCCTCTGATTTGTCTTTTCTTTTTGTTCTAGATGGAGCTTCATGGCTTATTCTATTCTTTTGGCTTCTTCCAGCTGAGTCTTCAAACTAATATTATCTCTTCTCGTTTCTTCAAGCTATTTAGGGCTTTCAATAATCTCTTCTTGTTATTTTGCTAATTTGATCTTCAATCTTCTAACTTCATCATTTTCAGCTTCTAGCATATCTTGTAAATCTTTGTTCTTGAGTTTCACTCTCATGAGCAAATCCTTTGTCTTCTTTTTGTGCTTTTCAAATGACCCCAAAATATTCTTCTTAATCCTTGGGTTAAATTTGAGATCAACATCCAATAGGGTGCGTGCAAATGCATCATTGACCTTCAACAAGTCTTCCTTCTCATCTTCTGTAAGTAGAATTTCAACATCATCACATTCAAAATTATCACTAACTGAAGAGTTCTTACCTTCACTTGGTTTTGAAGATTGTACTTGCTTTTCTTCTTACTTCTCATCCTTGACTTTTGTTTCCTTTTCTTTGTCTTGACTCCTCCTTTTGTATTCTTCTTCAATATTGAGCCAAAGATCCTTGGCAGAGGTGTATTTTTTTATATTTTTCTTGATAGGGCATGAGAGTCCATCCATCAGAAAATTCAATGCAATCTTATTGTCTTTCTCAAATGTTGTCTTTGTCTTCTTGCTGGGCTAGACAGGTGGGTTAACCACTATTTCCCAAACACCAAATTGCTTTAGGTAATCTTTCATTCTGCTTCTCCACCCAAAATAATCTACTGTCTCAAAGGTTAGAACTTCATGATTGACTTTTGTTGGTCCTTCCATATTGTGTCCACAGATCCCTTCAAGCTTGCTAGGCTTATGATGAAGGCCCGCTCTAATACCAATTGTTAGACACAATGGCACACTGAGAGGGGGGTGTGAATTAGTGGGCCATCCCTTAAGATCAATTTAGACTTCTTGTAAACTCAAACATATATCATTTAACATTTCACTTTAACATTTAGGCAAATATTATCTTTCATACTAAGCTATGCAAAGCTAATCATTAAATATGGCATTCATCATAAACAATTCACACCATTAGAGACACAAGATGAGCTTTGTAATATTTTTATATTTTGATTCAATCGGTTACAACCGTTAGGTGTTATCGGATACAACTGAATCAGAAGCACCAACTTCTATTCCAAGACTCATCTTGGTCTTTTTCTTAGATCCAACTAAGAAAAATAGTACAAGGCTCAGGTTGTAATTCATATTACTTTCTGTCAATCACTTGTCCGATAACTCAGTCATAACACATTGATCTATCCTCTACTCACCCAATCATGTCACTTTATCATTTATGCTCATTAGCTTGTCACTACTTAGTCATTATGTCACTTGTGAAATAACTAAGTCATTTCAATCAGATATGTCCTCTGCTCAACAACTTGTCACTGCCTGTCAACACAGCTTTGATTGCTCTATAAGTACGAACTCTTGCATTCCTTAGCATCGCCTAGATTCTTCCTCAAATATGAATTTTTTGTACAACCACAAGTTTCCTTCTTGAAACTTGTCATATGCAAGATAGTCTTCACCACAGGCTGTCACAGTCCTTCTTCAAGACACAATAAGAACTCAGCCTAAAGAAAGGTTGTCCAACTTGACTTCAGGAATACTCAACAATGTATCTTCAAATATTCACTTAATATATTTATGAACTTCCTTAGTTTTTGGATGTGCAAACTCTTTACATATGAAGTCTTTAGATTCCTTACAGCTTGTAGCCTCTGCTCAATAAATGGCTATACTATTCTATCAATCAAACATGAATTTGTCTTATAGACAAACTTATGGAAGAACCCGGAACACCTTCAAAACTTCCAATACCCAAACACTTCCAGACTTAAACCTTATCAAGCCAAACACATATCAGTCCAACACTGATCTACATACCTCAATCATAATTTCTGTTTCAACCTGGCTAAGTATATTTCACATCCTTGGTCTGCTCCATCTGGTCTCTGCCTCAGTCCATAGACATTCATCCACACGAAAATTAGAGAGAAACTCAGAAAAATATCAGACTGCAAAAACAATATCTGTTGTCGCGTCACTGCTCCTTTTCACCCAAAATTTCCTCAGCAAAAGTCAAATTTCAGAGCTCTTACTGTCCTCCACGAACTTCCCTCAATAAGGCAAGTTTCCTCTTATTTATATAGGTTTGATCCCCTATTTTTATGAGGCTGACCTGTTTAAAAAGAATTGTTTTATTTTTTATTTTAATCTCTAACTGAGCCGACTTGACCCTTTTAATTTTTAATTGTATTTTTGAAATAATTGTTGAGCCGAATTTGCAGGCATTTTTTCAAGTTATGTTTTGGTTCTTTAAAAGCTTTCAAATGAGCTCCAACTCCATCGATATTCCAATAGACCTCTGTCATCATTCCAATAGCCATCTCGCCATACAAGGGACCATTCATAATCATCACATATTGGACAAGTGTGTGGGTTCAATACTTTAGGGTACCACTTGAGGGTTTCAAGGAATCTTTCAAGGTATCATTTAGTATTTAATAATCAACATACGCAACCAAGTGTATCCAAGTGTTTGAGTGCCATTTTCAAGGGTTCCAAGAAGTATCCCATCATTAACAAGGACATCAAGAGCCTCACACCATGTATCTGAGTCATATGTTTTCCAAGTGCCATCATACCACGACATGTGTGGGTTCCAAGCAATTTCTCTTGCACTAGGTTCATCTCCAAGGGTTCTGTGACCCCATCAACCCACAAATGACCACAAGATCGGTCATTTGGACCATTCATGCCATGTCATCAATGTCACTACTTCATACTCCATATCATCCACTTAAATTATTTATTTTTCATTAATGGTTGGTCATCAATGACAAGCTATGCTCAACAGTAGGAAAATATGGTGCCCCAGAAGGAACAAGTAGGGAAAGCAAGAGACCATTGCTATACTCTAGTTATGTATTTGTTATCACATCCATAGTAGTCGGGCTACCATGATTGCAGAGCAGTTAAGTATATATTTTTGAGATTGGCCTTTACACATTTTTTAGTGAGATTAGCTATGATGAGCAGCATTACTTATAATCACTCACACATCAGAGCAGTCCGAGATCAGAAATGCAGTAGACCTTATGCCAAGACTGAGCCTCTTGACCTCAGATTTGTTGACCGAGATGACCTTTTATCCCATATAGAGCAGTGTAGTGCCCAGAGTTTCAGCAGCAATGTTTCAGTGGTTATAGGTGATCCAGATAGATGATACATGTATATGTCCCAACATGCATATGATGTGCATTGGTTTTATTATCTTTCTCTTTTGGTCATTTTGATAGCTTGACTTAGTATCTAGTGGTCATGATCTGGCAGTAGATATATATATATATATATATATATATATATATATATATATATATATATATATATATATATATATATATATATATCAAATGAATATGGTTGTTAATGAATATCTAAGTGGTTTTATTACTAACATTTAGAATCTCTTGTTTTATACTCATTGGTTTTACCCTCCTAGGAGTGTGGACATGATCATTCCCACCTTTATAGATTGCTAGCTTAGACATCACCTTCACTTTCCCCATCCATCTGTTACCTTTCTAACTTTTTGTTTTTACCCCGACTTACACCTCAGCCTGTGATATGGAGGACTTCCCTGGTTTTGCCTCTATGTTGGATAGCATCCCTGTTAGTTTGTGTCTCGGCTCTGAGTTGGCAACAGAACTTACCCTTTGGTGAGTTGTATTTGATACCTTGATCACTCTAGTCGGTTGCCTCGATGTTTGGTCTTGATTGTAGAAAGTCCCCCTAGTTGCTTAAGTTGTGTTGGTTAAAACTTGATGCAAATTGTACTACCATCATTACATATGGAAACTATTGTTATATATTTTTTGAAATCCCGTGAAAGTACTTTGAAAACTGTGCTTCCTAGCACAATGAAAGAGGGCTATAATTTTGAATGGAAACTTAAATGAAAAACACCCTGGATGAAATCTTGAGTAGTTGTGATTCTAAGCACATGCAAAATCCCCAAAAGGGTTATGAAATAAATTGAAATGGAAACTAAAAGTACCTTGGATGAAATATTTAGTATTTGTTCTTCTAAGAACATGCAAAATCCCCAAAAGGATCATATAGGCCTAAAGAAAGCAATGGTTAAATATATACTAAATCCAAATACCGTTGGCCAAGGAAATGAAATGTAATGATTAATTCCTCACAGAGCCCAGAGGTTGTGATGTGAGATGGAGTAAGGGACAACTAATTCTAATTGTCCCCTAGAACCTCAAGTTACGGTTAGCCGAACACCCAGTCCATGATGATTCTAGAAAAGATCCTCATGGAGTTGATACAACTTGGATGTGAGTTGTAGACATTTTCCAAGGTTGAATGGAAACTTGACCTTAGATTTGATGACTGAGATAACCTTTTATCCCATACAGAGCAGTGTAGTGCCCAGAGTTTCAGCAGCAATGTTTTAGTGTTTATATGTGATCCAGATAGATGATACATGTAAATGGCCCAACATGTATATGATGTGCATTGGTTTTATTATCTTTCTCTTTTGGTCATTCTGATAGCTTGACTTAGTATCTAGTGGTCATGATCTGGCAGTAGATATATATATATATATATATATATATCAAATGAATATGGTTGTTAATGAATATCTAAGTGGTTTTATTACTAACATTTAGAATCTCTTGTTTTATACTCATTGGTTTTACCCTCCTAGGAGTGTGGACATGATCATTCCCACCTTTATAGATTGATAGCTTAGGCATCACCTTCACTTTCCCCATCCATCTGTTATCTTTCTCACTTTTAGTTTTTACCCTGACTTACACCTCAGACTGTGATATGGAGGACTTCCCCACTTTTTCCTCTATGTTGGATAGCATCCATGTTAGTTTGCGCTTCGGATCTGAGTTGGCAACAGAACTTACCCTTTGTTGAGTTGGATTTGATACCTTGATCACTCTAGTCAATTGCCCCAATTTTGGTCTTGATTGTAGAAACCCCCCCTAGTTGCTTAAATTGTGTTGGCTAAAACTTGATGCAAATTGTACTACCATCATTACATATGGAAACTAATGTTATACATTTTTTGAAATCCCATGAAAGTACTTTGAAAAATGTGCTTCTTAGTACAATGAAAGAGGGCTGTAATTTTGAATGGAAACTTAAATGAAAAACACCCTGGATGAAATCTTGAGTAGTTGTGATTCTAAGCACATGCAAAATCCCCAAAAGGGTTATGAAATAAATTGAAATGGAAACTAAAAGTACCCTGGATGAAATATTGAGTATTTGTTCTTCTAAGAACATGCAAAATCCCCAAAAGGGTCATATAGGCCTAAAGAAAGCAATGCTTAAATATATACTAAATTCAAAGACCGTTGGCCAAGGAAATGAAATGTAATGATTAATTCCTCACAGAGCCCAGAGGTTGTGATGTGAGATGGAGTAAGGGACAACTAATTCTAAGTGTTCCCTAGAACCTCAAGTTACGGTTAGTTGGACACCCAATCCACGACGATTCTAGAAAAGATCCTCATGGAGCTGATACAACTTGGATGTGAGTTGTAGACATTTTCCAAGGTTGAATAAGCAGTCCTCTAAACATCTTATCCCATTTGTGAGACACTGCCATTCCATGTGTGTTTAGTATCTAACATATGCTTAAGTGTGCATTCCCTTTCCCTTATCCAAAGTACCACAATGTTGAGTCAGTTAAGTCATCCCCTTGTCCTAGCCTTACATTCTTCACCTTCACCCTTTGCTAGCAAATTTATCATGTCTGCAGAATGAGTATATCCTTGAGGTTCTTTTGTGAGTAAATGATTATTTGAACTTATGCTTAATTATAATTATCTATTAACTATGAGTGAAATGATGCTTAATACTTTAATTCTTTCTATGAGAATGATTAAAAGAGCATGTCTTAACCATTTTCACTTGCAGCAGCATGATTTTCTACCCCGGGTCATATTTTGATCAATCTTGACCTGGTCAAACTTTGTTTAACCAAGTCAAACTTGGGATCCATGATGAGTTGGACCAATGATGATATATTATGATGATTCCATACAGTTGACACAGGTTTTAGATGATGATTGATGTACCTTTTATGGTTATTATTATTCTCAAATCATTTAGTTTATTATTGTCCAAGTATGGTTGAGGCTACAGATGATCTTATAGGTTGCCACATGGTGTGTGGGTACTCATATCTAGTATATTTGGACCTTTTGAGCCCATGGAAACACCAAGTTATCAGTTTTAAGCAATCCCGGTGATGTTATAGTGATATTTCCACTTTTGAACAGTTTTGCCATGCAGAAATGGCCTTTCCAACAGTTTCAGTCAACTAGCACATTTTCCTAGGGCGCTACAGAGGAGAGGGGTGGTCCAACCACTTGTTATTACCATATTACCCCTCTCCAGGCATGATGGTATAGTCATATTTTGTTCCCATGCATCAAACAGTGAGCTATAGGCATTTTGGTGGTTTTCAGCTGGGATAAAAATGGGATAAAAAGGTCATTGAGGAAATCGATTTGGGATATTTAGGAAATGTTTTCAGGCATGAGGTTTGTTCAGAGGTCATATGTGATGTATCCCACTCCTTCCAAATCAACTTGCATCATTCATTAGGGTCCACACTTTCTCTGGGTTGTGTTTTGATGCATTCTTCTCTCAGTTGAGGGGGGCACGATTTGATCATTTAGTCACTTTGACATGTTGTTGAGTCATATTTTATATCATTGTGCCATGAGGTGATGCTAGTGAAGGATAATAAATCCTGTTAGCCCCACCATGTGCTCCTAGTCACTTGTCCTTGTCATATTATGTGATACACACTTGTATTTGTCCTTTTATGTGGTGCACACCCCCCTAGGGCTTATTTTAGTGAGTGTGCACCCGCTCTAGTGAGTTGATCCGTCTTATATTGTACCAAATCATCTTAGCCGTTTATTGTATTGTATTTATATTTTGATCTCAACCACTCGTTCATAAAGTGGTTAGGGTTTTGGTCTCTCTCCTCTTATTGAAGGAAGAACCCCCTATTGTAAAGGGATCTTAAGAATTTTGGCTCTTGGTTATTGGAATAAAAGAAATATATTTTAAGTAAATGCTTGGATCTCAGTATGAGTGCTTGGCTATGGTGATTGTAAATGATTTTCCATTGCACCGAGGGATTTTGGTAGCTATTTTGTATTTTTGTTCCACTATATCGATTTGCAGGTCAAGAAGATGATTTGGGAGGAGTGCGCATTGGTGGGGAGGCTCACCCTGCAAGCTTATGTCAAATCTTGGTTCAAACAGGGAGAGATTTTGTCTTTGTACCAATTATTCTCTATCATTTACTTATTATTTGCATCTACCCTCATTGTTGTTTGCTAATTGAGCTTTGTCTCCTTGGTTTTGCAGGAAGAGAGGGGCGCACTAATGGACTTGGGAAAATCGTGTGAGCAAGAGAAACTACCATATCTTTCATTTTATATTGTGGGAGTAATCGTTGTCATAATAAACATTCATTCTCATTATCCAGGTACGCTTGAAAGGTACGTATTTTATTGTTTTAACTTATCCATTTGTTCTCAAGATCTCAAAACCCTCATCTTAAAACCCTAGATATTATATCTGTTAAGATATGGTGATTGCATGGGATTAATAATTAAAAACCCCCTCAATAATAATTAATAAACCTTGGAGACCAAATTTGGTGGGCATACGACTCCATTAACTCCCTGAGCTAAGGCACTATGCCTCTCCAAGGGAGGTCGCACTTGTGAGTAGGTGGGATTTTTCCAGATCTATGACGTGGGTATTGCTTGTTCCTCATCAAATCCATAGATTCATTGAGTAGAAACCCTTCTAGTTCCATTTCATCTTTATCTTCACCTTGTGGGCCCTATTTTGACCACTTTCCATATTTGAAGGGTGGGCCCCACTTGGGTCTTTCTATTTGGCATTAGATCTATCTAGATCCACTAATCTAAACTCATAAGTGGCTTGATATTTCCTTGGTTGAACATTTGTCCATATTATAAGCCTCTTCAACCAAGACCTAACTCCTTGGGTCCACTTATCCATCCTAGATCTAGATCTATTCACTCTTGATCTTCTCCTATTTCACTTTCACATTTCCCTAGGAGGTCTTGAATAGGTTTGCTAGCCTTCATTGGTTAGCTAGGGTCTCCCCCTTGGTCTTGCTTAGGCTATATATAAAGTGAAGAGTTACTCGGTTAGCATGACAACCAATTGCATTGGGAACCGTGGCATCTCTTGGGTCACCTCTTTAGTTGTCCAACGCCTCTACCATCCTGGATAGGATCACCTTTTGGGACAACTACATGTTCTGTGATAACATCTTTGGTGTCGTTGTCAGGGAGGTAGAGGCTTACCTCATGTGTTTGAGAGTGTCTGTGCGTAAATTCATATCTTATCGCATATGGTCTAGCAACTTAGGGCACACAAGGGAGTTATGGGAGCCAAGAAGCTTCCCCGTTCGAATTGAGGGAAGATGGAGACTAGGAATTATTGGGAAAGTGGCACACATTGGAATCTCTTCCCAACTTGAGTTGGCATGAGTCTCTTGGATGGAATTATAGATAGGGAAGCCTTTGGAATTTCATAAAATACAAGAACAAATAATGAAAGCAACTTTTGATCATTTCTCATTTTGCAAATTGGAGAGCATAGCTTGTCCATGCTAGTGGAGTGTTTACTCTACTTGCCTTAGTACCAATTTCGAGGGTGAAAGATTCCCATCCTAATTGGAAATTGGAGAGGCCATTCAGACCTTTCATTTGGAGCTAAAATGGATTCATTTGTTGCATGTTGAAGCTACAGGGCTGCTCGTGACCATTTCTCCTTCAACTTGTTCCCACATCTCTCTCACTTTTCTCTCTATATTCGTATTCTTGGAGGAAGGGCACATATGGTGAGATGATGATATAGTTGTGAGAGTACAAGATACACCATTTATTTTTAATATGATATATTTACTCTGTATTTCATTCTCATAATATCCTCAGGTCGAAATACCAAGTGAAACTATGTAAAAATACCAAACAATGCATAAATGGTGCCATTTTCCCTATATCTTGTTGTGAGAGCTTGAAGTTGCTTTATTTCGATTTGTATCAGTAAATATCTATCATTTTGTTGATTTATGGATATCCATTAATTTCCTAAAGAAGTTTCATACACATTTCATAAGTCTTTGGAACATAAATCTCGAAATTTATAACAAGTGGTGGAGTTTCCTAGCTTCCCCCCCTATGTGAAGACATGTCTACAAACCTCTTATTTATGGGAGTTGAAGAAGCCTTTAGGAACTGATTAATGATGAATTTGTGTTCCCATTGAAGTACTATAACTATTCCATGTCTCTTTTATTAAATTTTGTAGGTTCGTACTTCATATGGGAAGCCATTTCTGTCATCTACCCTTGGGGGTTTGAACCTCGAAATTACTAGTAAATTTCCCTATTTTCTCCTGAACTTAAATGAATGTTGCAGAAGTATTTTGAGAGTTTACAAGAATAAATAATATTCATTCTTATGTCTCAATACCTTTCAAACACTCTTAGTCTCAATCCGAAATCCTTAGGAGTCTTTTGGAGCCATCTACCCTTGGGGGTTTCAACATCGATTTTCCTAGTAATTCTGCCTTTCATTCTCTAATTGTAAATGAAATTTGTTGAAGTATTTATAAAGTGTCCAAATCCACCTCAATCCACTCCATACATCATTCTAAAATATTTGGGACAGTTTGGGGCTTCACTAGTCCAAATTTCGAAAATTGACTAAATTGGGAAAATTTCCAAATTGGAGACATTACAACTTTCGTCATAGGTTGGTTCCAAGGTAGTGGAATCATACACCTTTTAAAAAAGTGTGTAACCATTTCCAAGGGGCAACTCAACTTCTGATAAACACACACAACACTAAGAGGGGGGGTGAATTAGTATTGTAGTCACCTGTGAATTTAATCTCTGATAAACTGATCTAATAAATTCAATTCAAATACATAACAGTTGATCTAATAAATTCAATTCAAATACATAACAAGTAGAACCCGAAGGGGAATTTATGCCAAAACCCTTAATATACTGGAAAAGAGAGAAGTACAGCTCAGGAAGCGAACCATTGTCCAGCTGAAAGTGCAATGGAAGCATTTCGGGCCTGATGTGTCCACATGGGACAATGAAACCATGATGAAAGAGGCTTTCCCCCCATTATTTCAGGGTTTCTTTTAGATTCCATAACACCAGGACGATGTTGTTCTAAGCAGAGAGGGATGTAATATCCCGAGACTTTGACTTTTATTATGTGTTGAGTGTAAGATCTAGAGCACATGGATGAATTTTATTATGTGTTGAGCGTAAGCTCTGGAGCACATGGATGACTTTTATTATGTTTTGAGCGTAAGTTTTGGAGCACATGGATGAATTTTTATTATGTGTTGAGCGTAATATCTAGAGCACATGGATGACTTTTATTATGTGTTGAGCACAAGCTCTGGAGCACATGGATGACTTTTATTATTTGTTGAGCATAAGCTCTAGAGCACATGGATGACTTTTATTATGTGTTGGGCATAATCCCTAGAGCACAGGGGTTATTGTATTATGTGTTGAGTGTAAGGTTTGGACAACATAGATAACCTTATAAGATAAATTAATAAGTGTTGGGCATAAGCCCTGGAGCACATAAACCATTATAGATGTTGAGCATAAGCTCTGGAGCATCTGGAATAGCACTAGAGTTACTTCACTTAAAAGTGTTGAGCCTAAAAAACTCTGAATAACACAAAAACTCATCACATTACTAATGTTGATCCAAAAACCATGGAGCATTAGTAATCATATTTTTTCTACTGATTAAATGAATAATATTTTCTTTATATTAAAGACTGACGGGTACTTCCACTCAAAGAGGGACCGAGCATGCAAAGGGATTAGAACGACCGAATAGTTGACAAGCTAAATCAACTAGATGACAGGATAATTAAAAGAAATTATATGATTAAATAAAATAAGAGTCAAACATAAATATACATTATTAAAAGATAAATAAACTAAGATTCAAACATAAATATATCTATTTCATTATTAAAAGGTAAATAACTGAGAGTTCAATTATAGATATATAATTCAAAGAGAAATAACTAAGAGTTTATATATATATATATATATATATATATATATATATATATATATATTATTACTTAAAATTTAACTAAGAGTTTCCCCCATGGTGTAGAATTTCAAACCTCGTTGCAGCCTCGAGGGTGCGTTGTAGGGTAGGCGTACTCTCCTATGGGTATAGTGGTAGCGAGATTGGATCCCTGGACCCCGTGTCACGCGAGTACCATCCCAACTCCAGTTGTCGATTCCCCTAGATAATAAAAATAAAAAAAATTAACTAAGAGTTAAAAGTATATGTTTTAAAATAAAGATACTAAGAGTCTTTTATAACTTAAGATAATGAAACTGCCAAGCAAACGGAACTAAACCATCTCAAGTTCAAAACCCTAGGTTCGTCCCCTCACCAAAATACTTATAAATAGGAGGACAGTACAAGATATGGGTGTCGAAAATAAGATTGGAGCATTCAAGTCTTATATTCCAGAGTACAGATTGAGTCCTCGGTAAGAAAGATAACAACAATTTTCCTAGGCCTTCTAGTCTCATTGCATGCTCGATTCAGCTCGTGGTGATCTACCAAACGAACCAGGAACGGTTCAAGATCTACGGTTGGGAGGAACGTGGTAGTTCCCAAGTTAGTCGGTCAAATCAAAAGAGGACTAATAAGTATTTCTTTTATGATTTTGAATTCTGAATGATAAATTAGTGATTACAATCTGCATCTATGCTTTGCATCTCATCATAAATTCGTGGGTAGTATTTCTATCATTATTCACAAAAGAAATTGTTGTTAAATTCTAGGTATAATTATTATATTATCATTATGCAAATTCTATGTATATATCATTCTTTTGGTTAAGTGTGTGGTCATTGACATAATTATTAGTCATGACCCATGGGGTTTTTCTTGAAACCGAGTATCATCCTGTTCTAGAAATCTAAGCCTATCACAAAACCTCTTTCCAAACCCCACCATAATATCTTATTTTATGAACAAAACAATGCATGAAATTTCCTAACAATCTACACAGAAACAAAGTATCAAGAGACATCATAGCTAAATTACTTTTGCCATGCATTAAACTATTTTAAATCCATGATAATCAGAACTCTATTATTCCTTTTACCGAATATAGATTTGCAAACCCAAAACTTAAACACTGATTTTCCTAGTGCCAAACAAAACCCTCATCCCAGAACTCAACATGCCCAGTCATCAAAGGAGAACACGATTTCTCATAAATCAAATCTCCAACGAATGGTTCAAATCATTAACGCTACAACAAATTGAAGGTATGTGTATTTTTTCCTTTTAACCTAAAATATTCCCAACCATCAAAACAACGAAGACATTCAAAAGCCATGACCGGCGAAGGGATTTCCCCATAAATCGTATCCATCTAACCAACCAGCAAGTTTGTAAACTCACACAACCCAGGGATCGAATATGGTAAAGGATTCGCTACTAGAAGAGCTTCGCTTTTGCTAGAGTTGAACCCTACGTTAGTGAAACAACTTACATGAGAAAGAGTTTGACTATAGACAGAAAATGCTCAAGTGAAAGAATAACCAGCAAACCCAGAACCATAAACCAAGACTTTTATTCTTCAAAAATAGAGCATCATACACATTTATAGATCAAACAGAGAATCCATTATATAAACAGATCATCACATTTCATTTTCCAGAAACAGGTATTAAAAAATCCACTGCACATAAATTCTAAGAAGAAAACGAAGTATAGAATATACAGAGCTGAAAATTTTATACAAGCCCGAAGGCAAGGAGATAGTCATCACTAGTTCACATTTCCACAGATCTAAACTTTACAAACATAGAAATTCCTTCTCGGGATTAGGATTCCTTTAAATGAAAAAGAGCAAGATAAACAGACCCTGAAATTTTAATTTATGGCGAAGAGCCCTCCCATAAAGAAACAAAGGCTCTGTACAAATAGAAAACACCCAACATAAAAACAAATGCCCAAACCCCTTGTCACTCCATGGAGGTGAAACGCCTTAATAGTAAACCAAATAGAACTAGCATAGCCATTCCTCTTTTTAGAGAAACCTAAACCACAGGAGCACGAGCTTCCCAGGGCTTTGAGATCTACTCAGAACCCAGCGCAGGACTCCATTTAAGCTGTCTCATGTACCTGCAATAGACACTAGTGAAACAGGCCATTAGACACCATCATTTGAAGAACATCCATGAAATAGAAAACAAACGTTTATGCTTCACATAAAACCTTACCTGAGATTTATTATCAGTAGCATCCCCATACCAGCAAATGAGCCCTCCATTAAACCCAACGAATGCAGAGAAGAGTAATACCAAACCTCTAGCCAACAATCCTTAGTGTTACAATCGGTGATAGCGAACTCACTCAGCCCAGAAACATGAAGTAACATGTCCCAATCAAGATTCAAACAAGAAACAAAGAGGAGAAGCCCAAGGCTTCCCGCTCCTCCAACCCATAATTTTAACAAAGGAAATAACTGCATAAGAGAACCCTTACCACGATGAAGTGAATACAAGAGTGCCCAGCCTATGTGAAACCAAAAAGCGTGCCCATCACATATAAACTTTTAATACTTCACCCACTTCTCAAACCAACATTCATTAAAGACCATAACTTCATTTACAATGACTTAGGGTATAAACATTTAGCATAGGAATATAGGGTTTTAGAGTATGCATGGTATTAATGGTTTTTATCACTTAGGAAATTGTAGGTCATATAAAGTTTACCATATAGGAGAAGTATAGGATATGAAGGGATTTATTACATGGTAATGAGTTTTTCCAATAGTTAACCAACAAGTTAGTTTTGAACCAGCCCCTTAGGGCCCTTGTAGTATGTAAAAATTTAATCCTCTCACCCTTTAGCTCAGGGTTTGCATACTAGAGAATGAACCAAACATTTCATAACTACAAATAAATATTAGTAACAAATGCATTAGCTTTTAAAAATCTAAGTAAGCTAGGCTCAACTGAAGAGTAAGTTTTCAGATCTTAAGAGAGAAATCTCATCATACAAACGAAAACTATACGATACTAAAAACATTCATACAAACAATCAGTCATACAGTCATCAGCTACATGATTAAGATTTATCATAAGCAACCGACATAGAACACATTCCGGATAAATAGACCAAAATATTATTAAAATCCACCAACTCACTTCTCCGTACTGAAGTTAATTTAAAAATAATCATTTTGAACGATTTACACAATTAAAGACCCATACAAAAAAAAATTATAGTGCATTTTTAGGGACATTAAAGCACATCTTTCCCTCTTCAGATTTGCAAGATTCCAATGTTTGAAAATTAGGGTTTCTCTAGCAAACCCTAGGTCAACCAGGTAGCATATTTCAGAAGGCATTGAAGCAAGCACTCGGTTGGATCATCTTGATTGATAAGTACTATTATCTTTGTTTCCATTTGAGGTTCTCATTTTATCAAGACGACAAACAATACCAAGCTTGAGGATAATATTGAAGGATTTGATAACATCCGAGCTTGGAAGTATAGAGTACTGCTCATTCTAGAAGAGAATGATTTGGACAACTATGTTAAGGAGGAAGTTGCAGATCCAAAGGGATATGAATAGTATGCTAGAGACAATAAGAGCTAGACACAAGAAGAATTTGGTTAGGACCAAAAGGATCATTTTTGACTCCATCAAGGATCACTTGATCCCCCATATTTCATCATTAAACACTCCCAAGAATATGTTTTATGCATTGAAGAGACTATATGAAGGAAACAACATTAATAGGAATATGACCATGATAACTCAACTCAAGGGTGTGAAGATGCAGAACTCAGGAAGTATCCAATCCTATTTCACAAGAGTCTCCCAAATTAAAGAACAATCAGAAGATATTGGAGAACATGTTGAAGAAGCAGAGTTGGTGATGACTGCATTGAATGCTCTCCTAAGATCATGGGAATCATTCTATTCTCACATCTATGTTAGTTGGAGCTACCATACTGCAGATTGTGCGGCCGAGGATCGCACAGTACTTTTTTTTCCAGATCAGAGATCCGATGCCTTCAGAGGAGGCACACAGTTTTGTTCAGATTGCCCCGTAGCAAATATATCTCAAGGGACAGTTGGTTGTACAGTGGTATAGACCTTTTACTTAGCGTTTACCACAGGGTCACCCTTCCATGCCAGGCTTTGATATGAGCCCATTGAGACAGTTGCCTAGTCTTGTTTTGATTGAGACTATCACAGAGTATTGTTGGTTTACTATTTGTGCCCGGATTCAGCAGAGATCCAGTTCAGAGACAGCCTCAGCAGCAGGTATATGGTGCGGCAGGTATTGCATTTGATATATATTGCTCATGATTGTTGCTTAGACTTGTTTATACATGATAGTACACTAACTCTACATATGATGATTGATTTGGTGATCTAGTTTTTATGATATGTGATTGGGCCCTTGGTGATGTCAGTCCACCCCTTCCTAGTAGGCTCCTATTATATGCACACCGGGTTACACCCCTATTCCTGGTATAGACTTGATCATTTAGTCCCCCTAGGAAGCTGACTTTGGATCCACCTTCACCTCCTCCATCCATCCAACTCATACATGACATTCTTTCTCGACTTGGATTCTGATTTGTGACTTTGAGGATCCCTTTCCCCACTGATCTCTGAGTATGCCATGATTCCCTATCTATTGTGCCTCGGCTCTTTAGTGTGTGAGATGCCCTCTCAAACCTGGGATTTGCTCCTGTCGGTTGCCCCCGATGTTGTAATGCAGTTAGGATTGTGTAGCCTCACCGGGTGTTCCCCATTGATCATCCAAGCATGTATTGCTCACCCCCATTACTTTGCAGTATGTGCACCATGATTATATCTATTGAGATATGTATGTAGCCCAAAAGGGCCTTGATGTAAATTAAAGAAATGAAGAAATGTAAAGCAAGCCAAAAAGCCTTTTTGTAAATGTAAATCTAGCCAGAAAAGGGCTAAGTATGAAACTCATTGTAAAATCCATGCAATGTGTTTGTAAACACACATGGACACAGGTCAGCCATACATGTCAGCATTTGTAGTGGTTATTCCTCACCTAGTCTTGCGGAGCAAGGAGGTGAGAGGGAGCAAGGGACAAGCTCAATATTGTCCCCTAGAGTCTCAAGTTACGGTTTGCTAGACACCCAGTTTGGAGGCTCTAGAAAAGAACCTCACAAAGTCTTCGGGAACGGATGTGAGTTGTGAGATACTTGTCAGATTACCAGTGGCGGTTTCCCTGCACTATACCCATTTGTGAGGCACCGCCCTTCCCCGTGTTTTATCATGGTATACTTATCTCAGTGGACCCTACTTTCCCGAGTTATCCAAATGGTCACATGATCCTCATCCTTGTCATCCCTTATCCTTTTCCATGTATTCCACATCACCCAATGTCAACTAGGTGGTCAAGTCTATAGGTTGTGCATAGCAGTTGAGTCTTTTTGGATGTGGTGGGCCCACCTCACCTGGGGCCTTGTATTTACTGGGATTTAATACAGTTTTTTATCACCATATTATTATCATGATGTTTAGTAATGTACTAACTTGTATAAGGAATCCTTTCGCTTCATGATTGCATACAGGTATTCAGCTAGCACTATTGTTGACCAGATTTGACTTGGTCAAACTAGGTTGACCAGGCCAAAAATGGGCCCAAAAAAATGTTGCGACCGAAATTTCAATTTTGGTCAATTATTATCTACAGGGGACCCATATGAGCCTCCAAGTGACAGAATGCAAAAGAATTGAGGCGTTTCTGAGATTTTTAATTATTACTGGTCATTAATGACCTGTTTTAATTAAAAATCATGGACTTTGGGAAAATAATGCCTAAGTGATGGATCGGGGTCGTTCGAGTGGTCATTCCTACTATTTTTGGGGTCCACGATCACATTGTAGCAGACGGTTTGGCAATCCAGGTACTTTAGGTGGGTCAAAATCCAAAATTTCATCTTCAACAATAAAAACCAGCAATAAAATACATGGAAAATCAGAAATTGACAAAGGCAACTTTAGCAAAGGGTAAAAATCAATGGTTGGAAAATAAAGAGATGATTCCTAAGGTAAATTGGTAATGTTTAACATGGAATTTGTACATTGTGGTTCCCTCCATTGGGCCAGTTCACTACATGGGTCGAATTTCCCCATTGGGGGCGTTTTTCCTCCTTGGCATTTTCAATTTGATGATGATGTGTATTGTGGGACCTTGGTATAGTGAGTTGGGGGGATAAAACACCCTATAGACACCCCCTAACCACATTGTATGTATTGTAGGAGCCCCACAAGGGGACCCCCTCTCCACATGTGCGCTCTAGAGGGAAAGTCGCACCCCCTCAAGGAGAATTCTCCACCCTTAGATTTGATCATTGGGGATTAGATCCCAACCCTCCATTTTGGGGGAAAACTTGTTGTGAGAGTGGCCTCTCTCTATAAGAGAAGGCACTCACCCATTGTACCATCTCTCTTGACATTTTTGGACTTGGAATAGAAGAGAAACGTTGCTGCTCTTGCTTGGTTCTTGTGTGATACTCTCTTGGTATTGTTGATTGCCATACTATCTTGATGCACTAGTTGTAGATTGTGGATGTTTCCAGCACTGTATTTCTCACCATTGTTTGCAGCAAGCTCAAAGTCTTGGAAGAGGACGCACCATTTGGATGCCACTGCTACTCCACTCTCCGGATTGGTAACACAAGGGAAGTGTTTTTGCTATTTCAGCCAAGCATTTTCTCTCATCTTTTATTTGTATTGCTGTAGATTTCACTTGCTTATCATACTAATTTGAATTCTGCCCATTGGTGTTGGCAGGCAAGGAGGACGAGTTGGTGGGGAGAGAGCAAGTCGATTTCAGCTGGGGACTTCTACAACTGCTTCTATTTGATCTTCGGGACGTACAACCTCATCAAAATCAGAGATATCATCTAGTTTCAAGTAGGTGTTTCACCTTCCTCTCTTGTATTTCCATTTCTAGTTTGTTGAAGAGAGTAAATTTACGTTAAAACCCTAAAAATTAAAATCTTAAAAATCAACCGTTAGAATTAGTTTTTCTTGCAAACCCACTAATGAAATGCTCTTAAAACTCCATATCTTAAATTTCATTTAATTCCACCTCCATCTACCCACTTAACCAGGCACTAGTCACTCACTGAATTCGCCCCACTTGGGCAAACTGACCAATCACGTTGTTGGGTAAATTTTGGGGTTCTGGGTACTTGAGATTCAGTTTTAGAACGTCATTTTACCTTAGGAAATCAAGTATCGTTGGCTGGAAGTGATTATAAACGCTAATTATTCACTGCCCTAGGTCCTTTTATCCACTACTTAACCCATTCCCTTGGGCAGTTTCACTTCACTTCTCGCTGGTTTGTTTTTCTTTTGTTCTAAATCAGCTATTATTTAATGTATGATTGCCAGAAGATGTGTCTTAATCACCTAATTTGTTGCTGCCATGTTTGAGTAGTCATAGTAAGCTTCATTCCCCATAGGCATAATTTTTTGTCACTCTTCTAGTCAATTTCCATTTTCTGATTTAGTTTCCAGCCTTCTAATCTTTAAAGAATTCATCATTTAACACTTATAATCAGATCTGATATCACTACACATTGTCTATTTTCTCAATTCAGAGTCTCGATTTCACTAGGCTGGAGGAAATCTCACACTTAGGCATTCACCTTGTGTCCTGCTTTGCTTGATCTTTTGTGTTTGGGTGTTTGATTGTTGAGTCTCAACCATCACTGGTTGAGCGGGGTCTCCCCCCTAACTAGGCTACGTGCCTTGTCTAAAGCGACAATAGCCTTGTTCGGTGTGACTTTCGTTCCCTAAATGGAGGACCTGGCTACTGCAGGTTACACCATTCTAGTTGACCACCCTCTACCATCCCTGTTGGGACATTCATTATCCATCAGCTAGAGTTTGTGTGATAACATTTTTGGCACCGTTGTCAGGGAGGTAGAGGCCTACCCGTGTCTTGATTGAGTTTTAAGTCTTTTTGCTTGCTTTTTTTCCTTTTATCATCGCATCCGAACTTAAAACTCTGTTGGTTGATTTATTTTTGCATAATTATTGTAGCCAACACATTTTTGTCTCATTCACCACTTCCCCTTCATGACATCCCACCTTTGGTGAACAAGGTACTTAGTTCACCTGGCGACTCCACCCTGCGGCTCCACTGGAGGCCGAACCCATCCATACAACTTACGTAGCATTGATCGTTCTGACACATCACATAGCACGCTTATCACTTACGTCAGACGAAAATTTTGAAAGAACTCTCCCTTGCACCCATAAGGATGCCTGCTCCGGAAAAGGATGCAATGGAAGGCGTGATGACCATCAAAGTGCTATCTCAATTAGTTGAGTTGGTCACCAATGTCACGTTCCTCCTAAAACAATAAGATGAAGATAATTGTTCCACCATATCCAACATATCCAACATATTTACGAGGGAGCTTATAATTGTTCCACCGCATCCGCTCAGGTCCTTACCCGGGGCCAATTGGCTAAGAAAAGAGGTGGCCCAACGGACCCTGGTCATACCAAGGTTAATCCCGAAAGTCTCAAAAGGAATAGTCCTCAGCCTAGCCCTAGTCCCAAGAGATCCCAAGGAAAGGATAAACCTAGCCCAAAGGGACAAATGATTCTGAAACCAAACCCCGGGATTATGACTAGAGGGAGCGAGGACCCACAGACAAAGGAAACAGTTGTGCCTAAAGGTATGACCAAGTCTAGCCCAAGACCTGAAGTAAAAACCACTCCTTCGCAAGCTAACAGGTGGAAGAGGGAGACCAAGTGTCCCGAGGTGACCTCCGATAAGGAATCCCATAGTCCTGACCCCATTAAGGTGAACATCTCAGGCAAGTTGTCCAACTCTTTGATTCATGTCCCTTTCAAGGAGTTAGTCAAAATCCCAGTCATCAAAGCTCAGATCATGGATTTCCTAGGCATAAAATACCCTCTGAATAACGAAGTGAAACAACCTGCCTTCCGACCCGACATGGGAAACTTTCTGTCCAAGCTCAGCATGCCCCTTCCCCTGATTGAAATTCTGAAAATTCCCAAAATGCATGACAGAACCCGCGCCTTCTGGGGAATACAACCAAAAGGAACCCCTCCTAAGAAACCAATCGAGATCGCACCTGACCCTCCAATAAACATCCACAATGTATCCAGTAACTCTGAGGGGTGCCCTCCATTTTATGTTGCCCTTGAGATAAATCAACTTATACTCCACAACTGCATGCTTGATTCAGGGACTGAGATCAACGTCATGCTGCTACGGGTCATGGAACAACTCGAGTTGACCCCATCCAGGCCCTTTAGGAATGTGTGTGGGATGGACTCCCGCCCGGTACAGGCAGTAGGAGTTATTGAAAACCTCCATATGAAATTAGTTGCATGCCTCGACATCAGGATATCCATGGATGTTCTTGTTATCGATGTCCCGGATGTTTGGGGCATGCTTCTATCTAGAGAGTGGGATACTAAGTTGGGTGGTAACATCCAAATGGATCTCATGTACACAACCATCCCGAGGGGGCAAAACAAAAACATCACCCTACTCAATGAGCCTCCTATGAAAGAGCATGTGGAGACCCCTAATTACCTCTATGAAGAATCCATCCGCCCAACGGATGAGGTGGGAAAATTTATGGTGTTGGCAAATTTCTAGGAAGATACTAGACAACGCCCTTTCCCACCTAGCGAGGTGTGGAAGATGCATTTCGATGGGGCTCGCTCTAGGCATGGTGCGGGCGTCGGGGTGGTCATAACCTCACCTACTAGTGAAGAAACCATATACTCATTCCGTTTAGAGTTTGATTGCACTAACAATGTGGAGGAATATGAGGCCCTTCTCCTCGGACTCAAAATTGCCAGGGACTGCAACATTAAGTGTTGGAGTACTGTGGGTGATTCTAATCTCATAGTCTCCCAAGTTAAAAACCAGTTTGCTGCCAAGAATGATAGATTGCACACCTACAGAAATGCAGTATGGGACACCATTGAGTTGTTCGACGCTTTCTCAATTAAGGTTGTCCCTAGGGAGGATAATTCGTTAGTAGATGCACTAGCCATAGCTGCCAGTACCTTCAAAATCCCTGACACCTTGAATGAACGTAAGTTCCAAGTCGAGGTCCTATTTAGGCCTTCTGTGCCTGACAACCAAGCCTATTGGCAAGTCTTCTAGGATGATGCCCATATAGTACATTTCTTGCAAGGGATGGAAAATTCCCTCGATCCAATGGTGAGCCTGGAGGACCAATCTTCGGAACAGTCCCCATGCAACATCAACCTATTAGAGTTGTCCCTGCCACTCGAGAAAAATTTCAACAGACACGACGAGTACAGGGGGGTAAGAGCTAAGCCTATTGATAAAGTAATTGAAGTAAATATAGGCTCTTTCGTTTCCCCCCAAAATGATAAGGATTGGGAAGAATGCATCCAAAGAGGAATGCAGGAGAATCATAGAGTTGATTCTCAAATACAAAGACGTCTTCGCCTAGACATATGACGACTTAAAGACTAACGATAAGACGGTCATCGAGCATACTATTCCGTTAGTAGAAGGTGCCAAACCATACAGGAAAAAGTTGAGAAATGTCAACCCGAAACTAGCCCCTTTGATCAAGAGGGAGATTGAGAAGATGTTGGCGGCTGGAATCATTAGACCTGTAAGGCATACCACTTAGGTGTCTAACACGGTGATAGTGAGGAAGAAAAATGGTGAAATCAGGATCTACATTGATTTCAGGAATGTGAATCGGGCTTGCCTCAAGGACAACTACCCTTTGCCCAACATGGAAAACCTGTTGCAAAGTGTCACTGGAGTAGGGATGTTGTCCATGTTAGATGGTTTCTATGGATACAACCAGGTCCAGATCAAGAGGGAAGACTGGGGGAAAACTACGTTCACCACCCCATGGGGAACCTATGAGTACATATGCATGCCTTTCGGATTACAAAATGTTGGTTCCACTTTCCAAAGAGCTATGGACCAGGCCTTTAGTGACCTAATATGCACGATCATCATCATCTACCAAGATGACCTGACCGTGTTTTCAAAGGAAAGGGCTGACCAAGTGGATCATTTGAGGAAAGTTTTTGACAGATGCAGGAAGTTCAGGATATCCCTTAACCAAAGAAAGTCAAACTTTGGGATTTATGAAGGAAAATTATTAGGACACATTGTGTCCAAGGAGGGAATTAGGATTGACCCGGAGAGAATCCATGCTATCGAAGATATCCCGCCCCCTCACAATGTCACCTCGCTTAAATCATTCTTTGGAAAGATCAACTTTGTGCGAAGATTCATTCCCAACCTCGCTGAGCTGGCAAATCCCTTAAATGCTCTCTTGAAGAAGGATGCCAAATTCATATGCGACAAGGAGTGTGAGGTAGCTTTCATCAAATTAAAGAAGGCCATATCCTCTTCCCCTGTCCTAATCTGCCCAGATTACAACAAGGAGTTCCTAATCTACTCTTTTGCCTCTGAAAACACCATTGCGGGGGTTCTCTTGCAAAAGAACAAAGAAAATCACGAGCAACCCATCGCTTTCATGAGCAAGAATCTCAGAGACGTGGAGCTCAAGTATACTACAACTGAGAAGCAAGCATATGCTTTGGTCAAGGCTCTGAAGCATTTTCGAACCTACGTGGGATTTTCCAATATTAAAGCTTATGTACCCTACCAAGCTGTGAAAGATTTTTTATCTCAAACAGATGGAATTGGTGCCAGGGGAAATTGGATCTCCAGGATCCAAGAGTAAGACTTGGAAATCAAGCCAATAAAAATCATGAAAGGATAGGGTCTAGCCCAGCGATTGACTGAAAAGGAGAGTGATGCCCAGATAAATCAAGTAGGCGAAGGCGGGGAGGTTAATGTGAACATTAATACGCTGGAAGAGCACGAATGGTATAGGGATATAGTTTTCTACTTGAAGTACCTAACATGTCCCGATCACTTTGTTGATCACCAAAGGAGGGCCCTCAGATTGAAGGCCTCAAAGTTTGTCCTCATGCAAGACGGCCTAGGGTGGAGAAACCCAGATGGGATTATCCTGAAATGTGTTGCGCTTGACGAGTCACATGTAATTATCAGAGAGATGCATTCTGGGCTATGTGGTGGCCATTATGCCCCTAGATCAACTGCAACCAAGATCATGAGGGCAGGGTACTACTGGCCCACGTTGTTTGGAGATGTCCACAAATATATAAAGACTTGCCAAAAATGCCAATTCTTCACCGGGAAACCAAGACTACCCGCTTTACCCCTAAGCCCTGTGATAGTAGAAGCCCCTTTCCAACAATGGGGAATGGACTTTGTGGGACCATTTGACATAAATTCAAGCAATGGCTACAAATATATCCTCACGTGCACTCACTATTTCACCCGTTGGATTGAGGCAATCCCTACGAAGAAGGCCACGGCCGCAGTCGTGGTAAAGTTCCTAGAAGAAAATATTGTCTCAAGATATGGGTGCCCCCTCAAGCTCACTACGGATAACGCCAAGGAATTTAGCAAAATAGAAATGTCAATTTTATGCCTTAATCACGACATAGTGTTGTCCCACTCTTCGAACTACTATCCCTAGGGAAACGGGCTAGCTGAATCAAGTAACAAGAACCTTATCAGGCTTCTCAAAAGGATGGTGGGGGACAACAAGAGAAGCTGGGAAAACAAGCTTAAATATGTTGTTTGGGCTGATAGAACTATAGTGAAGAGAATAACAAGTAAATCCCCATTCGAATTAGTGTACGAACAAGATTGGAGACTCCCCATCAATTTGCATATCCCTGTTTATGAGTTGTTGCACCAATGCGGATCTGATCAGGAAGCAATCCAAGCAAGGATTGATAAGTTAGTCGAACTTGATGAAAGGAGAAGAGAAGCTTTCGACGGGACTATCATAGAGCAAGAAAGGATAAAGGGGACCTTTGATCAAAATACCCGAGACAAATACTTTAAGGTTGGTGATGTGGTCTTGCTGTGGGATTCACATAAAGAGAAACCCGGAAAACATGGCAAGTTGGAGAGGCTATGGATGGGCCCGTACAGGGTTACCGGAGTAGCAGGAAAGGGTTATGTACGTTTAGAGACACTGGAAGGTGAGGAGTTGGAACTACCTGTAAATGGGAGGTTTTTGAAACATCACTTCCCACTGATGAACAATGAGTGACCCGAGCCTATGGCTCCCCCTTTTTGCGGTCAATAAACTCTCGAGAGTAGCAGTCGGTTGTCCTTTGCCTTTGATTTCCCCTCACCTTTGTCTGACGACCAGTTGCCCCCTTTTGTTTTGTTTCATCTCATGGTCATTTCGCACCTTTTTACACCATTCGCCCTTTTTCTAGTGTCTTTTGTACCATAGTTTATGTTCAGTGTTTTTCACCTTTATTACACCTCATGTGTCGGCTTAATAAAATTTAAAATGTTGTAGAGTTGATTTCGTTATTGATATATCTTCATTTCAACATTGTCATTTTGTTTATTTCTGATGGATTATTATATATATGATGTATGTCCTGATGAGCGGTCTGCAGAGATCTGCAGAGATTGGTATAGCGTGTGCATTTTACAGGGACAAGTACATATTGATGATGATGATGCAGATAGCATGCATGTGCATGTACTTTGATGATGATGAGAGGGGTGCTACGGACCGGAGATTCTGTGGTTCTCAAACACTCTCTCCCTTAGAGAACTTGTCCCAGCTGGAGCATGATGTTATCACATCTATGTTAGCTGGAGATACCATACTGCAGACTGTGCGGTCGAGGACCGCATAGTACTTTTTTTTCCAGATCAGAGATATGATGCATTTAGAGGAGGCACACAGTTTTGTTCAGATTGCCCCTAGCAGATATATCACAGGGGACAGTTGGTTGTACAGTGGTACAGACATGTTACTTAGCATTTACCACAGGGTCACCCTTCCATGCCAAGCTTTGATATGAGCGTATTGAGACAGTTTCCTAGTCTTGTTTAGATTGATACTATCATAGAGTATTGTTGGTTTACTATTTATGCCCGGATTCATCAGAGATCCAGTTCAGAGACAGCCTCAGCAGCAGGTATATGGTGTGGCAGGTATTGCATTTGATATATATTGCTCATGATTGTTGCTTAGACTTGTTTATACATAATAGTACACTAACTCTACATATGATGATTGATTTGGTGATATAGTTTTTATGATATGTGATTGGGCCCTTGGTGATGTCAATCCACCCCTTACTAGTAGGCTCCTGTTATATGCACACCGGGTTACACCCCTATTCCTGGAATAGACTTGATCATTTAGTCCCCCTAGGCAGCTGACTTTGAATCCACCTTCACCTCCTCCATCCATCCGACTCATACATGACATTCTTTCTCGACTTTGATTCCGATTTGTGACTTTGAGGATCCCTTTCCCCACTAATCTCTGAGTATGCCATGATTCCCTGTCTATTGTGCCTCGGCTCTTTAGTGTGTGAGTGAGATGCACTATCAAACCTGGAATTTGCTCCTGTCGGTTGCCTCCGATGTTGCAATGCAGTTAGGATTGTGTAGCCTCACCGAGTGTTCCCCATTGGTTATCGAAGCATGTATTGCTCACCCCCATTACTTTGCAATATGAGCACCATGATTATATCTATTGAGATATGTATGTAGCCCAAAAGGGCCTTGATGTAAATTGAAGAAATGAAGAAATGTAAAGCAATCCAAAAAGGCTTTTTGTAAATGTAAATCTAGCCAGAAAAGGGCTAAGTATGAAACTCATTGTCAAATCCATGCAATGTGTTTGTAAACACACATGGACACAAGTCAGCAAGACATGTCAGCATTTGTAGTGGTTATTCCTCACCTACTCTTGCGGGGCAAGGAGGTGAGAGGGAGCAAGGGACAAGCTCAAGATTGTCCCCTAGAGTCTCAAGTTACGGTTTTCCGGACACCCAGTTTGGTGGCTCTAGAAAAGAACCTCACAGAGTCTTCGGGCACGGATGTGAGTTGTGAGATACTTGTCAGATTACCAGTAGCGGTTTTCCTGCACTATACCCATTTGTGAGGCACTGCCCTTCCCCGTGTTTTGCCATGGTATACTTATCTCAGTGGACCCTACTTTCCCGAGTTATCCAAATGGTCACATGATCCTCATCCTTGTCATCCCTTATCCTTCGCCATGTATTCCACATCACCCAATGTCAGCTAGGTGTTCAAGTCTATAGGTTGTGCATAGCAGTTGAGTCTTTTTGGATGTGGTGGGCCCACCTCACCTAGGGCCTTGTATTTACCAGATTTAATGCAATTTTTTATCACCATATTATTAACATGATGTTTAGTAATGTACTAACTTGTATAAGGAAGCCTTTCGCTTCATGATTGCATACAGGTATTCAGCTAGCACTATTGTTGACCAGATTTGACTTGGTCAAACTAGGTTGACCAGGCCAAAAATGGGCCCAAAAAAATGTTGCAACCGAAATTTTGATTTTGGTCAATTATTATCTATAGGGGACCCATATGAGCCTCCAAGTAACAAAATGAAAAAGGATCGAGGCGTTTGTGAGATTTTTAATTATTACTGGTCATTAATGACCTGTTTTAATTAAAAATCATGGATTTTGGGCAAATAATGCCTAAGTGTGGATCGGGGTCATTTGAGTGGTCATTCCTAATATTTTTGGGGTCCACGATCACATTGCAGCAGACGGTTCGGCAATCCGAGCACTCTAGGTGGGTCAAAATCCCAAATTTCATCTTCAGCTATAAAAACCAACAATAAAATACATGGAAAATCAGAAATTGACAAAGGCAACTATAGCAAAGGGTAAAAATCAATGGTTGGTAAATAAAGGGGTGATTCCTAAGGTAAATTGGTAATGTTTAACATGGAATTTGTACGTTGTGGGTCTCTCCATTGGGCCAACTCACTACATGGGTCGAATTTCCCCATTGGGGGCATTTTGCCTCCTTGGCATTTTCAATTTGATGATGATGTGTATTATGGGACCTTGGTATAGTGAGTTGGGGGGATAAAACACCCTATAGACACCCCCCAACCACATTGTATGTATTGTAGGGGCCCCACAAGGGGACCCCCTCTCCACATGTGCGCTCTAGAGGGCAATTCGCACCCCCTCAAGGAGAATTCTCCACCCTTAGATTTGATCATTGGGGATTAGATCCCAGCCCTCCATTTTTGGGGGAAACTTGTTGTGAGAGTGGCCTCTCTCTATAAGAGAAGGCACTCACCCATTGTACCATCTCTCTTGGCATTTTTGGGCTTGGAATAGAAGAGAAACGTTGCTGCTCTTGCTTGGTTCTTGTGTGATACTCTCTTGGTATTGTTGATTGCCATACTATCTTGGTGCACTAGTTGTAGATTGTGGATGTTTCTGGCACTATATTTCTCACCATTGTTTGCAGCAAGCTCAAATTCTTGGAGGAGGGCGCACCATTTGGATGCCACTGCTGCTCCACTCTCCGGATTGGTAACACAAGGGAAGTGTTTTTTCTATTTCAGCCAATCATTTTCTCTCATCTTTTATTTGTATTGCTGTAGATTTCACTTGCTTATCATACTAATTTGGTTTATGTCCATTGGTGTTGGCAGGAAAGGAGGACGAGTTGGTGGGGAGAGAGCAAGTCGATTTCAGCTGGGGACTTCTACAACTACTTCTATTTGATCTTCAGGACATACAACCTCATCAAAATCAGAGATATCAGCTTGTTTCAAGTAGGTGTTTCATCTTCCTCTCTTGTATTTCCATTTCTAGTTTGTTGAAGAGAGTAAATTTACGTTAAAACCCTAAAAATTAAAATCTTAAAAATCAATCGTTAGAATTAGTTTTTCATGCAAACCCACTAATGAAATGCTCTTAAAACTCCATATCTTAAATTTCATTTAATTTTGAATCCATCTACCCACTTAACCAGGCACTAGTCACTCACTGAATTCACCCCACTTGGGCAAACTGACCAATCACGCTGTTGGGTAAATTTTGGGGTTCTGGGTACTTGAGATTCAGTTTTAGAACGTCATTTTACCTTAAGAAATCAAGTATCGTTGGCTGGAAGTGATTATAAACGCTAATTATTCACTGCCCTAGGTCCTTTTATCCACTACTTAACCCATTCCCTTGGGCAGTTTCAATTCACTTCTCGCTGGTTTGTTTTTCTTTTGTTCTAAATCAGCTATTATTTAATGTATGATTGCTATAAGATGTGTCTTAATCACCTAATTTGATGCTGCCATGTTTGAGTAGTCATAGTAAGCTTCATTCCCCATAGGCATAATTTTTGGTCACTCTTCTAGTCAATTTCCATTTTCTGATTTAGTTTCCAGCCTTCTAATCTTTAAAGAATTCATCATTTAACACTTATAATCAGATCTGATATCATTACACATAGTCTATTTTCTCAATTCAGAGTCTCGATTTCACTAGGCTGGAGGAAATCTCACACTTAGGTATTCACCTTGTGTCCTGCTTTGCTTGATCTTTTGGGTTTGGGTGTCTGATTGTTGAGTCTCAACCATCACTGGTTGAGCGGGGTCTCCCCCCTGACTAGGCTACATGCCTTGTCTAAAGCGACAATAGCCTTGTCCGGTGTGACTTTTGTTCCCTCAACGGAGGACCTGGCTACTGCAAGTTACACCATTCTAGCTAACCACCTTCTACCATCCCTGTTCGGACATTCATTATCCATCATCTAGAGTTTCTGTGATAACACATTCATTCAAGGAATTTGTTCCAGAAGGAATCTCACCAAATTCACTAAGCTATGGGGAGATTGTACTCAAGAGGAAGCCATAATTTAAGCTAGAGAAGAGAATATGGGTGAAGAAGACAATCAAGCCTTAAAATCTCATGCAACGAAGGAAAAGAGCAAGAAAGAAGAACACTCTCACAAGAATTCTAGAAGATTCCAAAATAATCATAGACCTCATAAAGATGACTCAAATTATAGATGATACACTTGTGAGGAAAAAAGACACCTTGCAAGAGATTGCCCCAAAAACAAAGGCAAAAACAAGAAAAGAAAGAAGAAAAGGCATCATGCTCATGTTGCAGAAGATGATTAACCAGTTAAGAAGAGAGCAAGGGAAGAATTCTCAAGTGATGAATAATATGTCTTGATTTCAGCTCTCACATATATTGTTACTCATGAAAGCAATGATTGACTTGTTGATGTCCAAGTACTTTTGATGATGCAGTAGTAATTGGAGAGAAAGAGAGAGGCTTGTACAAATTGAAAGACCAACTAGAACAAGCCATGATACATAACACCATGAAACAAATTAATCATAATGGTATATGCAAGGGATGTGCATGAGGAAAGAACGTGAAGAGTTTGTTTCCAAGAAGTGACAACAAAGAAACGATAGATCTTGGATCCAGTGCATGAGGACCAAGGATGAAGACTTCAACAAGTTTTGAACTAAGATGAAGAAGAAGATCAGGGTCTTCAAAATCAGATGATGGAGCAGAGTGTAATTCCAAATACCCCAGTAACTTATGCAAGGAGGAAAAAATACAACGGGAGCCTACAAAACACATGAAAGATAAGTATTTATTGTCATTTGAATTCCTGAGTATTTTGAAGGATATTGCTCATAACAGTTACATGTAGATTTGTGACACAATTTTCTTTTATGCACTTATGTATGACTAATATTGACTAGTAGTAGAATCATGTAGCACATGTTCTGGGTAAGTGTCCGATAGTGCTGCACAAAATCCTATGAGCCCTTGATGGAGCTAGTCTAGGATGAAACATCTTTGCTAACATGTTGAGATAAGTGCATGCTCTTAATAATATATTATAGTAGATATGGAAGGCATCTAGATAGTTATTGTGTGTATACAATATATGGATGAGTGTTGTGTTGAAGCATTGGCTAAGATGTATTGGTTACATGACTGCATAAGAAGTTTCCATTACATGGAATGTTACTAATCATACCATTGAATTTGACTTGTAGGAAAATCGTGTGCTATGAACTACAAGAGATGGATGATAAGACTTAGTGATGATTGTTCAAGTAGATTTACAAAATCAAGCATATTATAGAAGTACAAGGCAAGGCTCATGGTTTCTCTCAGAAAGAGGGAGTCGATTATGACAAGACGTGTGCTCCTGTAGCAAGATACACTTCAAGTAGAGCTATACTTACGATATTTGCAGTGATGAAGTGCAAGGTACACCAAATGGATATGAATACAACTTTCCTTAATGGTGTAGTAGAAGAATAAGTGTATGTGGATCACCCACTGGAATTCGAGATGCAGGAAGGAAAACACATGTGTGCAAATTGAAGAAGGCCTTGTACGGTTTGAAACATGCACCCAAGACGTGGTACAACAGGATTGACGGATTTCTGACGAGTTTGGGATTTTCCACGAGTAAAGCAAATTCCAACCTTTAATTCAAGGTTGAGGATGGAAAACTAGTGATACTGATTTTGTATGTAGATGACCAGTTCCTGACAGGTGACAAGAAGCTCATTGCAGAAACGAAGAAGAAACTTGCTACATAATTCGAGATGAAAGACTTGGGTATGATGCATTATTTATTAGGTCTTGAGGTGTGGCAGAATCCATAAGAGATTTTCCTTTTCCAAGGAAAATATGGAGTAGAGATCCTGAAGAGATTCAGGATGATGGATTGCAAGGCCGTGGCCACACCAATAGCATGGAATTTGAAATTGTTGTGTGATACTTCTTCAGAGACAGTGGATGCCACATTATACAGACAAATGATTGGTTCATTGATGTACTCAATGAACACGATGCCAGCTCTATGTTTTGTGGTGAACACATTGAGTAAGTACATGGTAGAGAGGAGATGTGTTCACTTGATTGTGTCAAATCATGTGTTGAGGTACCTGATTGTGGAAAAGCATGTGTTGAGGTACCTGAGGGGAACGATTGATTATGGGCCCAAATATGCGACAAATCAGAAGATTAACCTACATGTTTATGTTGATGCAGATTGGGTCGGTAGTGTCACAGAAAAGAAGAGAACTTCAGGATGTTGCTTCAATTTGGGATCAAGTATGATCTCCTGGTTCAGTAGGAAGCAGACAAGTGTGGCACTTAGATCTTCTTATATGTATTCCCCACCATTATCTGATCTTAGTGTCTTTATCTTCTTTTCAATGTGCTTTTCCACAATAGATTTGAATTCTTTGAATTTGTTAAACACTTAATCTTTAGTTTTCAAAAAGTAAATCCAAGTTTTATGAGAATAGTCATCAATCAAAGAAACATAATATGCATACCCTCTTTGTGAGTTTGATGACATTGGTCTACATATGTCTGAGTGTACAATATCCAATATTCCCTTCACTTTACTGCTGCTACTTGGAAATGGAATTTTCACATTCTTTCCATGACCGCATCATTTGCATACACCATTGTGGTTTGCCTGGATCTTTGGTAGACCTGTCACCATATTGCTGATAGTTGACCATGCTTTGTAGTGGATATGAGCAAATATTATATGTCAAAGTTCACAAGCGCCTACTGTGTTATGAAACATGGCTTGCTCTGCTTGACCCTTCAATTTGTACAAGCCCCCATGTTTATGGATAATCTACTCGAGTGGATGCGAGCGTGATATCCCTAGTCCAGGTGGATCTAGAACAAATGAATACAGAATATAGATCTACTTTCCTAGATCAATTAGAGATTGAATTAGATAGATGCCTTACCTTCAGATTCGTGAATCCTTCTCCTCTTTGTCACTCCAAGCTCCGTGGTCTTCAAATATAGAGCTGCAAAACCCTGTGAAGCATATAGAGACAAACAATCAGTAAAAGCACATCTAAACACTAACTAGCCTAAGCTAACAGTTAAGGAACAAAGCTCTAAATATCATTAACACAAAGACATTTATGGAAATAGATTATATTACTATAAATAAATGGGAAATACATTGAAGAGTGATGATTACAACCCAACCTTAACGTTGTAACCTTCCTCCAACAGTCCAATCCAAGCCTCCAAAGGGTGTGTGTGCCTCCTAAGAGATGAATAGGGGTCACTAGGGTAATTCCACCAGCATGTAAGTGCTATAGTCCTTCCTCTCCCTCTCAATGGAGAGAGAGGTCTTATTTATAAGGCTAGGAGGATAGAGTAGGTTGAGGATTAGAGGGAGAGGTCTAAGGGATCTTCCCATTAGGGTAGGAGTCGAATACTAGTTGCTCCTACCAATTAGGGATAGGTATCCATGTCACCCAGCTTCGAGAATTCACTCTAATCCCGTTGTTATCCACTCTAACCAACCCTGGTGCACTCTTCATGAAGACAAAAAACGCCAGGAAGGGTCAAGCGCAGGCTGCATGAGGGCAGCAAGAGCCACTGGCGCAGTATGCTAGTGTGCATCATGCGCCAGCCAGGTGCGCCAGCATCACTAGGAAAGGTGGAAAACAAGGTCAACAACTTGCTCAATGATGTTCTAGCCAGGAAAAGTTCAGGGATTGAGGCATTGAGTTGATACATGGCTCATGATGACGAGATTTTGGTATAACAGAATGCCCCCTAAAGCGTGAAACTAGTAAAATAAGACAGGTGAAATGCTTTGTAAGGATTGACGGCAAGGACTTGTTGGATGGAAGGAGCTACTGCAGTACAATCAACTCTGAGATACTAGTCTCACATGACTCATAACATGGCTGCCGACCAATACACTGTAGATCCATGGTAGTAAGGGCCGACTGAACACAATCATGGCTACTCAACACAATCGTAGATCCACGATGAGATGATAACACAACCACGACCAATATAAATGTGGATTTATGTATTATGACTCAAACAATCTCCATCGCAACCTGGGTAAGATATGATTTTCTCGGGGTCTTCAAGCCGAACCCGCAATGATATGAATCTTACCATGTGATTACAAATGTCTTGGAGTCGAAGATGGTAGAAACCACTTGATTACCAGTCATTGATTTATACCGTTAACAAGCACGAGGGAAATAACCATTGATGTCAATGATTCCCATGTTATCACAGTACATACCATTAGATGTGAATCAATGAGTTGAGATCGAACAATTGATGGAATCTTTCAATCAAGAGCCAATGATGTAAACTCATGTTGAAAGCGAGGTAATGTGCCATTGAGGCATGCAGGCCCAAGGTACTTGATTGGTTTCTAGATTCAATCCTCGAATGATGCGTTGAATTCAACAAGGATAAATCTGTCGAAGAAGGGCCATGATGAATCCCCCATCATCGACACAAAACACGATCACAGATGTTGGAGTGAATCGGACAGTAATGTGTGAGACTGAATCAAGGACGATCGACATGATGGAAGGTAAATATGATTACAGATAGTGAATGACAACTATCTCTCAAACATGGGAATGGCATGACTTTGCAGTATGACATAACGAGAATGATACCAACCCCCTAATGCAAGTGATGATGGAAATATTCTTTGGATGACCCAAAGGAGTAAAAAGACTCATGGAATTGGTGTGACTCAAAGACAAACGGATTAGCCAAGTACTAAATGCATATGCAAATGAGTGCCATGTTCACAAGTGACTATGTACTGCCATAAATTATAGTGTAACAGAAAATATTTCCTTTTCCCCATCATGATTGATGATTGCCTCTTTTGTTTTTAACGAGCTTGAGGAGGGTAAACAGATGCTCGGTATAGCTCATCCTTCAAACACGTCCAATCCCAAATATTTTACGAACCTAGGATAGGAGGGGTTCATCCCGAAACGGGCCCTTCTATGTTAGCTTTTAACGAGTCCAAAGAAGGAAAACTCGACCTCATTTCATGTTTAGAGAGTCCGAAAAAGAAGTAAAGAAGACTCCAATGGTTCTTTTTCATAAAAGTTAGTCTCCTCACCCGAAAAGGGATAAAACAATGTGAGAGAGAACTCTTCCAGTCATGCTTGGATGGAGTGCTCCTTTTTCGTAAATAGTACCTCCTGTTCTGAAAAAGGGGTAAACTATCACCAAAAAGAAGATCATTCAAATACTTTTACAAGCATGAAAGCATCAAGTTCGCTTGGTGATCTTTTTCATATTTAGGGATCTTGAAAAGAGCTTAAAGAGGAACTCCAAGAGGTTCCTTTTTCGTGGGAGTTTAACGAGCCCGAAAAAGAGATAAAATGTAACTTGGTACGGTTCCTTTTCCGTAAGTAGTCTAGCGAGGCCGGATAAAGTGATAAACCTATACTCGTTAGACACACATTTTTACTCAATTTTTAATGAGCACGACAATGGTATCAAAAGCACTCGGAATCTTTTTCATGTTTGAACCAGAGCACGAAAAGGTAAAAAGTAAGATCAAATCACTTTTCATGTTTCAACCAGAGCATGAAAAGGTAAAAAGTAAGCTCAAACCACTTTTCATGTTTCAACTAGAGAAGGAAAAAGTGAAAAGTAATCTCAATACCATCTTACTGTTTTTAAGGAGCTCAAAGATAGGTGAAAAGAATGCTCATGGTGTCTGCTTCATTTTTTAATGAGCTTGTAACATAAATTAAACTATGCCCGGTATAATTCCCATTGGAAGGTTTCTCCCCAACATGATTCCCAGAGGTTGGAAGTTTGTCCCCAGCACAAGAAGCTGATGGCTTACCTCTAGTATGATTTATAGAGGATGGAGACATGCCCCCCAAGCTTCGTTTCATTTGTCTACTCTTTTTATTCATCCAATCAAACTCATGGTTACTAATAGGAATATGTTCATTGTGGGAGGACGAAAAAATAGGATTAAATAGCATAGGTGAACGAAATGAAGGTTCATATATTAAATCTGGCAAAAGATTCGACTCAATGGGAGGGGATCTGTTTCATTTTTATGCAAGCTTGAAACCAAATATAAAATATGCTTGGGAGGACCTGTTTCATTTTTATGCAAGCTTGAAACATAAAATAACTACGCTTGGAGGTAGTTTCATTTTTACACAAGCTTGAAACTTAAAGTAAACTATGCTTGGGAATGGTTTCATTTTTATACAAGCTTGAAAACAAAAGTAAACTATGCTTGGGATTGGCTCCTACCCAACATGATATCCATAGGTTGGTAGTGTGCCCCCCAGCCTAAGAAGCCAGGGGGTAACTCCAGTGATGTCTAGAGGTTGGAGACATGCCCACCATCCTTAAGGGGGGGAAAGCACTAAAACATGTGGAACATTCAGGGAAGTTTGATGACTGGAAATCATGCGATGATTCGATGTCACAAAGGAAAGTTGATCAATGGTCATGATTCTCCCTTCATAGGGAAAATAAATCACTTGAAAGAGTGTGGACACTACAACTTTCATAGCGTAGACATAATCATTTCCAAGTATCAGATTAAAATCTAAGGGACCTTGGACTACCATAACATCAATACAGACATTTTTCCCTCCTAAAGTGATAGGTAACTGAGGAAGGATCCCTAAAGGTCCAGTAGGACTTCTATTAAAATCCAATATCTGGTCAGTGACTGGCACAAGCTGAGGAGAACCTATATCTTGCCAAGCAGTTGAGGATAAAATACTAACATAAGCTCCCTCATCCACTATAGTGCGAAGTATTTCCTTATCGGAAACTCCTACAGATACCTAAAAAGGAACACTCAAATGAAGACGGGATTCTGCTAGGCTATTCCAATCAAGTAAATGACCTCAGTACTCGGAGGAGGTCCTATGGAAATGGACAAGATTTCCCCTTTCCTAGAACAATCTAAACTTACTAGGAAAACATCAGCGGTTTCCAGTTCACTCTCAATTGGAAGAATAGAATGAGGCGAAGATTTTATCATGGTAACTACTTCAATCTGGGAATTCTCCAATGAAAGAGTGGGATTGAGTGGAGGTGATATCGACTCGACCACTTCAACTTCACTCTTTGAAGAAAGAGTGGGATCGACCAAGGAAGGGGCTATATTGACCACTTCATCAACCAATGGGGGGTCAAGGGACAACTTACGACATCCAACTAGAAGGTATTTATGAGATATAGTAATGTCTTCCAACAATTGTGAGGCTTCATCCATGCGTGGAAAAAGGTAAGTAAGGTGCATGCCCTTGCATAACAAACAAGAATTTTTTACTTTACCTTTCCAACCCTTAACCATAGAGTCACTAGTTGATGGAGTATCATCAGTATCATGTCAAGAGGATGATGATACAGGTGGTTTGGAGGCTTTAGACCACTCTTCTAATACTTTGCAAATATCAGGACAATCCTTGAGAAGGTGATCACCCTTACAAAGAATGCAAGGGAACTTGGGTCTATGAGGTGTTTTCATAGAATGGGTGCCATTAGAGGAAACTGGTTGATGCTTGCTCTCTTTCTTATCCTTCTTCTTCTTAACCTTCCTTTTCTTCTTCTTCTTATTCTCTTGATTACTAACACTATTGCTTTGATCAAGCGAGGAAGAAGAAAGGGAAGAAGATGCATCCGACAAAGAAGGAGAAGGATCAGTTTGGGACTGACACTCTCATGGTGGAGAGTTAACATTTGAAACATTGGGTACAGCCGAAATCACCGGATTGAATAACAACACTGGTAATCCAATGGTTAATCCAAGAAGATTTAAAGTGGCAATAAAGGGAGGACCAATATCTCTAACTGGAGGAAAGACAAAAGGTACCCCTAGAAAAGGGGCCCCTTGATTGGTAGTCCCAGAAGAGGTTGACATATCTAAACTCTCCAAGTCCTTCTAATTATACGCACAAGAAACACTACTCAAACTAAAAGAAACAGGAAAACTTGTGAATAGGAGGGATGTAATAGTTGGATCCTCACGGGTGTGTCAAGTCGTCACAACTTGCGATATACTATAGGGTCCAACAGTTATACTCAGCCCAATTTTTCAGAGCATTAACCAAGGAGGACTGGGACCGTACCCTTAGTCGTATAACCTGACTACCTAACAATACATGTGTAGTAATCTCCCGAGTGTTGTTTTCGGTGTATTGCAACAACAAGACGGTCAAAAGGTTTGCTCGAATGGTTCCAGGAATCCTAATGGGGTCTTGTTGGCAAGCGGTTTGGTAAGGTAGCATCGCAGCATCATGGATGCTGAGACAAGTTAGACGATATTGTGGAAGATGGAGAGCTGGGCATAAAGGAGATTATTTTATGTATTTTTGAGTCGATTGTACCGCAGTATGTGGGTTTTGGGTCATTTGGACCATATGTTATGTAATTTTGGGTCAATTGTACCACAATATGCGGGTTTTTGGGTCATTTCGACCGCGTCAGTTAGATTTTGGGTCATTTGCTCAAAGTGTCAGTTAGGAAGTTGTTAGTAAATGGAAAAGCAATGTAAAGGCGGAAGCCTATTTATAGTCATAGAGTCATATGTGTTTGATACCAATCCCAGGACCAGAGCATAACCGAATCTTAATGTGAATGGAGATATGATCTTGGTATGCGTCTGAGTTATCTGCGAGATATGTGTTTTGCAAAGATATTGTATTTGGGTTTTGCCGAGCTAATATGACATGACGGAGCTGTTTTGCGAAATCCCTGTGTATCTTTTGTTCACTTATGGTAATGCATGTTGTGATATATGAATGATGCTATGTTTTCTGCTGCAATTAATGCTTTATTGTTATACTTGTTGCGATGAATCTTTCTTTTGAATAATGCAATGAATACAATGATGTCAAAGTTAAATGCATAGATCTATTCCTGAATGTCGCAATAAGTTTAAGTGATTGATGCCACAAACATCCTCCTTCATTCGGCAGAAACATGGTTCCGTCGACTCTCCCTTGAACATCTCGGGTGAGACCTCATCTACTCCGCAGGTGTTGCTGGATGTGGTAAATCCTATCTGGGCCAGTGCTTAGGGAGATCGTGGTGGGTTGGTGTCGACAGGGATGGGAACCCCTGTCGACTGGGTTTGAGTCAACAAATGGTTATGTTGTTGAGACCGTGTGCGAAGTGAAAGGAGGATATGTTGTGGCATCCGACACAACCGGAGATACAAAGCTGGTTTGATCAGAAGTTGCAGGAATTTGCTGAAGAAGAAAGTTGGAACACTTGACTGGCAGTAGATCAATGGGTGGGAAGATATATTCACGACGGTCTGCACAAATGGTTTTTCTGTGAATCCCCGATCATTTTGTATGAGTGGTTGGCAAAGTTGACCTTTCAGAAGATGAACTTCCAAGGCGGTGAGCCGACGATATGGACCCCAGAGTTGATCCAAGAACTGCAGGAAGTTGACAACAAAGTGTCGCGAGCTGTCGAAGTGTGGCTCGATAGCATCTTGGAAGGGTATATCACTGAATTTGCGGTTGATACGCAAAATTCTTATAGTGAAGCTGAAAGGAATTTCTTCCGCAAACCCCGAGGAAGGTTTCTGCTGTGGCTCCAATTGTTCCTTAAGATGCTTATTTGCAAGATGGGTATATTGAAGATGCATCTAGATCAGTAAACATCCTGGTGAGCGGAGGCCGTGGGTATCACGACGGAAGGGGAGCGGTACAAGGAATGATAAGGGGTAGATGGGTGCAGGTCATGACGAGACTGTGAGTGAAGCCGAGGAAGAGAGTGGTCTTACAAGGGGAGGAGTGAGGTTTCGATAGGAAAAGAGGTAGAGGACAGGAGAAGGTCCTGTTGCGATCGAACGGCAAGTTCACGAAGGAAGACCACACGGGATGAAGCGACCTCACAGTCCGGACAAGGACAACCAAGCTACGCCCAGGATAGAGGCAAGACCAAACCCCAGCAGCAACATAACCACACCTCCGCTCACTATCTGTCAACCGGTAAGAAACACAACATCGACCCCACCGGGTCAACAAAACTTGATTACTAATAGTTCAGCGACTGCAAGAAGGAATCCCAAGATGGCTGGCGAGGATGCTAAGTTGCCGTTGTTCCACGGGAATGGGACAAATAACCTAGATCAATACTAGTTTTTTGTGAAGCGGTATGGACTGTAAAACAGATCACTGATGGTAATGCTAAGAAAGGACAGTTAGCAACAACTCTGCGAGGTCGTGCATTAGAATAGTTTATGAAGTTTGTTCTAGTCCCTACAGGAGCTCCGGAGAAGACACTAGACAACATCAGGGATGGTTTGATTGCAGAATTCAGAAAACCCAATTCTGAAGCACAATATATTACAGAACTGAAAGAAATTAAGCAGTATCCCAATGAGACGGTGTTGGCTTTTGACCAGCGGTTTAAGACGCTGATGGCGAGGGTTAGTTTTGATATGAGTGTTGTCGAACACAAAGAGTGGTTCATCACGGCACTGCTACTGCACATCCGACTACAACTAATGCAACAGAACATTACAATGTCCAGTGAAACTATGGAGATTTCAATGCGGTTGGAGGCGTCACCGATTGGTGAGAATGCAGTTGGGATGTCGCAGATACAGACACAGCTAGATAACTTGACCATACAACTACAAGATCTGAAGAAAGGCAAGGAGCAGCTCGAAGAAGTCTGGTGTACGCGATGCCAAGGAGAAGGGCAGACTAAGGACAATTGCCCTGACTTCTGCAATTATATGGTTTCAGGAGCACCAAACCCGTTGAGTGGTGGTGGCATGCCATGGTGTCGCGTTTGTCAGGTATATGGGCACCGCCATGAGGAATGTCCATAAATGCAGAAAATGGTCACCAAACCGATGAATCTGTATTGCACATTCTATAAATCTGTGGGACATGACGACAAAGATTGTCGGGCATATGGGTTGCTTCATGAGAGAACGTACAATGCATTCTATGTAAAGGACGATCAGCGTGTTGTACCACAACTGCAACCGCAGCCGTAGGTAGCCCAGCCGCTACCTCAACCGCAAGTACAGTTTGTACCGCAGCAACAACCACAGTAGTTTATGCCACAATATGCTTCAATGCAAATGGCTCCACAGCAGCCACAGTACATTTAGCAATCGCAGTATGAGCAGCAAGGACAGGGCATGCAACCAGCTCCTAGGAAACAACAACACAACCAACTGCAGTACCAACAGCAGAGCAGATTTCGGGGAGGATTCTGGGGTGGACGTGGCAGAGGATTTCATCACGAAGGAGAACGAGGAGGTCGCGGACCTGTTCAGTGTTATCACTGTGTGGTATGGGGGCACTATCAGCGCGACTACCCACTCTTGAAGACGTAGTGTACATTTTGCTTTGTTACAGATCATACAGTGGAGAACTGCCCGCAGTTGATTGCACGATGGCAAGCAAGGAATATTCCACAATTGCAGAATTAGAATCAGGTGTAGCAGCCAGTACAGAATCAGGTGTAGCAACCGGCGCAGAACCAGAATCAACGCCCAAATCAGAATGCTAATCCGAATGTGAACCAACCAGGGAATCCACCACTGAACCAGAATCAGGGTGCGAGTGTTGCAACAATTTATGCGGAGCCAAGGCCACAGGATGCGGCTGCCGCAATCATCACGTGGGGAGGTGTAGTAACAGGAGGGGATAGCCCACAACCGCTTATTCGACTGACCGGGCAAAAGAAGGTCTCATTTGACATTGAATCTGAACGTGATTCATTCTTTCAGGCACGTCGAGCGATGCACCAGGACCACAGTAAAGCTATCATTTGGGACATGCCCCCTGTTTTTGATGCTACTACAAAGGTAGGTCCGTCGGCGCCGTATGGAACCTTGCATAAATTTTTCAAGAGCTGCTTATTGTTGGCAAGAGATCTTGCTGCTCTAGTTGAGATCGAGGGGTTGCTGCAGCGACCAAACAGGAGACGGCAAGAGTCTGCGGTAAAATCCTTACAGTGATGAAAGACCGAGAAGGAGATGCGCATGAACATACAAATTGGGGACTATGATGTTGAGCCTTTAGTCAACAAGTCTATTTAAGTTCCTCCTTAAGAGGAACTCATTGGTCATTCTAGCTTTATTGATCATTCAATTCCTTATCACCTTATTAAAGAAGAAGAAAGTGGAGACATTCACCAAGATCCTTTAGTGGTGATTTCACATGATCGTTGTGTAAATAATCAAGATGTTTTAAATGAACTTGCTAATTTTCTCCCTGACAATGTAAATAAAAATGATCATTCGCCCTCATATGATTTTAATGATGAATCAACATAATATCAATCTCAAGATGAGGATAAATTAGTGAATCACCCTAGATGCTCTAATCTTTGTTCCACATCTTATAATGAGTCTTTAAATTTTTCCATCCTTAGTCGAAATAGCTTCATCCATTTCTTAGAATTAGAATCTTGTCCTCAATTTGTAAATATTAGACTTGATTTAAAGTTTATCATTCCTAGAATAAATAATATTACCTTAAAAGGCCTTTCATTTTGTCAAATTCCAAGGCCAAATTTTTCTATCCACCTGGGAGAAAATACATCCACCATCCCTGCACATCCTTTTCAATATTTTTGGAGTTGGAGGTCTAGTGAATCTTTTGTTTTTGAAATTTTCAATTGGAAGTATAAACACGATTACATGTTTGGAGAAAAAACACTTCATTTCCCTTTTCAGACACTTTGGAACCATAATGCTTGTTGTCAAGTTATCAATCATTTTTGGTGGCTAGAAAAGGTGTTTAAAGATCAATTCCATCTTTTCTCCATTTTTGAGCATCAAGTGGGTCTGACTTCAATTTTTCATCTTTTAAACCTTAATTTGTCCCCACTTGGTTTTTATTTGATCATTAGTCCCAGGGAGAAGCAAATTGAATCTATGAGAGAAGTGAATAAGGACAGTAATTTGTGCAAAGAGAAATTGAATCAAGTGCCATGTGCTTTCCCTCCATCAATTCTAAATAATAACTCGCATAATTTTTATAATCCCATCAGTTCTTTGATGGAGGATGTTTTCATCAATCATTTTTATCCTTGGCATCATTTCTTGTTGCACCATTCAATCCCTTTCGCAATTTTTGAACAAACCAGGAAGATTGTCCTATCAAATCCTTTAATCTTTAACCCAATTCTGGCTTGTTTTATAAACAAAAATCGAAGAAAAGTCATTGGCTTGTTTGATGAATGGTTGCACTGGATCTATGATTTTACCTAGCATTTGTGCTAACTAGTTAGATTAGGGTAGGTAGGAACTGAATAAGCCTGCTTGGGTAGTAGTTAGTCTTTTTCAACCATTGAGTCTGGCGCCTTTTGTTTGTCTTTTCCTAAGCTCCTTTTGAAGCTCATAATTTAACTGAGTATCTGTCATTTTTCTTTTCCTACACAATAAAATTTCAAACTTTGCAAGTTATGTTAGTAGACTAGTTTCCTTTTACGCATTTTAAATTTCTGTTATAGAATAGATATTATTTCAGTTTGATTTTATATTTTTCCCATATATGCTCCATGAGGTATTTTAGTGTTTGTGAGCGCAGATAGAGGTGCAAAATAAATAAATAAATTAAAAGAAAAAAGGTAGAGTGCTGGATCGAGGATTCAAGTAGCAGAGTTCGAGGACCAGAGATTCTGAGGTTCTCAAGAGCTCTTTTTAGTAGAGCACATGTCCCAACCGGAGCCAGATGTTATCACATATATAGTAGCCGGGCTACTATACATTATTTTTCTAATTCCAATACAGTGTTCAACCATTTCGCTTGCATTGAGATGCTGAGATGAGCATCTACTATGGATCATTGTCAGATTATGGAAAGCAGTTTTGTTCCCCATTCCATGACTGAGTTTCAGGACACTCAGAGAGATGACCGATGTAGCTATTTAGCCATTTGCACAGAGTAGTCAGTAGTGCCCAGAGTTACAGCAGTAGTTTCAGAGGACAGATAATGGTTCAGATGATGAGAATTCAGGTATATGACTCAGTAGGTATATTATGGTGTTGTGGTTATATTACTTTTATTTCCATTCTCGTGTGAGTCTTAGCAGCTAGTATCATGATCTGGCGATCATATAGATATTTGGACCTAGTTGTACTATGTATATATATCATATTTGTCCCTACTCAGACTTAGAAGTTCTTGGCCTATACTCATTGGTTTTACCCTCCCTAGGAAGAATACAGGTGATCATTCCCACCATACTTTGGCTTGCTAGTGTTGGTTTCATTATTCATTGTCTTCATCCATCCATGACTTACCCAGTTTGTTCACTACCCTGACTTACTGCTTGACTAGTGGCATGGAGGACCTTTCCCCACTGTAGCCTCTGTATTGGATGAGCTTCCTTGTTTTTTGTGTCTCGGCTCTGAGTTGGTGACAAAACTTACCTTTGGTAGGTTGGATTTCCTTGTGAAGTCCCCCTAGTCACTAAATATGTTGTTGGCTAAACCTAAAACTTTATTGCTTCCATGAATACAAAGTATGGAAATAAAATGTTGTATCTTGTATGAAAAGCCCATTCATGCAATGTGTTTCTCAACACACATGAATGAAAGGAAAGCCAAATGAAAATGGCTATGAAATATCAAATGTTATATCTATTGTGAAATGTAAATACCTAGGTAAACAAGCTGTCTATGACACACCTAGAAGTGCTTAGGTAAACAAGTGCCTTAAAAACACACCTGCAGCCCTGCAACAAGAAGCCTTATGAAATGTAAATCTATGCAATGTGTTTATAAACACACATAGATCAAAGGCTATGGAAACTTTAGGCCCAAAAATAAATGGAACTTAAACTCTATATCAAAAATATTGTTGACCTCATTTGTATTATGGATTGTGCGCATCTGTCAAGGTGAATAAACACTCTTTGAACAACTTACCCATTTGTGAGACACCGCCATTCCCTGTGTTGTTGATCATTCAGTATATGTTATGGTGTGTATCCCCTTTCCATTTCCAAAGTGTCACAGTGTTAAGTCAGTAAGTCATTCCTTCTAGCCTAGCCTTTGCAATACAAAGCCTTCACCCTTCACTAGCAAATTGATCACAACTATGAAGTGAGTATGGTCTTGAAAGTCAGGTTTGAGTAATAATAATAATTAATGACCTATTATATTTGGATTTAGATCGCCAGTAATGATTACTTCTTGTTATAATTTATATTTGAATGGATTATAAAGCATGTTTTAACCTTTGACACCTTGCAACAGCTTGATGACAGTTTGAGTTATATTTTGGTCATATTGACTTGGTCACACCCAATTTGACCAAAAGTCAACCACAGGACATGAGGTGGCAGACCTCAGATGTTACAGATAGATGATATATGGTCTGGTACAGGTCACCATGGTGGGCTTATGCAGTGGTTTCAGGCTTATGATGATGATTTGTGCCTTTCAACACTTTTACAGATTATTATTATTTGGTCTGCCAGATATGATGAGCATCTATTTTGGACCATGCAGAGGACTATATGGTGTATGAGTACACACCTTATATGGATTTGGACCTTCTGAGTCCAATGAGATAGTCTGTTTTCCGTTCTGGGCAGTTACAGTGATTTTTAGCCTCAGTTGGCTATCTTAGTGCAATTTTGGCCTGTCAAAGTAGAGCAGATATTTGATCGGTTCACCTAGAGTGATGTTGATGGAGGGGGTGGTCTAGCCACTTGTTATTACTATATTACCCCCCTCCCAGACAGCCTAGTGGTCTTACTTTTTGGAGCCAGGCACTCCAGGGGGCTGTTTGGGCTGTTTCACACTTCCCAAGGCAGTCCAGAAATGGTGAAAATGGCTACTGAGGAATTCGATTTGGGCTACTGAGGAAAGGTTATGGAATGGGATGATTAGTGATCATGAGTGGAATGTCTTGCACACCTTCTCCATCAGTTTCAGCTTCATCGGGACCCACATCCATCACTTATGGCATTTTATATGATTTTATGGAGCCTCCTAAGGCTCACGACTTTCCTAGAGAGGCACGATTTGGTGTCTAGCATGATTATTTTTGGATATTGTGCCACGAGGATTGACCAAGGGTGTTAGAAATTACCCCTTGGACCCACCATGAGCTATTACTTATGTTTTATCATTGACATTTGGTGGGACCCCCCTTATTATGGGTGATTTGTCCATTATTATATTGTATTATTGAGTTGATCCATGTATTGTATTGTTGAGCTCATCTCAACCATTGATTAGATATTTTGATCTTTTAATCTTAGCCACTCATTCAAAAAGTGGCTAGGATTGTGGCCTCTCTCCATCCTATTTAAAGGAGAGAGCTTCTCATTGTAAAGGGGACTTTTGGCTCTCGATTATTGGAATAGAAAAATACTATTGCATCTATCTGTTGTGTTGTGGTGAATTCTTTTGGATTTCATTCGTTGGTTCTTCCTTTGCACTGGGTTATTGGATATTTGTCTTGCTAACAATTTTATTCCATGATTTTGTCATCTACAGGTGGAGGTCGAATTGGTTCAAGGAGGACGCATTGGTATGGGAAGAATCTCACTGCCTCTTCTTTGGGTTTCTTCGTCGGTAACAGGGAGTATTACTGTCTCAGGACCTTCTATTTCATGTTAGCATTCGCTTATACTTGTATTTCCTCCATGTTTGATCACTCTGATTGAATCGACTTTCCTTGGTTTGACAGGTAGAGGAGGGCACACGTGTGGAGCTAGGGCACCAATTCAAGCAAGAAAATCAAAGATCTCCCATTTGATCTCTACGAAAATATTCCTCAACAACAAGGCAACCTCACCTATCACTCAGGTATGATCTCAAGGTAAATTTCTCATTCCATGATCTATCCATTTGTCTAAGTAACTGAAAACCCTCATAAGTTAAAACCCTCATTTTACAATTTTTCAAATCTACTTAGATATACTTGGCTTTTGGGAAAACATTTAAAACCCACCTCTATAGCATCCATGGCAATTCGGATCTATAGTTTGGTGTGGATTGGCATTCATCCGACCCATTTCCCAAGGCAAATTAGCCTCTCCAAGTGAGGTCGCACTTCTTGGACAGCTGAGTTTGGCTAGATCTAGCACCTGGGTAGGTGAGATCCCACTTGATCCTTAATCTCCATAGTTTATAACCTACCCCTATTGTTTTACCTTGTTGATTTCTGCCTTGTGGGCCCCATTCCTCATTTTGAGGGTTGAGCCCGGCTTGAGTCACTTGGTGATGCATTTCAATCTCATATCTACTGATATTTAGCCATTAGATGATCCTAATTTTCAAGACCCACCTAGCTTTACACCTCAACAACATCCGACTCCATTTGGCCCATTTCCCAGGGCACTGATCCTTCTCCAAGCCCTCACGACTTTTCTAGTTTGTTGAGTTTCCTTGTGGTTTGGTCTTTGTCTTACTGCTTGAACACCTAGACATTGTCATATCCACTCATCAAGCCTATCTTTGGTACTGGTTAGCCCCAAATTCATCTTTAACTACCCTGCATTGGACACGGTCCCAAGGTAGTGGATTTTCTCATATTTGACTAGTACCCTGATCTTAGATCTGGTTTTACATCTCATAAGTCACTCACATTACCAAGTTGGACCAAATCTACATTGCTTAAACCTTTTGATCCAACCCCTTACTCATCTTGTGACTTCATCCATAGATCTAGGGTTTACCATACACCTTACGTACTTCATCCATACTTGATTTGATCTGGTGTCTTGGTCTGATCTCTCCTATCGAGAGTAGATCTGGGTCTCCCCCTTTGTTGTCTTGGGCTAAATAACATAAAGTGAAGATTGCCTCGATTGGCGTGACAACTATCCATTGGGATTCGAGGCTATCTTGGTTGCACCTCTTTGGTTGCCCATCCCCTCTTCCATCGATCTTGGATCCATCTCTAGGGCAAACTATAAGTTTGGTGATAACAAGTCCCTTCCGAGATTTCTAGGCAAGTGGTGATAGTTCGAAGCCTCGTGGTCCCTGTGACCATAAAAAGGATGGGGGTGGTAACCCCCTGGTCCCTGTAGCATGTGCTTATCGATGCGAAATAGATGTGCCGAAATCACTGGCTTGTTTCGCACCTTGGAACTGCTCGTAAACTTCTCCTCCGTTTGCAATCAATCCCTCAAGACTGGAGGATGAGTTTTCCAGGTACATGACAGTAAGTGGGGAAATGACCACTTTCGAGTGAGAAGTACATGACAACGAGTCGATGATCAGTATAACAGAAGGAGCAGGACAACACCGCATGATCCAGACAGCAAGAACAGTTGCAGAAACATAGTTCAACCATAGCGGAGTCAAGACCAGTGAATACACCATGTCCAGTTGATGTGGCTCAAGGGAGAGCCACAAGATTTTGTTGGGGGATGTTGGCAGGAGGTTTGGTAAGGTAGCATTGCAGCATCGCGAATGTTGCGACAAGTCAGACGATATCATAGAAGACAGAGAGCTGGGCGTAAAGGATATTATTTTATGTATTTTTTAGTCGATTGTACCGCAGTATGTGGGTTTTGGGTCATTTGGACCGTATGTTATGTAATTTTGAGTCAATTGTACCGCAATATGCGGGTTTTTGGGTCATTTGGACCGCGTCAGTTAGATTTTGGGTCATTTGCTCAAAGTGTCGGTTAGGAAGTTGTTAGTAAGTGGACAAGCAATGTAAAGGCGGAAGCCTATCTATAGTCATAGAGTCATATGTGTTTGATACCAATCCCAGGACTATAGCATAACCGAATCTTAATGTGAATGGAGATATGATCTTGGTATGCGTCTGAGTTATCTACGAGATATGTGTTTTGCGGAGATATTGTATTTGGGTTTTGCTGAGCTAATATGACATGACGGAGCTGTTTTGCGAAATACCTATGTATCTTCTATTCACTTATGGTAATGCGTGTTGCGATATATGAATGATGCTATGTTTTCTACTGCAGTTAATACTTTACTGTTATACTTGATGCGATGAATGTTTCTGTTGAATGATGCAATGAATACAATGATGTCAAAATTAAATGCACAGATCTATTCCTGAATGTCGCAATAAGTTTAAGTGATTGATGCCGCAAACATCCTCCTTCATTCGGTGGAAACATGGTTCCATCGACTCTCCCTCGAACATCTCGGGTGAGACCTCATCTGCTCCGCAAGTGTTGCTAGACGGGGTAAATCCTGTCTAGGCTGGTGCTCAGGGAGATTGCGGTGGGTTAGTGTCGACAGGGATGGGAACCCCTGTCGACTGGGTTTGAGTCAACAGAACTCTCGATATATTCAAGGTACGTGGGAGCGCCAAATCCATAGTGGTGTTGTCTAATGCACAACCATACGACAAGAGCCTTCTGATATACTACCGTGTACATGAAGTACCTTGTTATATACCCAAGGGTACGTGAAATGTCGTTCGATATACCGGTTGGTACGTGGAAGAACTGCAGGCCCCCGGAATGTAGTGCAGGAAGATAACGACGATGGAACATGTCACTAACTTAACACACAAGTTGCTAAAAGTTTTTGACTTAAACTAGCTCTTGATTTTATCTTGTACGGTTAAGTGAATCCATGAAGTGAAGACTTGGAATTTAAATAAGATGCAGATCTGATCTATATGAAAATGCAAGTCTTTGTTTCTATGAAGTCTTAGTTAAGAAGGAGAGAGAGAGAGAGAGATGTTTTTTCTTCCCAAATGCAAAACCCAATGCAAATGCAATTTTAGTTTTTTAATGAATGATAAACAATCATGTAAAAACCATACCCAAACTATCCTAAAGCAATAAAAGAGATCTTTTTATGAATACCAAATGCAATATTCTAATCTATTTCATATCTTTTTACACTCGAAAAAGACACATCTAAGCTATGGAAAGAAGGATTCCACAAACATTTCCAATCAAACGAAAGACAAAGAAAAACACTCAATAATCTTGTCTAACTCAAATGCACACAAATCTGAAACAAGTCTTTCTTCTTCTTATGCGTGTAAGACCAAGAATGTCAAATGATCAAATTAAAGCAAGAAGAATATTTATGTTTTCCAATTTCATGAACATAGCAAAGGAGGGACAAAATCAAGCTTCTCTTTGAACTAAAGTGGAGACGAGGAATCAATCTTTCCCAACAATCACTGGATAGCTCAGCATGTAAGGGAAACAAGATGCACAACCCAAGAAAAAGAGGCTTAAAAAGACATGGATGTTCCACACTTTTCAAGTCTTTAAAACAAGCTAATCACACCAAACCAAAAATTATCTTAAAACCTTAATATGGGTCAAACGACTGTAGAACCCATTTCACTTAAAAATGCAAGCAAAACACTAGTTTTGACTCAAAGGGCCAAACATGGATCCAAATCTCAAAAATACCCAAAAATAGAGGAAAATGACAGTGTGTTGTGTCTAGGGGTTTTGTGACTGTATTACACAGTACACAGAGCTCAATCAATCAGACCAAATGACAAAAAATGGAGAAAATATGCTTATCACCAAGCAACAAGTGTTGGCGCACTCTGTTCTTGTGCACCAGAGCGTCATGTGCAGTCTCTATGAAGGACAAGGGCGCCAATGACGCATGCTGAACTCAAGCTAAGGGCACCAAAAGCGCAGGATGCTCATGGACAGTGAGCGCTAGAGTCCCAGTAGCAAGAAAGAAAATAGTACGTAACAAGAAAGAAAATATCTCCAAAAATACAAAGTAATAGGTCCAATATTGATCCCAAACAGGGTGGGGGCAATCCAACAGACTCTGAAATAGAAAAAATTCAAAGATGAGAGGGGCTTAGGAGGCTATAAGATGAATTAAAAGAAATCAATGAAAACAAATCAAATTGAAATCAAAACTATGTTCTTTCCCCAGTATGGTCGCCAGATTTGTTTATGGATAATCTACTCGAGCGGATGCGAGCGTGATCTCCCTAGTCCAGGGGGATCTATAACAAATGAATACAGAATATAGATATGCTTTCCTAGATCAATTAGAGATTGAAGTAGATAGATGCCTTACCTTCAGATTCGTGAATCCTTCTCCTATTTGTCGCTCCAAGCTTCGTGATCTTCAGATCTAGAGCTGCAAAATCATGTCAAGCATATAGAGAAAAACAAACAGTAAAAGCACATCTAAACACTAACTGACCTAAGCTAATAGTTAAGGAATAAATCTCTAAATATCATTAACACAAAGACATTTATGGAAAGAGATTATATTAGTGTAAATAAATGGGAAATACATAGAAGAGTGATGATTACAACCCAAGCCTTAACGATGTAACCTTCCTCCAACAGTCCAAGCCAATCCTCCAAAGGGTGTGTGTGCCTCCCAAGAGCTGAATAGGGATCACCTAGGGTAATTCCACCAGCATGTAAGTGCTATAGTCCTTCCTCTCCCTCTCAATGGAGAGAGAGGTCTTATTTATAAGTCTAGGAGGATAGAGTAGGTTGAGGATTAGGGGCAGAGGTATAAGGGATCTTACCATTAAGTTAGGAGCCGAATACCAGCTGCTCCTACCAATTAGGGATAGGTATCCATGTCACCCAGCTTCAAGAATTCGCGCAAAGCTCCTTGTTATCCACTCTAACCAACCCTAGCGCACTCTGCATGAAGACAACATGCGCTAGGAAGGGTCAGGCGTAGGTTGCATGAGGGAAGAAAGAGCCACTCATGCAGTATGCTAGTGTGCATCAGGCGCAATCCAGGTTTGGCACCCCTTGCTAGGCAGCAAAGTGCACCTACATCACTAGGAAAGGTGGAAAACAAGGTCAACAACTTGCTCAATGATTTTCTATTCAGGGAAACTGTAGGGATTAAGGCACTAAGTTGATACATGGCTCATGATGACGAGATTTTGGTATAACACCCCATCTTGTTCTCTAATTACAACTGCGTCATCAATAGTCTTTCATCTTGGCCACATAAGAACTTGGCCATCAAAAAAAGCAACTCTGAATCCTTTCTTATCCAATGTTGAAATGGATAGAAGATTCTTCTTCAAACCAGGTACATACAACACATCCTTCATCTTTATAGGATTTCTAGAATCTAACTTGTAGGAAGCTTCTCCTATACCTTTAATGGGATACTGATAATCATATCCAAGCTTCACCTTATGAGGTGATTCTTTCTGATTCAAACTAGTGAGAGAGTCTTTGAAACCTATCATGTTCTTAGAAGCACCACTATTAACAAGCCAAGTACCACTCTGTAAGAGTGGAAACCAAAACACATTCGTCTTCACTTAACCAATCTTCTAAACATGTTCACCATCTTCTGCAGCATGACCATGATACCTCTTATTCTTTCCTTTCTTGACTTGATCTTTTGCATCGGTAGAATTCCTTGCAATGTGTCCCATCTCCTGGAAAGAGTAGCATCTAACTGATGAGTAATCTTTATGGGACTTGCGAGACTTATGATACCTCTTGTGTTTCTTGTGAGGATGATCTTCCTTCTTAAACTTTTATGTCTTCATATGAGCTACTAAGGCTTGATCTTCATCATTACCCACCTTTTCTTCTCTAGCTATCAATATAGCTTCTTCTTGTGTGCATTCTTCCCATAACCTGTTAAAATTTGTTAGCTTCCTTCTAGAACATATCCCCTGGATAAAATATCCCCATGACCTTGGTAGGCCATTCAAGGTAGTCATTACAATTTCATCTTCCTCGACTGTGTCTTCAATGGATTCGATTTTTTCCTTGATTTGAGAGACCCTTGTGAAGTAGGATTGGATGGTCTCTGAATTTTTCCTTTTTACATTCTTGAGTTGAGTTCTTAAGGTCATCTTTCGGTTGATGTTATTCCCTTCGTATAATTTGGTCAATGCATCGAACATCTCCTTGGGAGTCTTCAAGGATGAAACATGAGGAATCAAGTGATCCTTAATCAAATCAGCAATAATCCTTTTATCCCTAACCATATTCTTCTTATGTCTTGCTTTGTCTTCCTATACCTATGGATCTACAACTTCTTCCTTAATATACTTCTACAAATCATTTTCTTATAGAATGAGAATCGTTCTATACTTCCATGGTCGGAAGTTATCATCTCCTTCAAGCTTCTCATCAAGCTTGTTGTTGCTTGACATCGTGATAATTTTAATATGAGAACCTCAAATGGAAATAATATTATAGAACTTACCAAGTGGGATGCTCTTCCAGGTCCTTTTGAAATCTGGTGACCTAGGGTTTGTCAAAGAAACCCTAATTTTCCAACTTGTTGATCTTGGAATTCTGACCCAAGGAAAAGATGCTCCTGCATAAGTCCAGTTGAGGAAGTGCCCTTTTCTTCCAGATTTGTGGACAAAAATACCAAAAATATGATGCCCTAGTTTTCCCAAGCAGTAGTGATAGGGTCAAAATTGAAAATTCTCTAATCTGAGATCTGCCTCCACAGGAAGATGCGCCCTCCTAGGGAGAATTGATTTGACCTCCTTTTCAAGTTGATCTATGGAGGGAAGTGCCTGGAACACTAAACTCTAGTTTCCAACTTCCGAAAATTTTAGTTGTACAATGGCTTCTTTCAGTATGGCTTTGATTCCATATTAGAATTTGCACTTGAATAGTAGTTAGGTTAGATATCTAATCAATTTCTACTATATCACATTAACAATAAGTAATAGGATCATTGAAAGATAGACAAGCATAGAATACAAAAGAGACACAAATATTTTCCTCTGGGAAACCCTTCAAGGGAAGAAAACCCAACAACTTCTTCAATATAGATTCGTCACCAAGTACAATGTCAAACTAGTACAATGAAGAGCTAAATCTATTCCAAAAATATCCTGAGAATATATAAGATAGAAAACCCAAAGGTAAGATGTCTTCACAATGCATCTAAACTTCTCTAGATAAATTGTTCTTCTTTCTCTTCTCATGAAAAATTGCTTGAGTGAGTGATGATCTCCAAATGGTAGGTATGCCTCCCCTATTTATACTTGTTTCCCAAGTGACTTTTCCTTATGGGGTCGAATTGTATAACTACTAGGGCCAACTTCACTAGGGAAACATTACAAGTAGGGTTTACATTGATTCTTGTAGGACTTTTACATGAATAAATACAATATGAATATTCCCCGAAGGAAGTACAATAATGATACAACAAGAATATCTTTCGAACTTACACAATCTTCAACACATAGATCAACATAGTTTTGGATGTCCAATGGCTCGACACTTTGGGACCAATCATGATGGACTACTAGACCCTGGAGATGGGATTCAATGCATCAGATGGTGTGAGGATAGTTCTGTGGGGCATGTCCAATGGTTCTCCAAGAGTTGCCTCGGCCAAGAGGATCGAAGCCTTATTTAGACAAGGTGATATAGCATATGTAGTAGAGTGCATGATCACAACTCAGAAGACTTCCCATCACAACCAACAATACCATGTAGACATACAAGCTTTATTAGGAAAGCATGATAGGGTTTTGGAGGAGATTAGCCTGAGAAGACCTCCTAACAAGGGATTTCAGCACACTATTGAGCTAGAGTAGGGGGGGAACCTGTGATCACCACTCCTTATAGGCGCCCGAGAAAATTTAAAGATGATATTGAGAAGGCCATTAAAGAACTGTTATCCATGGGACACAATAGGCCTAGCTCTAGTATGTTTGCATCTTTGGTGGTTTTGTTCAAAACAAAGGACGATCCGATGAGAATGTGCATTGATTACAGGGAACTGAATAAGAAGACCATCAAGAACATCCCCCAGATTGATGATTTACTATATGAGTTGCACAAAGCAATATACTTCTCCAAGATTGATCTTTGATCGAGCTACCATCAAATCATATTCTAAGAGTAGGATGTGCACAAAACTGTTTTCAGATGTCACTATGGACATTATGAGTCCTTGGTCATGCCATTTGGGTTAACCAATGCACTAGCCACTTTCAATTTATGCATGAACCACATATTTAGGAAACAATTGAGGAATTTTTTGTCGGTGTTCTTCAACAACCTCCAAGTCATTTACAGCAAGACATGCGAGGAGCATATGAGACATCTGGATGAGATTTTGGGCATTATGGAGGAGCATTCCTTGTATGCCAAGACCTCCAAATGTGAATTTTCCTTACAGATATCTTATGTTTGGGTCGTGTGATCAACGCATAGGGCATTGAATTTCATTAGGAGAAGATTTAGGCCATTTTGGAATGGACCACTTCGAGGTCCCTCACAGAGTTGCAAGGATTATTTGGACTCTACACGTACTACAGCCGATTTATAAAGGGATTTTCACAATTGGGTGCACCCCTCACTAATATTATGAAGAAGGGGGTTTTCAGATGGACAGATGACTCTCATACAACTTTCGACAAGCTCAAAGAGGTGATGAGTACTTATCCCGTGTTGGCACTTCCCAACTTCATCCACCCTTTCGTGTTGGAATGTGACGCTTTAGGTATAGGTATCGAGTTAGTTTTGATACATAATAGACACCCAATAGCCTTCAGGAGTAGGAAAATCATGGAGACGGAGAGGCTCTCCTCCATTTATGACAAAGAGATGTTGTCCATCATGCATACATTAGCAAAGTTCATGCAGTATCTAGTGGGAAGCAGGTTTTTGGTTAGGACAGATCACAATAGTCTGAGGTACTTCTTGGAGCAGAAGGACTTAAATGAAAGATAGTAGAAGTGGTTCAAAGAATAAAGGCCTATGTTTTTTATATCGAGTACATCAAGGGGAAGAATAATGTGGTGTCATATGCACTTTCCAAGAAACTAGCATGGACAGGAAAGAGATCAACAAGTCTGAGAGCATAAGTCACACACTTTAGAGCCAAGACACAAATAAACATCGGGGCATATCCATACATAGAGGTTAGAAAGGGGGAATGTCTTCAAGTTCACATGTTTGATCTAAGTCAAGGGATTTGTTTCAAGCATGGAGTTAGGGATGGGTGAAGGACAAGTGATAATGGTGTCGGGAGTGATGAAACATGATCTAATTTTTACAAAGGATAACCCTAATCATGATAATATACTAAGAAATGTACACTAAAACCACTTAACTTACTCATTTCAATTTACTAAAACATCAAAACAAAAGATCACCAATGTCAACACTACATCTGCCCAGTCACATCTACTAATACAAGTATGAAATATGATGAATGCAAACCTCATGCCATATACCTTCTCAATCACCTACATCTGAATCTATAATCAATTTGACACTAGATGGAAAGGAAGAAACAATCAACAGTTCATTGCTTTGCTACTCTGCTAAAGTGAACCAAGGTATAAACAAATATCCCTCATGAAGTCATGAAAAGGACTCTAAAATGACAAGGGTAACTCTAATATTGTTGCTCCAAGTAGTCTAGATACCTCTATATGTACCAACCGATGATCATCATGTCTCATGAATGCTCATCTCAATGTAAAGGACCGGATCGGGACAGACATCTACTCTGGAAAATGGTAGTAGCTCCCAGCTACTAAATATGTGATAACATCTAGCTCCAACTGGGACAAGTGCTCTAAGGGAGAGAGCACTTGAGAATATCATAATCTCTGGTCCATATCAACTCTCTATGCATCAAACGGACATGCACCTGGAACTTCTCTGTGTCATCATTTATCGTGTGCCTATTCCTGCACCACGCATACACTATACCAATCTCTATACATCACTAGCCCACATATAAATATGGAAAATATTACTAGAAAGTGAAATGCTGAAAGAAAATGACTGAAAGTGAACTCTATTCTAGGACCGAGATGAAATTTTTATTTATTAAACTAAAAAAAAACGCACACACATGCAAGCACACCAAGAGAACTTAAAAAGAAGACAAGGAACTCAAATAATGGACTCAAGGAAAAAGGAAAAGGAACTCAACTCCTACTGCTCAAATGAGCTTATTCATCCTAACTACCCTACCCTAGCCAATGCAGACAAATGCTAAGTAAAATCGTAAATCCAATGTAGCCACTTGTTGAAAGGATCAATCTGTCTTTATTTATAGTTAATGATAAAATAGGTAAAAGATTGCTTGGAAGTAAAATAGATGAAAGTATAAGCCACTTTAACGTGTCGCTTAAATGTTGAAGACATAAAAAAATAATGTAAGTTGAAATCATGCCAAAGGTGAGACTGACCTTCGCAAATTTCATCTAGCAGTAAACCAATGGGATCGTGAAAATTATGTAAATCATCTTTCAACATGGATGGAAGAAAAAGATATGACATTTGATACAGCCCTTCTTGGCTCATGCAACTCTCCAAATCTACTAAGTTTTCATACTCAATTCTGTTCATTTTGGTATTGATGATGGAACAAGCTGGGGATAAGTTAGAAATTAATAACCCAAAAATTGAGATTAACCCCATTTGTTGCTTAAATATTGAGAAAATATGAAATTGATCTTTATAAAAAATTTCAATCAACCAGTCAATGGAATTATTAATTGGAAAATGTTATTCACCAAGGATGACTGAGAAATGAAATGAAATGTTTTACCACCGACCAATTGGCATTCAAAAGACTCCTGACTGAAAATATCAAAATAAAACGCTTGAATTGAACGTGAAACCATACAAGAAAACTCCAAAAGTTGGGAGGGGAGGGTGGATCGAAATATAGAATCTTGTTTCTCATCACCTAAAGGTGCTAACCCCAATTCAGCATGAATAAGGGACAGTTGTCAAGGAAAACATCAATGTCAACACTATCCTCCCAAATACAAGACTCTTTGTTATTATTCTGATTCATATGTCCAGCCAAAACACCTTGATCCAGGATATGATGGGGAATACTATCGACATTAAGGGAATCATTCTTTGAAGGCTCTTTGTGACTATTCATACATTGATTCTAGCTTGAAAGTTGTAACAAAGGTCTCTTGGTCAAGTTGCCTTACTTCATTCAGGGATCCTCCCATGGCCCAAAGGAACAAGGTCTAAAGAGGAAGAGGGTTACATCAAGGTAATAGTGGGCGTACTTCCTTGAATAGTTTATGATCATAGAATTAGGTCACCATATTTCTACTGGTTCCACATACCTTACTTGGGTCCACATTCTTGAATTAGGTCCACTTATCTTCGATCGTGGAAGAGTGCTATTTTTTTAGGTCATGGTCAACTTCCACAACTCAAGGAGCTAATTGCCTCGACAATTTTGAATTTATTCAAGTATAAATAATAGTATGATCAGAGCATATGGAGATAATTAGATTATTGTTATTCTTTTCTTTAGAATTTTCATTCATCCCTTGCTAGTCAAGGTGAACTTGTATCAAAAGGCAGCTTGTTGCCCTATTGTTCATGGCATATTTTTAATAAATAAGAGCTACTTTTGTTTTAACTTTAGTGTACTTGCTTAGGCAGTGTTCCAGGATCTTCCTTGGGTTGGTACCAGTCAAGGAAAGGACTGAGAACCCATGCATGTATTTTATTTTATTTATTTTAGTTTATGGTATTGCTTTCACGCGTTTTGGATTTCCTGTAATAAAACTATATTTTCCTGTAGTAAAACTGTATTTTTCTGTAGTAAACAGTTTTGATCAATGCATGCAATTGTTTTGATTATGATTCATCTCCATTCATTAAGTTATTTATTTTATTTCCAACATTTTATTCCTAGAATTTTGAAATGGTTTTTGCTCACGTCGGAAGTCTATTGATCTAAGATTATGCTTGCGTATGTTTTATGAAATATTGAAACCAAAAATTATTCCTTTATATTATTTTTGAAAACCCCTACATAGCGATTAAACGGTCTTGATCCTCCTACTCTTTAGCTTGAGAATAGGATTGAGCCCCACTATCCTAAGGGAGTGTAGGATTGAATATAGAAGGGCTAGATCTAAAACATTCTGATTTAGCAAATCATCTTGCATTTCCCAGTTAGTTGTTGCTTTGCATTTAGTTTCCTTCTTAGTTAGTATTTCAAGTTATTTCTTTTGAAATTGCATATATAGTGCATGGTACCTCTTAAGTTTGTACGAACTCTCGAGTTGATAATTTAAGTAATGAGCCAAGGGATTCATTCTTTATGAAAACAATTCGTTGGCCAGTCACTTGGGCCAGAGGAGATGACCATTGGAATTCGTAGGTTCTCCCTATGATATCCTTCTCAAGGGATTGCTCCAACCTTGATGGGATATCTAGGATTTGTAGACAAATTTTGATTCCTTGAAACTTGAAAATACTTCCAAAAATTTTAAATGGACTGAGAACATGATCAAAATTGGGTTGGTGTTGGGCTAGTTTAAACCTACATGCAACTAGCGATCCCATCAACTACATCTTCATAATGCGGACCCTATCCTAAATTGATTGAATGGCATGAAAGAGTAGGTCAAAATTAAATCTGAATTACACGAGGGAACTCCACTTGTCATTGCAATTTAATATGTTTATGGTGTTGAATATGGATATAGAACTTAGGGGATGTAGTTTTAGCCCCTCCACACAATTTTTTACAAAGTGTTGAGAGGAATTTGACACCCTTTGTTTGCTCGTTTTCAGCAATAGAATTAAACCTTCTTGGGATTTGATAAAAATACATTGATTCAAGGGGTTTCATTATGCCATAATTCTTGAGATAATTATCTTGAGCTCTTGGTTGTGACGAAAATATTGCTTAACTAGATGCAGGAAGACAATCTTTGATTCCCCAAAAACTAGAATGTGCATTATACTCATATTTTTTGTGATTATAAGTTCCAATGATTTCCTTATGCCATGAATTCTTGAGATAAATATCTTGAGCTCTTGGTTGTGAGGAAAGCATTGCTCAACTAGATGTAGGATGAAAATTGTTGATTCCCCATAAACTAGAATATCCTTTATACTCATATTTTATTGATTATAAGTTCTTTCCAAAGTGCTAATAATTATACTTGGTTGCGTGTTGTCATGTAAAGCCCCGAGAAAAGGAAGTTACTTGATGTACTTCAAGGTCATAAAAAACCCTACACCTACCAACCCTATAATTCATAAATATTATAGTAATAAAGTCATGAATATTATTAATTAGCATGATAAATATTAAAGTAACAAGTAAGTATTTAAACAATAGTAAATAAAATCTTCGTATATGCATTAGAAAATAACATATTTCTATATGCATTACAGAAACATTAACAAAATTTATGATAATGGTTGTTAATGTAATAAATACGTTATATATGGCACACACACACACATATGTCCATTGGATGTAGTTTGGGTGGTTGGGAGGACTGATTATTACCCTCCCCATCCAGGTTATATTCTTGTAAGTGACATGATGCTCTTGTTGAGCCCATATGTATTGACTATGTACTATTTTAAGCTCGGCGGGTTAGCTCAAGTGGTTGAGAGCTATGAGTTGTAAGTAGAAGGTCTCAGGGTCAAATCCTTGGGTGTCTATGCATAGATATATAAGGGCCTCACTTGATGTCCCCATCCGGTTAGGATCCGTAATCAGAGTCGGCGGGGTGAGGCCCCTTCAGGTGGCCCCCTGTGAATTCTTCCCATGGACGTAGAAACTCCTCTCTGGGGTTGTGAACCATATATATATATATATATATATATATATATAACCTTCCTGTATAAAATATATTAATATAAAGTATATTATGTTTTATCATAATAACTAATTACATAATTAGTATATAAGTATACCTTTAAATTCAATAATTAATTAATATCGAGTGTTGTAATATATCAATTGATTATAATATAGGAATAATTTTAAAATGAATGTAAGTTGACCTTTACAATCATTTTTAGTAGTAAGTGATCAAATTATGTTCAAAAAATTATTCTTGACCCTAGGGTACCTTTGTTGCATATCTTACCCAGGTTGCGATGGAGATTGTTCGAGTAACTTCCTACATGAGCATCATGTGGGTACTCTGTCACATAGATCCACACTGTATTAGTCGGTGGCTATGTTATGTCTATCACATAAATCCATGTTGTATTGGTTGGTGGATATGTTACTTATGTCACATAGATCCATGCTACATTGGTCGGTGGCCATTTTATGTTTGTTTCGTAGATCCACGTTGTATTGGTCAGTGGTTATGATTTACATCTTATTTTGATGACATGGATCCACGTTTATGTCTTCAGTGGTAATATATACCTCCAGTTTTTGTGTGGATCTGCAATGTATTGGTTTCTAGACCAGAGTATCTATGATAGCAATTTCATATTCATATCTGAACAAATGGACATGTGGGAGGCCGTACAAGTTCGCTCTCTAGAAAAGGTCAAAATCAACACATTGTGGGAAAGTTGCAACCATTTCCTCTTGGCACATCAGAATTCAACGAAACATACGACATTGGGAATAGGACATATCATGATACTACAATATGAATTTTCAGAGTCAAGGGGCCTAAATTACACACATACATCAGTTGGAAGGTCAACCAGCAAAATTGTCTCCAAATTAGGGTTTTAAAAAGGTATGTTATTTTCAATTTTACATAACGTTTGATTGGAGTATTTGTTGTGGGTGAATCAAAAGGTGTGATTAAGAGTAAAATGTGAATTATTATAATAAGCATAATTGGGATCAAATGGAAAAAGGTGTATCAAAAAATGTTACAACCAATAAACCTCATAAAGGTTCAACCAGGACTTACGAATAAGATAAAGAATTTAGACATGACTTGGACAATTTGAATGAAAAGTTAGATGAATTGAGAAATAATTTGGGGACATGTTCTCAATTTTTAAACCAAAAAAACTAATATCGAGAATGATTTGAAAAAGAATATCGAAAAGATGGCCATGAAATAGGATCTCAAGGCTATGAAAGAGAGTTTTGAAGTTATGATAAATACATTTTTGAATGTGATAAAGCAGGGACTTCATCATAATTCATACCTTAATGTAGAGGAGAAAGAGGAAAATAGGGACTTATCCCAGTCACATATTGAGAAAATAAAAAAAAAACAGTTAAAGAATAAGAGGTCCAAGTTTTCAACATTTGATGATCCTCTACATCATCATGGGTTCAACTCCGGTTCAAGGAACTAATTCATTCCCAAGATTGACATGAGAAATTTTGATGGCAATGATCCAATAACATGGATATTTCAGATGGAGCAATTTTTTGATCTACACCAAGTTCCAACTTTACCAAAGGTAACTATCGCATCCATGTATTTAGAGTTTGATCAATTTGTATGGTACCAATGGCTTTGTGATCATAAAAAGGAATCTACTATATCTTGGTCTATATTCACATAAGAACTAATTGCACATTATGGGCATATTAAGAGCAACACATTCTTTAGCTAGTTGATAAATATCAAACAAAAAGGTCCATTTATAGATCTCATCAAACAATTCTAGAAGTTAAGTCTTAGATTGAAGAATATTTCAGAATATAATTTGTTGGATCTATTTATGGGCACTTTAAAGGATAATATCCAACATGAGGTATGTATCTTGGAACCTAACTCATTGGAGAATGCTTTTAGATTGGCAAGGAAAATTGAAAGTAAATGATATGGCACTAGAAGGGGGGCCTGAAAAAAAAAATTATATATGGCTACTAGAAGAACTACCACAAACAACTATAGAGAGGGAAATGTTTCCCTTCCCAATTCCTAAGCCTACAAGTTTGACACCTCATCAAGTGGAGAAAAGAAGAGAAAAGGGATTATGTTTCAATTGTGACAACAAGTACAGTAAGGGTTGTAAGTGTAGTGAGAAGAAATTATTCTACATAGAATGTGAAGAGGAAGATTATCCAAATATGGGACAACCTCAAGAGGAAGATATAGTGGATACTAATCCAACCATTCCTTGTCATGTATTGGTCGGCATTAACACTCCTCAAACTCTCAAGATAGAAGGATATATAAAAAAGAGAAAGGTAATAGTGTTGATTGATTCTGGTAGTACCGATAACTTCATTGATTGTAGATTAGCCAAAACTCTCAATTGCTTTATATATCCTGCACCAGAATATCAAGTAATGATTGTAGATGGAGGCACCATAAATTTTTCACGAAAGTGCCATAGTATTAAGCTTACTATGGGTGAGTATTCATTGGATAGCCCAATGATTGCAATCCAAATGAGTGGTGTTGATGTTATATTAGAGGTCCAATGGCTATAATCATTGGGAATAGTGGCTCTTAATTTCCAAGAACTATTCATGTGATTCTCCTCAGAAGGAAAATAAATTGAACTGAAACGTATGAAAAGGAAACTCTCTAAAATGATAAGCTCTAACAGCATGAAATTTTTTTTGAAAAGGGGACACCATGGAGTAATTATGAATTGAGATCACTAGATGTTCAAGCATCTATACCCTCTATTCCAGTGGATCTCCAAAAAGTTATTAACAAACATTCCAGGTTATTAGGAGAAATATCTAAAGGTCTTCCCCCTGTTCGATATCATGGCCATGCTATTCACTTTCAACTAGGAAGTGTACCACCTAACATCAGACCCTATGGGTACCCATATGCACAAAAGAGTGAGATTGAAAAATCGGTTCAAGAAATGTTAGATGCGGGATTCATTCAACCTGGCCAAAGTCCTTACTCTTCACTAGTGGTGATAGTTCACAAAAGGAAGGGTCATGGCATATGTGTCCATATTATAGAGAGTTTAATAAGATGACCATTAAAGATAAGTTTCCTATTTTGGTCATTGATGAATTATTAGATGAATTACAAGGAGCAAAATTTGTTACCAAATTGGATCTTCATTCCGAATATCATTAGATTATAATGAGGAAAGAAGAGATTCCAAACGTATCCTTCAGAACACATCAAGGTCATTATGAATTTTTGGTGATGCCATTTGGCCTTACCAATGCACCTTCCACATTTCAAAGTTTGATGGATTCTATTTTAAATCATTCCTCAAAAAAATTGTGTTAGTATTTTTTGATGACATACTTATCTATTGCAAATCTTGGGAAGGGAATGTACAACATGTTGACAAGGTCTTAAACTTTTGGAGGAGCACCAACTATATGCCAAGCCTTCTAAGTGTTCTTTTTGGGTTCATGAAGTAGAATATTTGGGGCATATGTATCCCATGAGGGCATCAAAGTGGATCCTAAAAAAATTAAGGATACCATGGAATGGCCATTTCCTAAGACATTGAAGAGTCTTATAGGATTCTTATAATTGACAAGCTAATACCACAATTTTGTTAAGGATTATGGTCAAATAGCAGCACCTCTAACAAGGTTATTAAAAAAAGGGGCATTCTCATGGACTCAAGAAGCAAACAAAGCCTTTGAAAAACTTAAAGTGGCTACTTGTACAACTCCTGTATTAGCCACACCTGACTTCACAAAAACCTTTATTGTAGAATGTGATACCTCAAGGAATGGAATTGGTGCAATATTAATGCAAAAAGGAAGGTCACTTGCCTTTGAAAGTTTCCAACTAAGAGGAAAAAACTTAAACCAATTTATTAAAAGGAAATGTTGGCCATACTACAAGCAATTAAAAAATGGCGCCCTTATCTAATAGGAAGACATTTTAAGGTAAGAACATATCATGATAGCCTTAAGTACTTCCTGGAACAATGATTATCGTCGAAAGAGCCACAAAAATGTTAGGTTATGATTTTGAAATTATCTACAAAAAGGAAAATAAAATGTGGTAGCCAATGCACTTTCAAGAAAAGAAGATGACATTGAAAGCTTACTTTGTGTTATTTCCATTTTGCAATATGATTGGGTAGAAGAAGAAAGGACATAATGGAAACAAGACCAACAGGTAGGAAATATTATTCACTAGATAAATTTGTGTGGAAGAATAATTCAGTATGGTACCAAGATCGCATATATATATATGTAAAAATTCTCATCTCAAACTGAATATACTTTTAGAATTGCACACTTCTCCTATAGGAGGACATTCAGGGTTCTTGAAAACATACCAAGGGATCAAGAAGGATTTCTTTTGGGAATATCTTAAAAATTATGTCTAAAAGTTTGTGGCGGAATGTTTGGTTTATCAACAAAGCAAAGGTGAGACAATCAAGGGGCTGGGTCTTTTACAACCATTAGCCATACCAAGTCAGCATTAGGAAGAGGTCTCAATGGAATTTATCACAGGTTTACCAAAGTCAAAAGGAAATAATGTCATCATGGTAGTGGTGGATCGACTCATAAAGTATTCCCATTTATACTTTCTTTATCATCCTTTCAAAGCAAGTATAATAGCTACGATATTCGTGGAAATAGTTCAGAAGCTACATGGAACCCCCAAGATTATTGTAAATGATAGAGATTCAATTTTCACTGGCATTTTTTGGAAGGAATTATTTTCTTGTTTGGGCACTCAGTTGGCTCATAGATCCTCTTACCATCCTCAATCTAATAGGAAAACTGATATTGGGAATAAATGCTTAGAAGGGTATCTTCATTGCTTTGCGTCTAATAAATAGACACAATGGGTCAAGTGGTTTCTGTTATACCTCAATATTACACATTATATATTAGTGTCGCATCCTTGCATTACCGACCTACACGACAGTTTCCCTTAAAAATCATCTGAACATCCAGAGTGAAAACCGTTGACTGAATACTGAAAGCAAAACCTTTTTCTACCATCTACCAGCCCAACTTAGCCCTGTTTGTGAGCACTGCCGCTCCTTGCACATCTACAAGGGCGCGGTAGTTAGCACTACCGCGCGTTGCTCCTTCTCTGGGGCGCGGTACTACCGCGTTATGCTCAGTTATAGGGGCGCGGTAGTCTGAAATTAGCCTTTTTGCCTTGGATTTTGGGATTTCGACCTTCGAGGAGATTTTGTTGGGATTACTACCTTTGGTTCGATCCTAACTCCTTCTTTGTTTAGCTGGCCTGATCCACTAAACCCTCCATAGATCCACACTTCTCTCTTGTTGGTTAGCCTTCCCATGTGCTATAAGAGAGAAGCCTTCCATGAGCCAAAGGGAGGACTTTTGGGGGCATCAAACCTATGATCTTCATACTTCTGCAGAGATAGCTAGAGGAAGCACTTGGAGCTGGAAGTTGGCTTGGACATCAAGCAACTATTGTACATGATTTCAAGTTGGTAATGGAATAACTTGTCTTGTTTTCCCAAATCATTTGTGTTAATTTTGTTTTAATGATATGATTTGTATCTTGCATAGATTTAGATTCTAACTTATGTTTCAAGTTGCTAGAGAATAGTGCATTCTTGTGTCTTGGTTCCATTTTGACAGGTTCATTCGTGAGGGCTTGGAGATTGGAGCAACTACAAAGACAAGCGTTTGGATAGAAGGTCAGTTAAACTTCTTCTACTCTTTCTAGCATTTTAATCTTGAGACGTTTGTTAGATCTAGGGATTCAAGGTAGCATTTGTTTCCTTTTTGTCTTAGTATAGAGTCAGTACATCCTGCTTTATCCTAAGAGAGTTTCTACCTATCCGTAGGGAGAAATTTCTACAACAAAAATTGGCGACTCCGCTGGGGATCCTTTCTTCCCTAGTTTCACCTTTGCTTTCTTGTTTAGATCATGAAATCCTCTTCTAAGTGTTGTTTCTCATCACCTTAGATCCTCTTTGATCATCATTGAGGACCATTTTAAACTTAGGAACTTACCCTTGCTCGGATCTTGGCCAAACTTTGATTTTTTTAATCCTACAGGAGACTACCGCTCCCCCACAGTGTTCTAGGGCGCGGTACTGTCAACACTACCGCTCCCCCACAGTGTTCTAGGGCGCGGTACTGTCCAAACTACCGCTCCCCCACAGTGTTCTAGGGGGCGGCACTGTCATTTTTTGGTCACTTTTGAGCTTATTTGGAGGGGTTCCCTTGGTTTTTTTGCTTCCAAACTCTTGGGGTGCCTCCATATGGTCCATGGGATTCTTTTTTACACATTTTTGAAGAGATTTGAGTCTCTTTTGAGTCCTTTTCATCCACATTTTTGTCTCTAGTCCTTCATTGGCATCTTTGAGGCCATTTGGTCAATTTTGAGTCCTCTAAGCCATTTTTTAGTTCTGGGAGTCAAGTGTACCTTCCCAGTCACTTTAGGATCTCTATAACATAACCTTGAACCCTTCCAAACCTCATTTGGGAAGATTTGTGCCCCTTTTGCTTTGTTTGGAAGACTAGGTTCTATCTTGGAAAGTTGAAATCCCCTTGGGTTAACTTGATCCCTTGTGTACGTTTTCAATTTTTCTGATTTAGAGTCTCTTGATCAGGGATTTTGTGACCATTACATGACCAATTTGGACTAATACAATTCATTTTTAGCTTGTTTTAGAAACTCTTTGCATCTTTTGGAAGATCAAAGCCTTTGTTTGGTTTCTTGAGTCAAACTAGTGCTTTGTTTGCTTGTTGGGTAGAATTGTCATTCTTTTCAAGCCCCAATAGCTTGCATTGATTTTTAAAACTTTTTCTCGCCATTGGATTGTAATTGGATTCATTTTGTCTCAGAAATCTCTTTAGTGTGATATTCCAAAGGTTTGTTTGGTTTGGCATCATTTGGATTGATTAGATTGGCTTTGAAAAACTTGGGACATCCTTGTCTTTTGAAGTCATTTTCTTGGGTTTTGCATTTTGTTTCCTTTGCATCTTTAGCTATTTATTGGTCATTGGAATAGATCGATCCCTTGTTTCCATTTTTTTTTTAGTTCAAAGAGAAGCTTGGTTTTGTCGTTCTTTTACCATATTCATGAAATTGAAACACATAGGTATTCTTCTTGCTTTAATTTAATCATTTGACATTCTTGGTATTACATTCATGAGAAGAAGAAATGCTTGTTTCATATTTATGTGCATTTGAGTTAGACGATATTATTAGATTCTTCTCCTTGTCTTGCATTTGATTGGAAGCATTTGTAGAATCTTTCTTTCCGTAGCTTGGATGTGTCTTTTTCAAGTGTGAAAAGATAGGAAATGGATTAGAATCATTACGTTTGGTGTTCATATAAAGAACTTTTTCATTGCTTTGGGTTAGTTTTGGGTACATATTTTACTTCTTTCTATCATTTTGAAAAGAAATAAAGTTGCATGTGCATTGGGTTGTGCATATTGGGAACGGAAAGAATTCTTCCTTACTTTAGCTAGTGTTCATCGAAGAGAAAGGTTCATTTCGATTCATCTTCATTTGCATGGTTTGAGTCGTCATAACACCATCAAGTTTCACGTCCACTACCTGATTGAGTAAGACAGCCACTAAAATTAATCTCCCTAATTAAACCAACTTTAACCTCACTTGAGGAAATCAAAAGAATTTGGTAGTTAGGTAGGACACTGGGGATAGGCATCAAAATAATTCCCCCTTGTCATTTTCATCTGAGACATAGTCGTTGTCTTTAGGGAACTAAAATCCTCTAGTATTTATTGACACGGTCACAGCTAGTTTGTGGAGGGGCCTCCTGACTGTTTTTAACTTTCAGGGGTTAAACGGCCGCGATATTGAGAACCGGACGGACTTTGTGGAATACCGCACTCCACTTAGCCCTAAGGCAACATCGATCGCTGTCTTCTTCGGAAGGCTGAAGTGCCCAAAACCTTTTCCGACGTGTCATGAACGAGGTAGCTTAGTATCTATTCTACTAGGGCTCTTTTACCCAGGATCCCTTTCGGTAGAGGGATATCCTTCCATTATTGGTCTCTCATTTTGTATTGTTCGACTTGGATTTCATCACCTTGCGAAGAATACAATTTGTTGAGGTCTCCAGCTCTTAGTTAGGCGGTTTTGCTTGCTATCTTGTAGAGGGTCTTTTTCTTTGTAGGGCTGCTTGTTGGCATTCTGGCCGTTTTGTTGTACAGCTCACTTACTGTGGCAGCGGCCTCAGTATAGTTTTTTGAGCTTGCTCTTTTGGCCTGTGAGCCTTGTCTTTTCCTAGCTCCCCTTTCGCACGCTCGGTTGCCTAAGGGTTTTTGAGTTCTTTTTAACAAGACTTTGTCCACGTCACTTAGTTTTGTTCCATGGAGAATCCACCTCCATGCGCCCATGCTCCTTCTGGGACTACCAATCTAGAGACCCCTTTTCAAGGGGTACCTTTTAGTTTTTCTCAAGTTGGAGATATTGGTCCTCCCTTTATTGCCACGTTAAATCTTCCTGGATTAACCATAGGATTACCGGTATGGTTATTCAATCCGGTAATTCCGATTGCTCCCAATGTTTCGAATGTTAACTCTCCACCACGAGAGAGTCAATCCCGAACTACTCCTTCCCCTTATTCGTCGAATGAATCTTCTTCCATTCCTTCTTCCTCGCCTGATGAAAGCAATAGTGTTAGTAATCAGGTGGATAAGAAGAAGAAGAAAAGGAAAGTTAAGAAGAAGAAGGATAAGGAAGAGACCAAGCGTAAACCGGTTGCCCCTAGTGGCACTCATTCTACGAAAACACCCCGTAAGCCCAAGTTCCCTTGCAAACTTTGTAAGGGTGATCACCTTCTCAAGGATTGCCCTAGTCTTTCTCGTGTGTCAGAAGTGTGGTCTAAAAACCCCAAACCGATCGTATCGTCGACCTCTGACCATCATGTCGATGACACCCCCTCAACCAGTGACCCCTTGGTGAAGGGTCGTAAGGGTAAAGTCCTATATCCCTGTTTGATATGCAAGGGTATGCACCGTACTTTCCTTTGTCCGAGCATGGATGAAGCCTCACGGTGGTTGGAAGATATTACTAGTTCTCAATTGGTGCCTCCAACAGACCATGGTAAACTGTCCCTTGACCCCCCGCTGGTTGACCAAGTGATCAATTCAGTTTCCTCTGCAATTGATCCCACTCTCTCTTCCGAGAGTGAAGTGATCGAGTCGCTGTCATCCCCACTTGATCCCGCTCTTTCATCGGAGAAAGTCCAGACTGAAGCAGTCACCTTGACACAATCTTCGTCTCATTCTTATCTTCTAAGCGAGAGTGAATTGGAAACCGCTGATGTTTTCCTTATCGGTTCAGAATGTCCTCGGCAAGGGGAAACCCTGCCTGTTTCCGCGAGTCCCCTTCCAAGTACTGAGGTTATTTCCTTTGATTGGAATGGTCTAACAGAATCTCGTCTTCCTTCGAGTGTTCCTTTTCAAATATGTGTAGGAGTTTCTGATAAAGCAATTTTTCGTACGATAGTTGATGAAGGAGCTTCTGTTAGTATTCTATCCTCAACTGCTTGGCAAGCCTTAAGTTCTCCTCGGCTTGTGCCTGTCACTGACCAGATACTGGCTTTCAATAGAAGGCCTACTGGACCTTTAGGGTCCCTTCCTCAGTTACCTATCACTTTGGGAGGGAAAACTGTCTGTATTGATGTCATGGTTGTCCAAGGTCCCTTAGATTTTAATCTACTCCTTGGACGTGATTACGTCTATGCAATGAAGGTTGTAGTGTCCTCACTCTTTCGAGTGATGTATTTTCCCCATCATGGGAATGTTGTGACCATCGATCAGCTTTCCTTTGTGACGCCCACTCATCGCATGACTCCTAGTCACCAGACTTCCCTAAATGTTCCACATGTTTTAGTGGTTTCTTCCCCCTAAGGGGGGATGTTGGAGCAAAGTTCTATTCTGGTGTCAAGCTCGTTAAAAAATGAAACCATCATCCCAAGCATAGTTTACTTTTGGTTTTAAGCTTGTGTAAAAATGAAACCAACCATCACTTTGAGCATAGTTCCATTTCTATGTCAAGCTCGTTAAAAAATGAAATAGGTTCCTACGAGCATAGTTTATTCTTTGTTTCAAGCTCGTTAAAAAATGAGACCGACCCTCAAGCACAGTTTACCATTGGTTTCGAGCTTGTGTAAAAACGAAACCAAATCCCAAGCATAGTTTACGTTCGGTTTCAAGCTTGCGTAAAAATGAAACTACCTTCGAGCATAATTTCTTTCTGTTTTAAGCTCATTAAAAAATAAAAAGGACCCTTTCAAGCATTGTTATTGTCTATTTCAAGCTTGTGTAAAAATGAAATAGATCTCCTTTCCATTTGTTCGAGTCTATCGCTAGAGTTAGGATTTGAACCTTCATTTCATCTGCCTGGGTCACTTGGTCCTGGTTCTCCCTACCCCCCCTGGTGAACACATTTGGATTAGTAGCCAGGATTTTTGGGTAAGGAAGAAGAGTAGTCAGACGAAACGAAGCTTGGGGGGCATGTTTAGCCTTTAGCAATCATGCTGGGGGCATTTACCAACCTCTGATCATCATGTTGGGTGGGAACCCATCAATGGGCCTTAGTCGTGAGCAGAGTTTACTTTTGGCTTCAAGCTCATTAAAAAATGAAACCAGTATTTTGAGCAAAGTTCTACTCCTGTGTCAAGCTCGTTAAAAAATGAAACATATCCTTTCCCTTTGAGTCGAGTCTCCTCGTAGACTTAGTAAATGAACCTTCTTTTCACTTGCCTATACCTTAGGCGAATGAAATGAAGCTTAGGGGCATGTCTTCAACCTCTAAAAGTTACGTTGAAGTCAACTCGATCACCTCTCCACATCACGTTGGAGCTAAGTCACTTACTTCTAGCAATCATGCTGGGGGCATGAACCAACCTTTGGGTTTCATGACGGGAAGAAGTTCACCATTGGGAACATTTTCGAGCATACTTTCCTTTTTAGGTTTCGAGCTCATTAAACCATGAAAATTATCCTGAGCATAGTTCATTTTCTGTTACAAGCTCATTAAAAAATGTAGCAGACATTATGAGCATTCTTCCAACCTATCTTCGAGCTCGTTAAAAACAGTAAGATGGTGTTTGAGCTTACTTTTCACTTTTTCGTGCTCTGGTTAAAAACATGAAAAGTGGTTTGAGCTTACTTTTTTCCTTTTCGTGCTCTGGATCCAAACATGAAAAAGATTACGAGTGCTTTTGATACCATTATCGTGCTCGTTAAACAAATTGGAGTAAAAAGGTGTGTCTAACGAGTATAGGTTTATCACTTTATCCGGCCTCGCTAGACTATTTACGGAAAAGGAACTGTGCCGAGTTTACTTTTCCTTTGTCGTACTCGGTCATCAACCATGACAAAGTTGTACATGGAGTCCATAGTTAAGCTCTTTTCAGACTCCCTAAAATTGAAAAGATTGCCAAGTGATCTTGACTCTTTCACACTTGTAAAAGTATTTGAAAGGTCGTCTATTCGGTGATAGGTTACCCCTTTTTCGGCCCGTCTAGACTATTTACGAAAAAGGAATACTCCATCCAATCATGACTGGAAGAGTCCTCTCCCGCGTTGTTTTACCCTTTTTCGGGCGATGAGGCTAACCTTATGAAAAAGGACCGTTGGAGTCTTCTTTAGTTCTTTTCAGACTCTCTAAACATGAAATGACAACCGAGTTTTCCTTCTTTGGACTCGTTAAAATTTAACATTGAAGGGCCCACTTTGGGACGAACCCCTCCTTTCTCAGGTTCGAAAAACATGTGAGATTGGACTCATCTATGAGATGAGCTATATCGAGCATCTGTTATCCTCCTCAAGCTCGTTAAAAAACAAAGAGGTACTCGTCCATCATGTCGGGGGAAAATGGGAAAATGAGTCAAGTTTACCTTGTTGGAAGCTTGTGAGTCATCACCTTTGAACATGGCATGCATCCTCACCTTGTCTATTTTGGGTAGTCAGTCTTGCTGATAGTGTCATCATTATAATCATGCGTCCTCATTATTGCTATGAGTTCACACTTCCTGCGGTTCTGTCTGTTCAAGTAATCCCTGCTGCCAAGATCTGTTTCATGTCGTTATATGTTCAAAGGGTTATTACCTTGAGTCCACCTCCACTTCATGTCAAACCTTCCCTTTGTGTCAGTACATATTCCATTGTTTCATCGGTCCATACTATCTCTCGTTCTGATTTCGTGTCGATGATGTGGGAAACATCATGGCCCACCTTCGACGAGTCTATTCCTGTCGACACCAAATCACTATCCAGGAATTAGGCTTAGGAGTCAACCACTAGTACCTTGGTACCTGCATGCCTCAATGGCAGGTTTCCTCGTATTCAACAGTAGGTTTTCATCAATGACCTCTGATTGAATGATCTCTCGGATGCTTGACATCAACTCCTTTATTCGCATTTCGTTGAGATGTACTATATATACCTTGGGGATCATTGTCATTATTGGTGATTTCCCTCGCATTTGTTAACGGTTCACATCATTGACCGGTAATCAAATGGTTTCTACCATGTTCGACTTCAACACCTTGTAATCACACGGCTAGATTCGTATCTTTTGCGATCGGGTAGAAGACCCTGGGCGCACCTCTATATTTTGATTGCGTCCAGGTTACGATGGAGATGTCATTTGTATTGTCACACAGATCCACTTATTGTATTGGTCGTGGCTGTGTCATTATTGTCTCATGGATCTACGCTTGTTCATAGTAGCCATGATTTGTCTACAGTCTATATCATCTCAGTACTCATGGATCTGCAATGTATTGGTCGGCAGCCATGCTTTGAGTCATTTGTTTCCGAGCATGGGAATGCCCGCCTCGATGGTATATCTGACATTTTGTTTCTGTTTCAGCTCCTTGTTGCTCCCCTCGATGCTATCTCCGAACCATATTTGTAAAGTCTTTCGGCCATCAGTCTCTTCTGACCTCACACTTTAGGGGGCATCTGTTATACCTCAATATTACACATTATATATTAGTGTCGCATCCTTGCATTACCGACCTACACGACAGTTTCCCTTAAAAATCATCTGAACATCCAGAGTGAAAACCGTTGACTGAATACTGAAAGCAAAACCTTTTTCTACCATCTACCAGCCCAACTTAGCCCTGTTTGTGAGCACTGCCGCTCCTTGCACATCTACAAGGGCGCGGTAGTTAGCACTACCGCGCGTTGCTCCTTCTCTGGGGCGCGGTACTACCGCGTTATGCTCAGTTATAGGGGCGCGGTAGTCTGAAATTAGCCTTTTTGCCTTGGATTTTGGGATTTCGACCTTCGAGGAGATTTTGTTGGGATTACTACCTTTGGTTCGATCCTAACTCCTTCTTTGTTTAGCTGGCCTGATCCACTAAACCCTCCATAGATCCACACTTCTCTCTTGTTGGTTAGCCTTCCCATGTGCTATAAGAGAGAAGCCTTCCATGAGCCAAAGGGAGGACTTTTGGGGGCATCAAACCTATGATCTTCATACTTCTGCAGAGATAGCTAGAGGAAGCACTTGGAGCTGGAAGTTGGCTTGGACATCAAGCAACTATTGTACATGATTTCAAGTTGGTAATGGAATAACTTGTCTTGTTTTCCCAAATCATTTGTGTTAATTTTGTTTTAATGATATGATTTGTATCTTGCATAGATTTAGATTCTAACTTATGTTTCAAGTTGCTAGAGAATAGTGCATTCTTGTGTCTTGGTTCCATTTTGACAGGTTCATTCGTGAGGGCTTGGAGATTGGAGCAACTACAAAGACAAGCGTTTGGATAGAAGGTCAGTTAAACTTCTTCTACTCTTTCTAGCATTTTAATCTTGAGACGTTTGTTAGATCTAGGGATTCAAGGTAGCATTTGTTTCCTTTTTGTCTTAGTATAGAGTCAGTACATCCTGCTTTATCCTAAGAGAGTTTCTACCTATCTGTAGGGAGAAATTTCTACAACAGTTTCCCTTAGAAGAATAGTGGCACAACACATCATTTCATACTTCATAAAAAATGTCACCATTTATGGAACTTTATGTTAAATTTTGAGCATTAATTCACAATACTCTAGGATCTTTACTGAGAGAATCACATATACAGTATATCAATGCATGACAATCACAATAAGTATGACAAGCATCACAAGAATCAAAAGCATAAGAGACAAGAGACACAGAGTTTCCGTGGGGAAAACCCTAAGGTGAAAAACCCCACAACTTCCTCAGAGATAGATAGAGCAATGGCTCAACCAAAGTACAACCAAAATACACTGAGATAGTCTCCTAGTAGCAGATGATCCTCCTCCTCACTAGTGCGCCACTTTCTGAGTGAGAGAGATGTACTTTTTTGAATGATCTAAATAGAGATCACCTTATCTCTATTTATACTAGCCTGTTTTCCCAATGACCTTATGGAGCCGACTTGTCTAGCTAGGTATATCCACATTATAATATATATTTCAGGGCCGACCCCACACATGGTGGTCTAATAACCCATCGACAAGTACACACACTTGTGACACTTTTCAATCCACATGACGACACTTCCTTATAGAGGAATGGCACATCTCTTATAAGGGTACAATAAATATATATAAAATACACAGATGAAATACATTCTGAAGTTACATATACATCAACACTCCCTCTTAACTAGGAAGGTATTTCTCGACACAGATCTGCTAGACAAGTCTTCTTCTCGGGATCATCGTCATCATCATCGTCACTGCTGCTGCTATCTCAACCAATCTCTGAATCTACTCGTCATAGGAAGTTCTACAGAGCCAGTCCTTTTTCATATTGGATGTAGGCCCACCACCTGCAGGTCTTCATCATCACTGGCCATAGTGTGGAATTCTCAGGACTCATTACGTGCGTCACAAAACCTGGCTGCAGCATCCCAGGCTATTACGAGCACACAACTCTACCTGTAGGATCTCCCAGGAGCACATTACATGTGACCCATCACAAAACTTGGCTGAAGCATCCCAGGCTGTTACGAGCACACAGCTCTACCTGTCGGATCTCCCAGGAGCACATTACATGTGATCTCACCACAAAACCTGGCTCAAGCATCCCAGGCTATTACGAGCACACATCTCTACCTGTCCGATCTCCCAGGAGCACATTACATGTGGTCCACCACAAAACCTGGCTGAAGCATCTGAGGCCTTTTTCCTCCTGTCCATATCTCCCAGGAGCAAACTACATGTGGTCATGGAAAAACCTAGCTGAAGTATCTGAGGCCTTTTTCATCCTGTCCAGATCTCCCAGGAGCAAATTACATGCCATACGACAAAACCTTGCAAGAGCATCTCAAGATGTTACGGGTACACAACTTCGACTTGAAGATCTCCCACGGCACAAATTACATGGCCTCCCAGAGCAATGTCTCGAAAGAGCATCCCAGGCTGTTATGGGTATGCAACTCTGACCTATAGGATCTCCCAAACATGCTCATCTACACAACCTGATCCACGGCCACAAAGTATCATCTGATACTCACCATACATCATCCTGATGTACACATGGTCATCCTAATCATCATCACTACAACATCCTGCTGCATGTCATCTGGAGAAGCTCGTCATCCACGATCACCTTGATCATGCAATGCATCCATCTGATGCACACCAAGTATCTACCTGATACATATCATCATACATAGTGTATCCACCTGATACATAGATACATGATCCACACAATGTATCCATCAACATACATGATCTACCTAATCATACCTGATACATATCAATATACATGATCTACCTGATCATACAATGTATCCACCTGATACATATATAGATACATGGTCCAAGCATCCAACATGATGCATATACAAAATACATACAAATGATCCAACCGATCATATCCAGCATCCAACATGATGCGTACATACATATAAATGATCCAAACGATCATATCCAGCATCCAACATGATGCGTACATACATATAAATGATCCAACCAATCATATCCAGCATCCAACATGATGCGTACATACATATAAATGATCCAACTGATCATATCCAGCATCCAACATGATGCATACATACATATACATATAAATGATCCAACTGATCATACAAAGCAGAAACTAGAACATCATCCTGATGCTCATCATCTAGCACTTACATCCACAGCCATGTGAAGGATCCTCCTTCCAACATGCTTGGAATGGCTTCAGCAAATGTGTCCACCACTTCTTCCTCGAAGTGTCCTTGATCTGAAGAACGCCAAGCCTCTCTCTAAAGTACTCGAACTTCACCCTGGCTAGTGGCTTCGTCAGCACATCTGCAATCTGCTCGTCTGTCGCAACATACAGGAGCTTCATAGCTCCTCTCTGCACCATATCCCTGATATAGTGATATTTGATCTCTATGTGTTTCGACCTGTCATGAAACACTGGGTTCTCAGACAGCTTCACACAACTCTGGTTATCACAGAAGATACCAGTAGCATCCAACGGGAGATCAAATAACTCAGACAGTAGCTTCCGTAGCCATACTGCCTCACAACTAGCTGAACAGGCTGCAACATACTCTGCCTCAGCTGTACTCAGTGCTACGCAGGACTGCTTCCTGCTAAACCAAGAGATCACACCTGATCCCATACTGAAACAGCACCCAGATGTGCTCTTCCTATCTGCAGCACTGCCAGCCCAATCTGAATCAACATAACCCTACAGGTTAAACTTTTGATTTGCTTCATACTTGAGCCCATAATCCATTGTACCCTTCAGGTACCTCAGAACATGCTTTACAACAACCAGATGAACACTCCTCGGATCTGTCAGAAACTAACTCAATGTGTTCACTGCAAAGCAAATATCCGGTCTCGTGTTCATCAGGTACATCAAGGACCCAATCATCTGACGATACATAGAGACATCAACCGGCTCAGATGAAGCATCGCATAAAAGCTTCAGATTCGATGCCATAGGTGTGGCCATGGCCTTGCAATCCATCATCCCAAATCTCTTCAGGATATCTACTGTGTATTTCCCTTGACCAAGGAAGATCCCACCTACACTCTGCCACACCTCCATACCTAGGAAATAATGCATCATTCCAAAATATTTCATATCGAACTTAGCAGCAAGCTTCCTCTTAGTATCTGCAATCAATCTGTCATCTCCAATTACAAATAATTCATCCACATACAGGAGTAGAATCACAGGATTCCCTTCCTCAACCTTGTAGTAAAGGTTGGAATCCGCTTTACTCTTGGTAAAGCCCAAACTAGATAGGAAACTGTCCATCCTACCATACCAAGTTCTGGGAGCTTGTTTTAAGCCATACAAGGCTTTCTTCAATCTGCACACATATGACTCCCTGTCATGTATTTCGAAATCGAGTGGCTGCTCCACATATACTTCCTCTTCAACTATACCATTCAAGAAAGCATTCTTGAAGTCCATCTAGTGTATCTTCTATTTCATCACTTTTATATTTCTCTATGCTTCCATCTGCATCATGTTTGATCTGATAGATCCATATGGAAGTTATAACAAAACTTCCCTGCAGGTATTGGGACTACATCCCAAACATCATTCTTCATGATTGACAGATCATGGCATTCTTCCCGTATCCTGGGAACTTCAATATCTTCAATAGATAATTTTGTTGCTTGAACAAATGTTGTAGTCCTTCTTTTGTAGGTGAAGGTATACGGTCTTTCCTACAAAAAAAGTTAAATGGCATGATTAGAAACATCTCATAATTTTCATAAAGAAATATGTCATACAATCATGCAATTATCTTAGCCAATGCTTCAATACAAAATTTATCCATGTTCCATAACTTTCTAGATGCCTTCCAGTCTCTACCAGAACATTGTTAAGAGTTTGCACTACTCCCAACATGTCAGCAAAGAGGTTTCATTCTAGATAAGTAGAAATGGAATGTTGTACAGTTCCATAGGCCACTTACCCAACACATGCATATTAGTAGTATACTGTTCATTAATGCAATCATTCTAATATGCACAATACAAATCCTAAGTCTAGGAACATGAGCATATACATCATTGAACAATTTTATTTAAGCAAACAAATATGCAAGAAATGATAATTAAAATACTTATCTTTGTTTGTTTGTTGGGTGGACTCCCTCTGAGTCTTTGCTTCCTTGCAGGAGCTGCTGGAGTCCTTCTACACCTTTCTATTGTGGAATGTAGAGAGATGGACAACTCCCTCTGAATATCTGCACCCTTGCAGAAACCACTGGAGTGTGCTCCCTCTTGATCTTTGCTTCCTGGATTACCTGCTCTTGAACTCATATTCATCCTTGGTCCCTATGCATGCTTATTAGTATCATGATTGTGTTATCCTTGTGATCTCATACAAAATCATACATTCATTAGTATACTATTAAAACACAATAATCTCAAGCATGTATAGTCATGATCATTTCAAACAGAAATAATAAGCATTAACATTCAAGGTTTATATAGGACTCTTATGGTTAGTCATATCATAAGAAACATAACATGTCTAAACCTGTAATTACTCAAACCTATGACTCTTATGGTTAGTCATATCATTAATTAAGGTAAGACACATAATATGCATATACCCATGATTATTCAAACTTATGACTTTATGAACAATCATCATCAATCATGCCATGCATACTTATATGATAGATCCTATGATATAAGAAATACATACCTGGTCACCATATTTGCTAGTTATGTTTAGCAATGTGTTCTTGTTATCTTCAATGACCTGCATAACTCATTAGTTAACTTTTGCAAAAACAAATTATACATACCTCTATGTGATCCATGACTATGGATGAATCTTTGTCTTTATGTCACCATGGCATGTTCAGGTTGTCCCTTCAATTTGTACAAACCTCCCTCTTGCTCTCCAATCACTACTGCATCATCTATGGTCTTTCCCTTTGGCCACATTAGGACTTGGCCATCCACAAATGCAACCCTCATACCTTTTGCACCCAATGCAGAGATGGAGAGTAAGTTCTTCTTGAGCCCAGGTACATAAAGGATTTCTTTCATCTTCAAAGATTTTTCAGAATCTAGGTTGTAGGAGGCTTCACCACTTCCTTTGATTGGGTATTGATAATCATCCCCAAGTTTCACCTTATGGGGTGATTCATGTTCAGATAGATTCACAAAAGATTCCTTAAACCCAATCATGTGTTTGGAAGCCCCACTGTCAATTAACCAATCATTACAACCATGGGATATAGTACCTGTTAGTGCAGAGATTAGAACATACTCTTCTTCACTTGATGAGTCATCATTACTATCATCACTTTCTGCCCTAGCCTTCTTCTTTGGAGGTTCATCATCTTCGGTAGCATTAGCATGGTACCTTCTTTTGTTACCCTTCTTCTTCTTGCTGGAGTTGTTGTTGTTGTGTTTGTCCCTTTTGTTCTTGGGACATTCTGAAGCAAAGTGACCCTTCTCATTACAAGTGAAACACCTTAGATATTTCTTGTCTTTGTGAAAATGATGAGAAGATTTCTTCTTGTGATGGGATGGCTCCCTCTTGAACTTGCCCTTCTTAGTGTGAGCTGTGAGAGCTTGATCTTCATTTCCCATCTTCTCTTCTCTTGCCACAAGCCTTGCTTTTTCTTGAAAGCATTCCTCCCATAGTTTACTGAAAGAGATCAATTTCTTTCTTGCACAGATTCCTTGAATAAAGGAGTCCCATGACCTAGGTAGGCCATTCAGAGTGGTCATAACAACTTCACCATTGTCCACTACTTCATCCCCAGCTTCAAGTTACTCTTTGATCTGAGAGACCTTGGAGAAGTAAGATTGAATGGTTTCTCCATTCAACATCTTGACCCCTTTCAATTGATTCCACAGAGTCATCTTTCGATTTATGTTCTTCCCTTCAAATAGCTTGGTCAAAGAGTCAAACATCTCCTTGGGTGTCTTTAGAGAATACACATGGGGTATGAGATGATCTTTGATAGAATCAACAATGATTCTCTTTGCCTTGACCAAGTTCTTCTTATGCAATACCTTGGCCTCTTCATCCTCTGGGATAGGGATGTCTTCTTTTATATATGAGTCCAACTCATTCTCTTCCAGGATTAACCCAATCCTATACTTCCATGCTCGGAAGTTATCATCCCCTTCAAGCTTATCCTCAAGCTTGGTGTGGTGAGACATCTTAAAGAGTACTTCAAATGGAAATAGAAAATATTTAGGTCTTACCACTTGAAATGCTGAAGACTGGATCTGGTCCCAGATTAGGGTTTGTCGGAAAAACTCTAAAAATTCAAAATGTGAATTTCAATTTTCTGAAAGGATAGAAAGATGCTGTTAACACCCAAAAAGTGCTCACTAGCTCATTTCCCTATTCACATGACCCATTTGTCCACTTTTTCACCATCTGAGCCTCCGAAACCAACAAAAGGTCACCAAAAGACCTTAGTACACCCCTTTTTCCATTAAAAAAAGGTTATTTTTCCAAGAAAATCATAAAAAACCCTCAAAAAGGGTCCAAATTCCCAAAAATATTAAAAAAGGAATTAAAATATTATTTTTATTTCAAAAAAGGAAAAAGGAGGGAAAAGTACCTAAACCATGTTGGTCAATACCATTTGGTTTCCACAAAACCACAAATGGTATTTCCCACCACCAAAACCTATAAAAAGGTGGTAGGGGCTCCTCATTTCATATCCATCCATTATCTCATCCTTATGCTGCTGAAATCTCCCCTGAGCACTTTTAGCCATTGAAGCAACCTTGGAGAAGGAGACCTCTTGGAGTTTGGAGCTACTCATCTTGGGAGTTGCTCAACATCAACCTTCACCATTGAAGGTAATATCGCAAGCACTTGCTTGCCCCCCATTTTTCAATACAAAAAATTATTTCTTATGTTTCTTGTTCTTGATTTTTAAAATGTTTACATTATTTGCTTAGATTCTTGCTTAGATCCATGAATAGTATTGTTTATTTAGTTTATTGTTTTTATTTCTATTGAAACTGCTGCTACTAGTTAGCAGGTGCCCATAGCACTAAGCCTAGTTGCAAAACCGGGCCAACAGTTTTTGGCGACTCCGCTTTGGTTTGAACTTTAGATCTCTAGTTTTACCTTTAATCTTAGATTTTTATGAGTTTTTAACCTTTAGATCCATAGATCTGCCATCTTAGACAGCAGATCCATTGCTGCTCTGAGTTTTGGCCCCATAAACAACCCGAAATTTTCAATTTTCGGGTTCGTTTCTCGGTTTCCGTGCACGGCTTCCGCCTCGCGGCTTTTTGCCAGACAGTCGCGCGGTCCATCGCGACTTTTCTGCCTTTTTCCGCGCGGTCCATCGCGGATTTTTTCCAGACAGTCGCGCGGTCCATCGCGACTTTCCTGCATTTTTCCGCGCTGCTCATCGCGACTGTGCATCCAAAACCCGCACGGTCCATCGCGACTGTGCGGCCAAAACCCGCGCGGTCCATCGCGACTGTGCGGCCAAAACCCGTGCGGTCCATCGCGACTGTGCGGCCAAAACCCGCGCGGTCCATCGCGGCTGTGCGTCCAAAACCCGCGCGGCCCATCGCGGCTGTTCGTCCAAAACCCGCGCGGCTGAATTTTCCATTCGGCCATCCCGATTTTGAAAAAATCTTTTTTACTGTACTTTCTGCCCATAGCACATTTTTTACAGTATTAAATTCTGCATATTTTACAGCTTTGAAAAAAAAATTTACTATTTAAAAGTGCATATCTAGAAATCTTTTTAAAAATTTTCAAGAAAGTGAAAGAAAGACTTATTTTGCATTTTCATCTAGATTCAAATTTTTTCTTGTTTACTTCTTTAGAATCTTGCCCTTAGCAATTTTTCTTGAAACGAAGAAATCCATTTATTTCTTTTAAAAAGGAGTTTATTATTTGCTTTCATAAATCCAAGAAATCCTTTATTTTTTGAGTTATTTTTTGAAAAGCATATTAATTCCTTTTAGTGAAAAAAGTCTTAAATATTTGCTTTTTATTTTCGAAAAATCCTTTATTTTTTGAAAATTTCCTATAAAGCATTTAATTTTTTCAAGTTCAGTTTACAACACCTCACGTGCACTCACACGATCACTTAATTGAACTAAGACTTAAAACGTACCCTAATTTGAACACACTTTTAACCCCACTTGGGGAACACTAAAAGAATTCTTGTAGCTAGGTAGTATTGGGGGGATAGGTGTTCCAATAACACCCCTCAGTTCTTACATCTGAGACATAGAAGTTGTCCAATTAGGGAGCTAAAATCTCTTAGTACTTTTTGGCGCGGTCACAACCGGTTTGTGGGAAGGCCTCTCCCCTAGGAGGGTTGAAGTCGCGAGGATGGTTCCGGAAGCCTGAGTGGGATACCGAAACCCATTCAGTAACCGAAGGGCTACCATTCACAGTTCTCGGGATATCCCTGTATTGGGATATTGCGATCAAAGGACCAAACGGCAGATTTACCTTTTCTCGACGCGTCATGAACGGAGTATCCTAGTAGCCTGTCTTTTAGGATTGATTACCCGGTGTCCCTCCCGGTAGGGGGATATCTAGCCGTTGTCTCAACATTCATATTGTCTGACTTGGATTTCATCACCTTGCAGAGGATATCGTCTGTTTGAGTCACAATACTTTTAGATTAGGTGTTTGCATGATTTCAACCTACCTGTGGTCTAGTTACACCTATTTTTTTCCTAGGAGCCGCTTGCTTGTTGGTATTCTGACCAGTTGTTGCTTTCCTCCACTTATTGTAGCACAGCTGCTAGAATAAGTGCCTTTTTTTAGGATTGATTATTTGGCCTAAGAGCCTTCTTTTTTCACTCCCCTTCTTGCACCCTTGGTTGCATTAGGGTTTTGAGTCTTTTATATATATATCACCACCTGATACTTAAAACAAATTTTTTACCTAAACACATATTCTCACCATTGAGAATTTTAGACGCTCTCGTCGTCTACAGGGCGAACTCCCAGAGTTTAGTCCACTTGGCTCTCCACGTCGCGGACGCAGAGCCCTATCCCTTGATTCGGCACATCGTCAATCAATTAGACAGTCATCCGATTCTGACATACCCCACTTCACCTTTGATTTGGAGGTAGAATCCGAAAATCCCACAGAGTTACCACTAACCACCATAATGTCTGGAACACCATTGGATCCACTGTTTACTAGCACCATAGGCGAGACATCCATAGACCCTTCCACGGTGGTGCCATCCATGGCAACTACCACCCCCTTGGGTATGCCCAACATGGGTAACACTCCACATTTAGGAATGCCCAACATGGGTAACACTCCACATTTAGGAATGCCTAACACAGGGCCCCCACCTGTCATGGGTATGCCCAACATGGGGGTCATACCCCCTGTGGTTTCCACAAACCCCATCCCAGGAATCCCTAGTACGATTCCCAACCCAAGTGTAACCCATGTTGCACTTGGAAGTACTATCCCAGGAATCCCTAGTGCGATTCCTAACCCAAGTGTCACCCAAGCTGTACTTGGAGGCGTTGGCCCACACCAGACTATACCTATTGGAGGGCACATACCCTCCATACCTAACATACCTTTAGGCGCTACTGGACCCCTACACCATACCACAATGGCTAGGCATGTCCCAGTTCCAGTCACCACATCTGCTAGTCTACCATATATGGCAAGTCTGAACCTGCCAGATTTAGCTAGGCTCACAAATGACCCCATCAGACATGATCCTGCGTGGCCCCATATGCCCACTAAGCTTCCCTCTGACATCCCTAAGTTTGAGGGTAAGGCAGGAGAAGACCCCCAGAATCACATCATGTCCTTCCATTTATGGTGTTCCTCCAACTCCATAGTGGATGACTCAATCCGCCTACGGCTTTTACAACGCACCTTCACTGGCTCCGCAGCCAAATGGTATATCGAGCAGCCCCATGGGACGCATGCCACATTTACCTCCCTTGCCTCGACCTTCCTGCAGTTCTTTCAGCTACCAGTCCGCTATGATGCGGGCGTCGAAATCCTACTGTCTTGCAGACAGAACACAGCCACGCATATCACTGACCATATTCATGATTGGCGCCGGCGCCGAAGCCTATGCAAGATCAAATTAGACGACCGAATCTTTTTAGACTGGTTCCTTAAATCCCTCCTTCCTCTCATTGCGAAGGATGTAGCATCTGAAAGACCCCAGTCTGAGGAAGAAGCTATCCTCAAAGCCCAACATTTTGATCTCATATACGCCCAGTCGGGTTACCTATACACGATCATACCGGACGCCCCACGAGGCGACTCTGCACGCGGTGACACACCGGGGGCATCACATGCCAATGATGGCATTATTGGCCAAATTACACTGCAAGCAAAACCTTTCAGTATGGTGAGCACCATGCCCGCCCCAGACCTTTCTAGGGCTACATCTAGTTCCGGAGCGACAACTTCTTATGCTCCAACAAACCAGACCCATCACGTTCATGGACCCTCTTGTCCACAACATTGTTATGGTCAAGCGCCATCAGCATATGTACATCCTACATACTATGCTCAACCTACGGTACAAAACCCCATGCAGTTCCCACAACAGCCCATGCATTACCCACAACCGGTTGCACCAGCTAACCTCACACCTCCACCAGCTCAGGGGTACCAACAACCCCAGCAGGCAACTGGACCACCTCCAGCTCCACCTGCATACTATCCACCGCAACTTGCTCCCGCACCTGCGGCTCCTCAGAATCCCCCCAATGCTCAAGGGCATGTGTACGCACAACAACATCAGCCCCAATACCAAAATAACCAACGCAACCAGGGTGGGAAACCAAACCGCGGAAGAGGACGCAACCATGGAAACAATCAAAATCGTAACCAAGCTCCACAACCTACCCATCCTCCGCAAGACAATAACGCGGCGCCCGCTCATCAGAATCCTGATCGGCCACCTAAGCAACCCAAAAATGCTAATTTACGAACAAACCATCCTTGTTCTATTTGCGGTGTCTATGGCCACTGTACCCACGCTTGCCCACATCTGGAGCGAGCTCGACAACTATGGACAAATGACGCCCATCGTCAAGGGCAGGCGGCTCCTCAGCCACCACCCAACCCCCCACCACCTCCACAACAACCTTTAGTCCTCCAAAACCCTTTTCCAACACAAGGAGTGGTGAACACTCAGCCGTTAGCCCCCCAATAGGGCAACGTGCAACCACAACAAATTACTTACGCAGCTCCTGACCAACCCATGTTTGATTCAGGCACCCACCACTTATTGATGATGTTCCACCGCCGACACCAAATGTCATCCTGCAACCGGTGCAACCCATTGTTACTTCTACCCAACCACCTCCCGATATCACTACTCCTTCGTCATCGACGAATCCCCCTCCACTCATCAGGCCCACTGGGGGTAGAGGCCCACAACCATACACTACGGTACCCCCACCCAAGGCAGTTAAACCTCCCCCCATATTCCGTGCTCCTCCAAAATGCTCGCTGTGTGATGAGTTAGGCCATCCAACCCATCAGTGTCCACAGTTACCTGCATTGTAGGAACACATGCAAATGCTGGACGACGACCCCAACATCCCGGTGGTCAAACTCGATCCAAACCCAATGCCTCATGATAAATCACTACGTACCAACCACCCATGTGCGATATGCGGTATTTACGGCCACTACTCCCACAAATGTCCTGACATCCCAGACTACAGAGCAGCTCTCTACGAGATGAACAATTTGGACCTAGAGACGGCACCCCCTACTATCGAGGAGATCTACCCTCCCGCATCATCCTCATCTGGAGAGATTAACACCATCTACATGATCTCTTCGACTACCACTACCTCATCACTCGATTTGACCACTCAAAGCTCCCGCAATGATGAAGAGGTTCTCGAGACTCCTACTACCTTTGATTATCCCGGGGAAGACATGCACCATCGTCCATACTTCCTCTCGGAAGAGACTTCATCCACCACCGCTACCCAATCCGTGGTTGAGTCCAAGGATTTCCTTCCTACTAAAATCGATTGGTTAACGGATCCCATGGCCGATATTTCTCCCGTCATCCACATTGACATCTCTGACCCACTTGGTGCCCTGCATACCATCACATTAGGAACCTCCCACAGTGAGCATGAGATCGGAGAATACCAACAACTGTTCCAAGAATTCACTGATGTCTTTACTTGGTCAGATACCGAAATGCCTGGCCTTGACCTCGCCATTTATACGATCTCCACTGGATACCCCTCTGTCCAGTCGGTCCCTTCCATTGATCCCTTTGACACACAGGTTCAACCCTTTCAAATCGACCAGGAAACCACATGTCCACAACATGGGGGCAGGTCCAAAACCTTGCCTACTCATCATCATTGTGATCCTCATCGGAGATACTGGGGGCATCCAAACCACAAAGGGAATCCCCCATCATCATATCATCACTTCAGTATGCCACCACAGCCCACAGCCTCATGGTATAACACCCAGCCAGCAGTTGCTCAATGCCCTATTGATCTCTCTCTGAGACAACATCTGCACCACATTGACACCTCTGAGTTAGGGGGCATAATAGATTACCTCGACCCCGGGATAGGGGGCATGATCAATCATTTTAAACCTTCCCCATCATCTCTATCTCAACACCTCAATGAACCCATCGTTCAAACCAACACATATGTGATCCATAATCATAAACCCCATGCACATAGCATGGGGGCAGGTCATTAACCCTGCTCACTTTTTCATATTCGTGATCTCAACCATTTTTGAGCTCACGTGTCACTTGTATATTTCAGTTGATTTGATACACCTAGTATTTTGCCCCCACGGGTCATCATTTCTCCCCACCACTGCATCCTTCGCTTGGTGAGATCACCTTTATTTGTAGCCATTTTTTAACCTAGTTCTTTCCTTTAAACCATTCCGGAGTCCTTATGACCTCCGTTTTTCTCACCATTTGCACTGCCGAATTCATATTTTCGTGCCCGTGATGATGCTTAAGATCATTTCTCGCTCTCACCTTTATATTTTCGGGCATTTTTTCCACGCCCCCTTGTCACCTCGGTTTGCGTGCCACATCGGCCGTTCTCAGTTCGGGGCATGCCTTATATCGCCGGATTCAGTTTTCCGCGCTCATGATGATGCTAGAGATCATTTCTCGCTCTCACCTTTATATTTTTTGGGCATTTTTTCCACGCCCCCTCGTCACCTCGGTTTGCGTGCCACATCGGTCGTTCTCCTTTTTCGACAATCCTTATGTCACCGGATCCATTTTTCCGCACTGATGACGATGCTTGAGACCTTTTCTCGCCCTCATCAATCCATTTTTGTTCGGTATAATTTTATCCCTTTTTCGGGCCGAGCAACCCCTTTTTACGAAAAAGGCACTTAAGGAGTTTCGGTTAAGCTCTTTTCTAACTCCTAAAACAATGAAAAGATCGCCGAGCAATCTTGCTTCCTTTCATGCTCAATAAACGTATCTGAAAGGGCGTCTACCTGGTATAAGTTTACCCCTTTTCCGGACCTCGTAGACTAATTACGAAAAAGGTATACTCTAGTCACATCGACTAGAAGAGTTCTCCATCCGCATCATTTTATCCTTTTTCGGGCCTTGGAGACTAAACTTACGAAAAAGAAACACCAACAGAGTCCACTTACCGTTTTCAGACTCTCTAAACATGAAAGCAACCATGAGCATGAGCCGTCCTGGGCTCACAAAATCCACAGGACCGTACCATTTCAGAGCACACTTTTATCCCTTCTTGGAGCTCATTAAAACTACGAAGAAGGAATCAATGGTGCCTCTTGGCGCCACAACAGATCATGTCTACTCACATAGCAGCTTCCCCATTATGGTCGCCTTTGTTCAGAGTATTCTGCAGTATGTCACTCTAAAAATCCCTCGACAGCTACCATCAGCTTCACCCCCCCCCCCCCCGGAGTCAGTACATACCCTTCAGTCCCTAAAAAAGCTATGATCCCTGCACCTACTAGTCAGTTCCATAAGCTGCCAGGTCAACCATGTCATCATGCTCTGAACAAAGGAAGTTTGAGTCTACCCATTTTTTGACCCAGTTATTTCCCATTCCCACAAGTATGTCAGTCCTACCATCAGTACTACAACACTTCAGTTTTACACCTCGTGCTCCTATCAAGGAAACATCATTGCCTTGTTAGTTGCTGGTCTCCCTCTGTCGACAAAACAACCACATTCATTCCAGAGGATAGACCTAGAGGTCCCTGTGTCTTGGACTCATTACCATTTATGATGAGTGCCTACGAAACATTTCGAGAGGAATCCTCAGTGCCTCTCCGAATGGTTGTTTCTCACATGCTCGACTTCAACACCTTGATCGCATCGTTGAGACTCGCACAGGGTATTGGTCCGTTCAGTTATTAGTCGAAGACCCCGGATACCACCTGACTCCTCCACATTTGAGAGTCTACCTTTGGATACAACCAGTTACATTTTTTCTATAGATATCCGGGTTGCGTATGGCGACAGTATTCAGATGTACCCCAGTTTTTATGCTCCCTCGAGTATACAAATACAAATACTTCTACAAATACAAATACTTCCCAGAGATGGCTCACAGTCATTGAGTCCATACAGATGTTGGACACCTTCAGTTTCAGCAGTTCAACAGTTATCCCAGTGTATCAGTTATTGAGATCAGCCATGATCATGAGTATATCCCACAATAATGTCCCCTCTGGATCATTATGATGTACCAGTATATTTCTTTATGTATTAGATCCCCCTTCTTGGGACTAATTGTTTTGTATATGTCTTGATACGAGCATGGGAATGCCCGCCTCGTCCTTTATCAGAGATTATACCTCATTCATATTGAGGCCATGTAATATTTTTTGTTTTTGCAGCTTCCAAGGGTCGTGGCTCCAGTCTCCAACCGGTCTCTTCTCTCCCCTAAACCCCAGAAAAAAAGACAAAAGAACTATGATGTCTATCGGCCATACGATGAGCTCCTGCCCTCACACATCAGGGGGCAATCTGTTAACACCCAAAAAGTGCTCATTAGCTCATTTCCCTATTCACATGACCCATTTGTCCACTTTTTCACCATCTGAGCCTCCGAAACCAACAAAAGGTCACCAAAAGACCTTAGTACACCCCTTTTTCCATTAAAAAAAGATTATTTTTCCAAGAAAATCATAAAAAACCCTCAAAAAGGGTCCAAATTCCCAAAAATATTAAAAAAGGAATTAAAATATTATTTTTATTTCAAAAAAGGAAAAAGGAGGGAAAAGTACCTAAACCATGTTGGTCAATACCATTTGGTTTCCACAAAACCACAAATGGTATTTCCCACCACCAAAACCTATAAAAAGGTGGTAGGGGCTCCTCATTTCATATCCATCCATTATCTCATCCTTATGCTGCTGAAATCTCCCCTGAGCACTTTTAGCCATTGAAGCAACCTTGGAGAATGAGACCTCTTGGAGTTTGGAGCTACTCATCTTGGGAGCTGCTCAACATCAACCTTCACCATTGAAGGTAATATCGCAAGCACTTGCTTGCCCCCCATTTTTCAATACAAAAAATTATTTCTTATGTTTCTTGTTCTTGATTTTTAAAATGTTTACATTATTTGCTTAGATTCTTGCTTAGATCCATGAATAGTATTGTTTATTTAGTTTATTGTTTTTATTTCTATTGAAACTGCTGCTACTAGTTAGCAGGTGCCCATAGCACTAAGCCTGGTTGCAAAATCGGGCCAACAGATGCGCTTTGATGAGCTGATCGGCCTGGTGCATTCAGAATTTGAGATCAGAAAAGTTTTACCCTTCAGATTTGTCTTTTTGTCCTCCCGGGTTCACTAGGGAGAGCCATGAATTAGGGTTTGAGATTCCCAGAGATCTACCCAGACAAAAATCTCGATCCAAAGCTCTAAACTTCGATTTTTGCAAGGAGCTTCCAGCTATGTCTTCAGATTTCAGAAATTCCTATTTTTGTGGAAACCCTAATTTTTAGGGCCAAATCTGAAAATGCTTGGAATTGAATTCTGATTGGACAGATAGATGCGCCTTGATGAGTAGATTCAATCTACTATACTGCGTTTCCAAAATCTATGGAGAGAAATCCAATAAACAAGAAACTCAAGTTTCCGTCACTACAAAATGTCTTCTTCTCAGGTTAGCTCTGATACCATGTTAAATTTTGAGCATTAATTCACAATACTCTAGGATCTTTACTGAGAGAATCACATATACAGTATATCAATGCATGACAATCACAATAAGTATGACAAGCATCACAAGAATCAAAAGCATAAGAGACAAGAGACACGGAGTTTCCGTGGGGAAAACCCTAAGGTGAAAAACCCCACAACTTCCTCAAAGATAGATAGAGCAATGACTCAACCAAAGTACAACCAAAATACATTGAGATAGTCTCCTAGTAGCAGATGATCCTCCTCCTCACTAGTGCTCCACTTTCTGAGTGAGAGAGATGTACTTTTCCGAATGATCTAAATAGAGATCACCTAATCTCTATTTATACTAGCCTGTTTGCCCAATGACCTTATGGGGCCGACTTGTCTAGCTAGGTACATCCACATTATAATATATATTTCAGGGACGACCCCACACATGGTGGTCTAATAACCCATCGGCAAGTACACACACTTGCGACACTTGTCAATCCACATGACGACACTTCCTTATAGAGGAATAACACATCTCTTATAAGGGTACAATAAATATATATAAAATACACAGATGAAATACATTCCGAAGTTACATATACATCAACACTTTATGGGTATGATCCTCCTTCCATCGCATCATCCTTGAACGATTCAACTAAGATTCAAGCATTGAAGGACCACATAGAGCATCAACAAGAAGTTCTCCAATTATTGAAGGATAAATTGGTTATAGCACAAAATAGAATGAAACAACAAGCAGACCAACATCATAGTGAAAGGGAATTCAAAGTGGGAGATTGGGAATTTTTTAGGCTAAGACCATACAAACAGATATCCCTGAAGCAACAAAAGAAGGAAACCAAATTAGCATTAAAGTACTATGGTCCCTATAAGGTATTGAAAAGGATTGTAAGTATGGCTTATAAATTGGAGTTACCACCAACTTCATGTGTACATCCATTCTTCCATATTTCTTTCCTAAAAAATATAATTGGTGACAAGATCCCAGACTAGACTATTTTACCAGAGATTGATAAAGAATGGAAATTAATACTAGAACCTAAATCAATCATTGAGAAAAGGATCAAGAAGCTACAAAATCGAGCAATTACTGAGTACCTCATAAAGTGGAAGAACTTGCCAATAGAAGAAGCAGCATGGGAAGATGAGCTCTTCATACATGAACATTCATAGTTAATCAAGTGTTTAGGACAACACTTGTTTGAAGGGAGGGGCATGTTAAGTCCTATATATTGTGACATTATATCATATTAGTATTTACTAGTTGGCTAGGACCATAATTGTAATTATGTAGGATCTATAATTGTAAGTGGGCCCTTTTATCTCTTATATATATACCAAGGAGATCTAGTTTAGAATTATTCATATTATCTTGTCTTGTGTATTTAGTACATTGTATAAGGAGGTTTCCCCCTCAAAGGGGCTTTCTATTCATCTCTTGTATTCATTATTAAGGAGTGGATTAATCTTTCTTGTCTATTTATGCTCTTTTGGGAAATTGGCCAATGATGAGATCAACTAGTATTAGTGCTTTCTATTTTTGGGGGTTACAAATTCTAGGTCAAATTATTGGAAGATCACAACCCATTGAGTGAACTTAACATCGATAATTCGTCATCTTAGTATATATTTCATAGGATTTGAATTTGCAACTACTTTCATAACAAAAAGGATATGCAATGGCACAATTTCGATATTGAGTGGATGGTGACCAAGGCCAACTTTTCCTCATGGTTATACTTGAGGGGAGGTCCAAATATGTTCTTTCTTATATAGTATATGACATGTTCATATCCATTTTCCCCAATGTTGAACTAGCATTCTAGCAATGACTACTTAAGATGTTGAAATAGAGAGGATAAAATCATTGTTAAAATATGGAGGGTTGATTAACGAGGCATATAATAATGCATTATTTAGTGCATTGAAAGCTTTTGCACTTGGTCATTCCATAGTTAAGTGATAATGTGGCATAAAAACTGCAAGAAGACATAGGCACATGTGGCATAGCCAAGAACAAAGCATCGTAAAAACATTTTTTTCCTTGTAGACTTTGTAGCTGAAGCAATGGTTTTGGTGAGAAAATCTCAGTCATGTCATGGACTTTAAAAGGATAGTAATTTATTCCCTACTGAGAAACTACGAATCCTAGTGGTAAAAAATGAGATCCCAATCCAATGTGAATACTCTCCATTCCATTGATGACTTAGAAGAGAGGTTAGGGTTTGGACGAAACAATTAATAGTTAGTTTCAACCTTGATGGTTGTATTGTGTCCACTTTCAACCATTGCTTCCCTTAGGAAAGCATTCAATAATACTTTTTTTCTGATTAGGTTGTGAGTTTTGGGGAAAAAGGTGTGACCCGAGTCGCAATTTTTCAAGGAAAATTCGCGACTTGATTGATATAGTCAAAGTTTTACTTAACATTTAGTTTTTGGTCATTTTTCTAAGGTCATAGGGATGAATGAGATGGAATTGGGGTTGATACTGCTAATAATGATGTATGGTGGCAATGAAACTCATGACAAGGTAGGTGAGTAAAATTAGGTTGATAAAAGCTATCATATTCAAGGACACCACTTATGAATGACCCAAACCAAAGAGGAAGCCATCATGAATGCTCAAAAATACAATTTGATCCAAGATCAATCATGGTATTTATACTCTATCACCCTAGACGCCTCTCTGGGTGACTCCTCATGAAGAGATTAACGGATGGAATGACTAGTGCCATGGCATTTACTCTCCATACAACCAAATGCCACCTCCTATTGGCACTAATATACATGAAACTACCTATGGTGTTGAGCACCTTGATCCAAGGAAGCCACATGTGCCCTATTTTTGTTTGACCCCTCACGCTCATCTTCTCATGTAGGAATGAGTAAATCCTACTCAATTCCTCTTAATTCATCCCATGTCCACAGTCCTTCATGTAATGGCACTACGTGTAATGATGCTTCTACCACATATGCAACTCCACCTTCCCATGACCCATATTATCCTTTCCCTAGCCCTTTTCCACCCACCCCCATTACAACAAAATCCTATTCCCCATCCTCAACCTCCGTCTTTTCCACAGTGGTAATATTATGCTCAGCATAAGATGCCCAACCAACAACCAACACCCAACAATCAAAACGTGCAGCATAACACTAACAAAAAGAAGAACAAAGGGAATAACCAAAACCATAAATGCATAGTTTTATTCATGTAGTATTGTAGAGATTTTATATGCATAAATGCAAACCAATAAAGGCTCTTATTCTTGTAGGTGCAAAGTTATCTGTAAAATAGAGTCCCAAGACACAGGAAAAGGTATGGGACATGTTCCATGTTCCCTATGTCATTGTTATTGGTAGCTTAATGTATGTTATGGTCTATATTATAAACCACACATTGCCCATCTAGTGGGATTATTGAGTAGATACATGTCAAAACCAAGGAAGGAGCATTAGAAAACTATAAAGAGGGTATTCAGGTATTTTCTTGGCACTATAGAGTACGCAATCTACTACTAAGGAATACTTGTACTAGGCAAAGTGATATATGTACATGGATTCGTTGATGTAGACTGAGTTGGAGGACTTGAACAGAGAAGATATACAAGTGATTATATGTTTAACCTATTTGGAGGAGGGATTAGTGGGGTGAGCAAGAGACATGTTGAAGTTGCACATTCAATTACAAAAGTTGAATACATGACAACCACTTATGCAAGTAAGGAAGTTGTATGGATGCAAAGGATTAATTATATATTTGATTATGTAATCTCTCTACCACAATTGTGTACCCTATGTTTGTGATTGGGAAGTGTTGGACATGAATTGGGCTCTATATAAGAGTATAGAAACTCATACTGCAAATAGATGAATAAGTGTTGATTGGTGTATATCTACACAATGTTAGTTTCAACCATTTTATCACAACTATCTATATGTACTCATTCAAGCACAAAGAATAGTGTCATTTTCTTATTGCATGCTCTTGAATACCAATAGAGAAGTTAAAATTGTAGATACATTGAATAATATTTTATACAGAAGTATTTATGTTGATGAGATGCCATAGGCCTATCATTTACAAATAAGATGTCTAGTCAAGGGTAAGAGATTTATACTTTGTTGGTTTTGGGTACTCTACTCATGGTCATAGAACCGAGTATGAGTGCACCCTTCCCTTTTGATGGAAACAAGGGATCGAGATTGAATAAGTAACACTCACTGTTATCATTGATGTGAATGCAAGTACATGGTCCCTTCACAAGTGATGAAGCAATAAGATTAGAACCTAAGTTGTAGTTGTGGAATTTAGTGTAAATGGACCCTTCCACTAATGGATAAAAGCACAACATGTTGAGAGCCCTTAAGTCGGGGTCTCACACTCCAAGTGGAACAAACTTTCACTCTTTGTAATCCATAGTACAATGTAACAAGAAGCCTCAATTCATAATTGCACATGTTAATAGGAGTATAGTTCTTTGCTCACATTATAGATAAAGACACTACAAGGAAAAGGCCATGTAACAGAGGTTATAGCGGAGGTTTTTAGTGTTATAAGATTGGTCAAACTATCAAAAAAACCTCCGCTACAACCTCTGCCAATGGTACCAGATGTTTTGGCGAAGGTTTTTACATAAATTTATTAGAACTAAAAAAAACTCGATGGTTGGAGGCTTTAGTAGATGTTTCTTCATCGGTGTGATTTTTTTATATAAACGCACCGGTGCTAACAAATACAAAATGCACCAGTTCTTTTAAATACAAGCAAGCATCGATGCTCACAAAAAAAATTAAAGCAATATATGCATTGGTGCTTGATATAAAATATAGCACTCGAGTGCACCAAAAATTTTGGCATGGGTGTTTTATAACAATATATGCACCAGTGCTTTATACTAAATGTAGTACCGGTGCTTATGAACTATTATAAAGCATTGGTGGAATAAGGGAAGGGAAACACACCGGTGAAGCTGTCTGGGATGTTGAATTTCGTTGCATTTTTTAAAATTCAACGGTGTGGTTACGATACAGTGGCGCATTAGTGCAGTTATATAGAAAGTACCGTGGTGTAATAATAAACAAAGCATCGGGGCATGTAACAAATAGTCTATTGCACTAGTGCACGTTTGTTTTAAATGCACCGGTGCTACAATTACTCAAACACATCGATGCGATTAAAACGATCAAGGGAACTGGTAATCATTTTCTCTTTTATGAACTATGGCTAGTGACATCGCACTAGAATATCTATATTTTGTTTAATTCCATTATTCATCAGAAATTGAAATACTTTTTATAATAATATTCATATAATTTTAATTTTAATTATTGTGTTTGGATATGATGTTTGGATTAATTTGTTATATCATAAATTTGTGCATCTATTGTAATTTTTAATCATCCATGTATTTAATTAGTGATGTAACATTTCACAACGGTATTGGACAATGCAATAGAACCTGAAAACTTTTGGAAACTTTAACAGGAAGAACCTATTATATATCGATGGTCATCCATGCACTCATGGGAACATTGCAAGGTTCATAAATAGTTCTAGGTGCTCTTTATTTTCTGCAAAATGTTCATTTGAGGAATACTCCATTGACTAGGATTTCTTTATGAAAAGGAAAGTGTGCGGATTTGTTGTTGTGCATGCAATACATAGTTTGTCTCCTGGTGATGAGTTGTTAATAAACTATAACTTTTGTAGGCCACCAACCGCTCATAAAAAATGCCTTGCATTGGGACTACCTTTAGACATTCGCTTGGGGTGCAAGACAAAAATCATTGATTAATTATAATTGTTTTTCAATGGGATTGATGTAAATGTATTTCTCAATTTGAACTTTTGTTTTATAAATTGCTTGCAATTGGACATTTACTATTGCAAAAAATGATTCTAAAATAGTTGTTTGGTATAATGTTTGAGCAAACCAATTGCATTGTGCTTACTAATATCATCGATGTAATGTTCAATATTTTTTAAATCAGGAATCTAATAATGAGCGACCTATCTACCATCTTCTGTTGCATCCCAATATAATTTCAATTCAAGAGAAGGCTACAAAATTAGCACAACTCAGAGAGGAAGCATACCATGCATGGTTGAATCAACCACCTATTCAATTCCCACTACATCCAGTCTCACGAATTAGGAATGCCTACAGTAATAGTAGTTATTCACATGTTGGCAATGGAGGCAATGGAATAGAAGTTGGTATGGATGACTTCTTATGAGATGTGAGTGCCATGGACGCATTGTTGTTAGATGCCTTCCATGAAGATGAGCTAGGGGGTGATTCTCATGTCACCGATACCTTCCTCGAAAGCCTTAAATCGACTTCCACCACCCTCTCTTTGGACCTAGCTGGTCGAATTCTACCCAGCTAGGGACAACAGTGTTACTATACAACTTCGAAGCAATGTATGGCATGTCAAACGCGTGTTTCTTGGCAATTTTGAGGTAATTGAACATCAATTCCCTTATATTTTGAGGAATCTTGTCACACAATCAACATTAAAAATGGTTGATTTTATGAGCATTAAATGACATTGTACATTTATATTTCCCACTAACATAGCTTATTCAAAAAGAATGTACTCCCAAGTGATAATGTCTTGTCTGACATCTATGAAGAGGCGAACCAAATGTTGAAAATGTTGGGTGTTGAGTACATATCATATCATGCGTGCCCAAATGATTGTATTCTATATAGAGGCAAATATGCAAATAAATAGATATGTCCAAAATGTGGGAATGACAGGTAACATAAATAAATAAAAAAGGGTAAAGCACATGGTCCTCCTCATAATATATTGAGACACATGCCTATAATCCCAAGGATTCAAAGGCTCTTTCGTTGCAAAGAATTAGCTATGTTGCAGGGATGGCATGCCTTGCACTGAAGTGAGTCAGCAGTTATGTGAATCCCAATAAATTTAATAGCCATGAAGCATATAGAGGATACATGGCCTGATAAATTCAAGGATGAAGTATAGAGCCTTCAATTGAGCACAGCCATGGATGGAAGGCATCAACCCATATTCCCTCCAAAACACTAACTATTTTGTTTTCCTATAGTAGTAATCAATAACAATATCCCCACATGGTTGTCTGTGAAGAATGAACATTTTGTGATGGCTCTTATAGTCCCTAGTAGAAGACAAGTGAAGAATATGAATGTGTACCTACAACCATCGATCAATTAATTGAAGAAATTATGGGAAAAGATACAGGTATTCGATGTATTAAGGTCGATCCAAACATAGAGGATTTTTACGTTATATGGGATATGTGCATACACCACACATGATTATTCGAGATTAGGAGTTTGATCTGGTAAACATGTTGGTTGATTTGTTGATATTTGTAATAATATTTTATGGCATAGTTAACTCAGTGCGACTCTATTGATCTTCAACAATAATGTGCTCTATATGCAATAACATCATAGGTCTTGCAACAAAAGGGTATCATGGATGTAAAAGTTGTGGACCTTCTATGAAAGCTAGGTGGTCAAGCCACCTACGAAAACCAGTGTACGACTATTTGAGGGTATTCCTCCCAAAAGACCACCCTTATAGAAGAGTAACATTTGCTTTCAATGGTAAACCAGAGAGAACCCAAAGGCCTGAAATAATGACACCGACTCACTAGCTTAGGGTATATGACAGAGAGAAGGAGAAGGAAATTGCATAAATGTTCAATTCAAATGGGGAACCTATGTTCGATGATCATGAATTCTTTGATTCCTATGTTGAGAAAATGCCCATTGGCATGCAACGAAAATTGATATTTTGTGAGCTCCCATATTGGGAGCATCTTAAGATTGTCCACTTACTATATCCCATGCATATATTTAAAAATGTTCCATATTCTTTGTGGAGGCACATATCATCGAAACAAAGTGACACATTGGTTGTTAGGAGAGATCTTATTTCTTCAAACACTAAAAAGAAGCATTGGCCAAGACAAGAAAATAGAGGAGAGGCTATCCCTCTTGGCCTTTTAAAGAAGGCGATGTCCCATTGGTTTTGAAGAAAGATGATCTTTCTTTGGAAAAGGAAGTAATATTGGGTGTGAAGGTGCCTTGTTTATATGGGTCTACTCTACGACGCTGCTTCACTATAGACGAACATTTGTTGGGGTTGAAATCACATGACCATCTGAACATTCTAAGGGTACATATGTCAAAAAAATGTTTTTATTTATTATTTTTATCTTTTGCCCCACAAGTTAAAACACAATTAAATTGTTATGTGTTTACTTTGTAGTGTCATTATCTTTTGCTTGTATGTGAACCATGACTTCCCGGACTTGCGGTGTGCCATATCTAAATTATCTGCATTTGTAAGGTGGATCACATCAAAGGAGATTCATATGCCTAACATTCCACAGTGGCGTCAAGAGATAGTTGAGATTGTTTGTATGTTTGAGAAGGAATTATCGACGAGTTTCATGGAATTGCAAGTTTATCTTCTAATTCACCTAGTTTATGAGGTTGAATTAGTCGAGGTGGTCTCATGTCATTGGATGTTCTTCTTATAGAGGTACGTGAAAAAATTGAAGCGATTTGTTTGGCAAAGGGAAAAACCCAAGGGGTCAATGGAAGAGGGGTACATAGTATATGAATCATTCTATTATTCCAGTGAGTACATCAAGCAAATCAACCACACACTGGGTGCAATGATTTGGGATGACCAAAGGGATGAGGACAAAACGGAAGGGGAGTTACTCCAAACGAACGGAAAAATAAACATGATAAAGAGTAAGTCACTTATCTTTTGTCACATTTCTACAGAGTAACTATTCACATTGAACTTCATAATATATATTTGATCTCATACGTATTGTATGTCGATTTGATTTCATGAATACAACAAAAAATTCAAAAATTGATGCCATCAATAAATTCATTCTTTACAACATGGAGGAAACATAACCATGGGTTGTATTGTATGAAGAGAAGAGAAGGAAAAGGGACATTGACAAGAAAGAATTTGGATGATTGAATGGTATAAGCAAGCCTTATCTTGATCATTTAAAAGAAAATATGCCAATGATTTGTCCCAACAGTTGGGTTGTTGACCAAGTCATGGAGAAACATGGTGCATCTGATCATTACCCGCCTATTGAAGAGGATGCACTAAACATAGGGATAAGGTGCAGCAGCTCGATAATAATCTCATCTGTACATTTTTAACCTTATAATGCACCTTTGAATTATAACATCTATATTGTATATATTAATGGTTGGGTTATTAGACATATGATACCATCATCTGTTCACTTTTTTATAGGTGCATTTGTTCCCATCTATGTGGGCATATGGGTATCATTTTTGCATCGAGTATGTCGATGATTAACATGCCACACAAGACTATGGAGTGGAAGTCGAGTTCAACCAATCTAGTTGTGCTATGCACCACAATCAAAACCTAATGGGGGGGAGTTCGGTTACGTTGGAAAGATACAAGAGATCATTCAAGTGGACTTATCATCTTTCCAATGTGTTATTTTTAGGTGCAAGTGGTGGGACACCTTCGAGCGGAATAATGTAAAGGAAGATCGTGATAGTGTGATTATATGTATCAACTCTAGAAAGATGTGAGATGAAACTAAGAAGCCTTATGTTTTCCCAAAGCTCTGCAACCAAGTGTTTTTTTGCCCATATGTGTTCGATAGGTATTGGTGGTTCGTATTAAGATGTGACCCTAGATCAAAACATATTTTTTAGAACAACAATGCTATTATGCCAAGCGAGGAAGAAAATCAGGGTGATGGCAATGGAGAGTGATATGTACATGTTTTATTTAATCATTTGCAATGTTGATGTGTCATTTTATTATTGTCATCTTTGATTTATTGATTTTTTTTTCTTCATGTTATGACGGTGGAAATTGAAAGTTAATTGCCAGATGTTTTTAAACAATGTTAGTTGGTTAACAATCAATTTGATGCGTACTGTCTTTGTCTATCAAGTAATTTGTGATTGTATGAAAGGATTGATTATAAAATAATTGTATTTTAGTTGAAGATATTTATATCTCATTACATATTTAATATAAAATTTTAGAACTATTGTGGCATCATTATTATGGCAACATATGTGTGTTGATATTGGAAAAAAATAGGTCGATGTGTATCATATTTGTGTTGATATTTAATATGCATTTCTAACAATATGTAAATAGTCATTTTATAATAATTATGTAGATTGACTAGTTTTAAAAGTTGAATGATCTATGCATATCTAATGAGCATAACAAATAATATGTGAGTAAATAGGTAAATAATATTAAAATATACCAATAACAAATTTCTTTTTCCATGAAAAAAACATATTTTCATTCAATTTAGAGCAAAAATACATTTATCAATGTTGTTCAGCAGTAAGTTTGATCCAAGAGGATCTCAAAAGACCAGAAATTCAAAGTCCCCACATTGTGAAAAAAGGACAACACCATGTCAAAGAGCGCGGAGAGATATTTCCAACGGCGTGAACAACACGTCAAATGGACTCCGTATGAGAGAGTTTTGTTGTTATGAAGTTCTTCCCCAACACGGAAAAATATGGGCATAAGTGCCACGTGGCACTTCAAGAGACTGCCACGAGGCGGTATAGGCAATACAACTAGATTATGTGGCAGCAACACAATTTGACACATGGTGCTTGGTTGGCAGCATAAGTGGCATCCTAGTCATATGGATGTGGCACAGTTGGCATCTTAGTCAATAGAAACGTGGCCCAATCAGAATGAGACACTTGGCAGGTCGGTTTGATTATTATGGGTTATCAAAAGTTTATATGAGACTGACGAGGATTAAACCCGTGATCTCCCAGAGACTGCCACGAGGTAGTGCAGGCAATACGACTAGATTATGTGGCAGCAACACAATTTGACACATGGCACTTGTTGGCAACATAAGTGGCATCCCAGCGAGATGCATGTCGCACAGTTGATATCTCAGTCAGAAGAAACATGGCCCAATCACAATGAGACACGTGGCAGGTTGGTTTTGATGATGATGTTATAAAAAATTTATATGAGGCCGACCAGATTTAAACCCATAACCCCCCTTTACATAATGGTTTCACCATAAGACTTTGCCAACGTACCATATCAATGTAGCTTGCTTAAAAGTGGGTGAAAACTTGTTTTATTATTAGAACTTGGTTAAAAACGGCGGTAAAAGAGCAAAGGCCAAGCCCCGACCCGTGATTGTTGTATGGCTTATGGTTCACGTGTATCCCATGCAATCAAGTCCGCCACCCCAAGCATGGATTATTGCCAACAATCAAGTCCGCCACCCAAGCATGGATTATTGCCAACGATGCATGGTATGTGTAACCATATGCTATTTTTTTTTGGTTATGCCATTTAAATGGCACGTTGGAGTTATTCACATGTTTTGGCACGTGGTCCAAATATTTGGTATGTGATATTTAAACCTATGCCACCGAACTCAATGAATTTTGTTTGGACTTATGCCCAAGATGGGAGGCCCGAAATCATATATGCCACATGGTCCATACCATAAAACTTTGGGATATGTTTTAAAAGTGGGTTAATGCCACGAATTGTGGGATTTGTTTTATTCACTTATTATATGCCAAATAATGTGTAACAAACTTTGGAATATTATTATGGCAATGCACCTTGTGTATTATGTGGTAATAAAGACATGTAAACCCACATTATTTTAAGTTAAATGCCATTTAGACTTGGGGGAAAGTTTTGGCATGTGTTTTTAAAGTGGGCTAGGAATGCCAACCTACATGTTTATGCCATATTTAAGATTTAAGTTAAATGCCATTTAGACTTGCCAGGAAAGTTTTGGCATATGTTTTTAAAGTCGGCTAGGAATGCCAACCTACATGTTTATGCCATATTTAAGATAAGTTGTAATCAATGGAGCAAAGAATAACAAATGGGCCAAGTTGGACACCTTGTGAATTATGCCACTAAAGGGTGGCTTCGATTATTTAAAGCTTGCCATTTGCATGGGAAGGGGCCATTGGAGAGACTCCATTTGGGATCTCCATCGGGGACTCCAGTAGAGATGTAGGCCATTCGAGGAGGAAAGCATTTTGAGAGCCATGTTTGGAGAGAGGGTTCACTCTTCTCATTATTGATGGAGGATTCTTCAGAGTTGCATGACTTTTGTTGGATTCTTGGAGGATGGATGTGAGTTATCCATTTGAATCCATGTTTTGAAGTCGAGATTATGCTTTGGAGAATGTATGCTTTGCTTGAGGCTCAAAGCTCGTAGAAGTTGTTGAGAGAGTATGGCTAGTTGCATTATTAAGCATCTTCATTTCTTCTAGTGAATCATGTGGCTTTGCTCAAGGCTCAAAGCTCGTAGAAGTTGTTGAGAGAGTATGGATAGTTGCAATGTGAAGTATCTTCATGTCCGAGTTTTATAAGCTCTTTGGGACAAAGGAGGCAAGCATGCACTTGCTTGATTTCTGCGGTCTTGTAACCAGAGGATGATCTATCTTAGGCATGAGCACTGGTGGTGCAACTGTCCGTTTTCTGCATTCTCGTCCCGACGTACCAAGGTGAAGGGATCGATGAGAGTGTGGTGTTTCTAGAGGCAGTTGTTGTGTTCAGAAGAAGGCAAATTTTTAGTTTGCATTTGGATGCAAGTGTCGATGGACTACATTCTCGTTCCGAAGGACAAAAGTGAAGGGACTGGTGAGGGTGTGACTTTGGTTCTTTTGATGCACTTGTTTATGTAGACATTTAGCAGTCCATTGAGAATATCCTGCAGGTGATCCATTTGATGTAATGTTTATGGTTTTGTTCATCATGTTTAATGGATTGGTAACTCTTTTTTTGAGTAGGCCCAAAGATGTAGCTAGGGAGGTCATGGTGAAATCCGTTGTCATATCATGTTCATTATGTGCTTGAAATGCCTTGCATTTGGTGTGGCTGATTTTATGATGCACACTCAATGATATGCTCATGTTCACATGCAACTTAATGTCAAAAAAACGATCCTAAATTGATCCATTTTTTTTAAGTGTGTTTCGAGTTGTTTTTGAGCTCACCCCGGGATCAAAGCAAAGTCTATCAAAAGGTAAGAATGTCTGGCAGTAAAAAAACTATAACAAATTTTAAGCTTAGATAGTCTTGCATACTACAAGTAGATGATATACCAATTCAAATAACTTTGAAAGATTCGGAAATAAGTAATGATATTATCTGAATGTTTCCAGTTGTCCTCCCTTGGAATTCCTCCAAGTGGAGAGCACCTGGATGCAAAAGGAGCCCCTGTTTAGAAAGAGTATTAGCTTCCTCATTAAATTCGTGCATGATGTGCTGGAAGGAAATGCAATGAAAAGATCCCTATGGTTACTGCAATTTCTCCACCAAATATATTAGACCAACATGAAAAACATCTGCCAGGCCCTTGAGATAATTAATTACCAATTTTGAATCCCCCATGATCTGTAAGCTAAGCATCCCCTTTCTGAAGGCCACTTTCAGAAGATAGAAAAGAGCTTTGAATGTTGCTTGATTATTCGCCACAGGACCCAGGCCACCGTGCCCCTTGAAATAATGATCCCTGTCCAGAAAGATTATGAAGCCAATACCACTAATCCTATTTCGATCTTGACTGGACCCATCAAAAAAATCCCAAGGCCTACTTTCATTAATGATTGGAGGCTCCAAAATTCTCATAGATTATTTTACTGGTTTTGGTTTTTAATATAAAAACAAGGCCATTGACTGAGCTGCCACCTATAGAGGAGAAGATGTCATTTTCTTGAATATAACATCATTCCTAGCTAACCAAATACCCTAGGAAATAATAATGGGCAGAGCTCTAAAAAGAACGGCCTCCTGCGACTGGAAAATCCCCCTAAAGCATGATTCCACCGACGGGTCCTACTAAGGAACTAAGCATCCATCTTGCCTGCCCACCTCCAACCAAACCTCCTTAGCAAAGTCACAAGCCACAAAAATATGAAGTACCGATTCTTCAAAATCCCTGCAAATTGGACAAAACCCAGGCCCTTGAAAGATGAAGAATTGTAACTGATCCCATATCAAAAATCTATTATTTAGCATAAGCCAAAAATGAAAAACACCTTTAGGAGGCCCTCTAAGTTTCCAGAGTTCCTTCCACCACCACCTATTTTGGATACCAACAAGAAATAATGATTCATAACCCAATTTCATGAGGTACAGGCCTCCTTTGTGATTATAACTCTAATGGAGTACATCCTCCTCCCTTTTGATATGAATATGCCCCTTCTCCAGAGAGTCGATCAAAGAGTCCCATGTGGTCTTCCAAGGACTCGATAGACTAAGCTCCTCATCCTAGTTCCAAACCCGATTCCATATATTAGAGATTTCCGCCTTGGATACTCTATTCAAAGAAACAATGCCCTTGTTCTGAATATGCTCAATAAGTCCCGCAAGAAGATGGCCCTTGTTACACCTAAATATTACCATCATGATAGTCAGTGTAAACATTCCCTGAAGTCCCTTGACTAAGTCATCAACCTAGAAGATATGCAAACCTTTTCCTACTAGGTTTTGAGAGGTCATCGCAGGTTGTCCTAATGCAACCTGCGACGTCGCAGGTTGTCCTTTTTCAGCCTGCGATGATGTCAGTTAATTGATTAAAATAGCATCTTCGAGCCCATTCTCGAAGGTAGCTGATGTGGATCCCTATCCCTAGCCTTTAGGGGAGTTGGCATTTGGTTCCTATCCTCTTGGAAGGATCCCCTAACTCTCTCCAACCATATCTCAACCTACCCTATCCACTTAGTCCTATATAAGTGAAGCTCACTCCCATTCCAAAGGAGGAAGTCTATAGTATCTATATGCTGGTGAAATTAGCTTAGGAGAGATCTCTACTCATTCCTTGAGAGATCCATCATCCCTTTGGAGGCTTTGGCATTGGCTTGGCTGGAGAAGGATTGCTACGTTAAGTCATTGGTTGTAATCACTTCCTTCTATGTACTTTCCCTTATTATACAGTAATATAAATGCTTTCCACCAAATCTCATTGCATTGATGATGTTTTGTGTAGTTTGCCTACTTAATTGCTTACGTAGATCTATTATTGTGTAGGTGCATTTTACTACTTGTGTTGTTTTGTTGTCTTGACAGGTTTTGCAACTGAGATCTGAAGACCATCAAGCTTGGAGAAAACTCAAGGAGAAAGGATCAGGGATCTGAAAAGGTAAAGCATCTAGTTCCTTGATCTCTAATTAGATCTAGGAGAGTTATTTATATTCTGTCTCTATTTGTTCTAGACTTACGTTGAGCTAGGGAGATCAGGCCTCGAGTCCGCCCTTGGTAGATTGTCCGTCAAACAATCCTCACCAGCAATCCCCACGATGGAGTCACGACCCAACCTGACAAATATGCCATTTCCAACTTTCCATGCCAATTGGGGACCAATCACAAAGAATGTGTCAGTGAGGGATCTCCACTGATTGAAACTCTTAGCAACAATTTTATCTATGCATTGGACCTAGTCCACCATAGAGTCCGGAGCAATATACTTTGCCACTAGAATCCGCTTCCAAATACTTTCCTTGTTCAAGAAATTACATAAGGATTTAGCTGTGAGGGATTTATTAAAAATAAATATGTTCTTGAGACCACATCCCTCCATACATTTGGGCGTTGCTAGCACCTTCCAATTGACTAGATGAAAGGTCCTACCATCCTTATTATTTCTCCATAGAAAATTAAAACAATTTTTTCTGATAGCATTTAAAGTCCCCACAAGAATCTTAGCCAGAAGGTGCCAATAAACCAGGATAGCCTCTAGAACCGACTTGATAAGTACCAACCGCCCTCCCCTGGAAAACCATCTATTACACCATAAATTGATTTTTTCGGCCACTCTCTCCACAAACCAACTCCAATCCATTTCCCCATATTTGTTAGGCTTCAGGTTAAAACCTAGATAGGGAATTCCCTCCTCCATAGGCTTGCATACAAATGGAAATTGAACTCTCCAAAAATATATGGTGCCCATCTAGTTCTCCAATAGATAAAGTGAAAATTGATCAAAACTGATTTCCATCCTTGTAGCCCTGCAAAAACTTTCCAAAATAGTACCCAGCCTCCGACACTCAAAATTTGCATGAAAGCACAATGGGAATAGGTTGTCCACAAACATAAGATGAGTGAGAGTCTCTCTTCCATTGAACGATACTCCCCTAAGTCTCCTTCTACTTTGTTAAAAAATTAAGGATCTAGTGAGACCTTCCATGATCAGAAGAAACAAATATGGGGACAGAGGACAACCTTGTCTAAGTCCTCGGGATGACTTGAAAAATGGAGAACCGGATCCATTGATTAGCACCGCAAAGGTAGGGGAGGTCACACACCTCATTATCCAATTAGTCATATCCAAACTGAAACCAATGTGAAGAACTAGCAACCCGAGAAAGAGCCAGGAAGCCTTATCATATGCTTTAGAAATATCAAGCTTTACACTGCCACCTACAAATTATGGATTATAATGGATTGAATTCCTTCCTAAGCCAAGCCCACCGCCTCATGAATAAGGCACCACTTTAAAAAGCTAAATTGTTCCTAAGACATATAATCTAATAGAAAGGGATTTAAACAAACAACTAGAACCTTAGCTATGATCTTATGCACCCCATTACAGAGGGAAATAGGTTTGCATTCAGAAAAAGAAGCACGTTTATCCTTTTTAGGGAAAAAGGCTAAAAATGTCAAATTGATTGCCTCTAGAATGACTCTAGAGAGTCTCACCTCTTCCACCACTTTAAGTAAGTCTTCATTGACCAACTCAAAAATATCCAGAAAAGAACTCCAGCGGCCAGCCATCCAGACTGGGACTCTTATCTTTGAAAAAGCACTTCAAAACGCATGACAATTCATCAAGGGTCACAGCCCTAAAGAGGTCTTGAATCCCCTCCAGATTCAACATTAAGGAGAATTTCTCAATTATCTGCAACATTCCCATCATATCTTGTTGGATATGTTCAAAATACAATGCATGGAAATGTGAGACTGCCTCCTCGGCCAAACCATTGAAACTCCCAATAGTATTTCCCATTGAATCTTGTATGTCCCAAATAGTATTGACATTCCTATGGTGGGAGGCCATCCTCTGGAATTATTTTGTGTTCGAATCACCACTTCCAACCGGAGTGCCCTGCTCTTTAGTCTCCATTCCATCACCTTATCCTCTAGAATTTTATGTTTCTTGTTCTCCATCTAGGATATTTCTACCTTCCTATCTTCCACGTCAAAAATAATAGGGTCTGAGAGGTAGAAAACCTCCAACAATTGTTCCACTTCCAATAACCCTCCATCGCAGGAAGTCCTCCTGCCCATATTCCACTCTTGGACCTTACCCTTTAAAATTCTAAGATTATCAGGCAAATGGTTCAAGGCTCTACCAGTTCCCTCCAGAAAATGAACCCAGGTATTCTCAACTAGATAACTGAAGTTGGGAATATTCAACCAACTAGAATTAAACTTAAATGCGAACCAGGCTTATCCAACATGGAGTTGAGTTCAAGAAAAATAGGGAAATGATTCGATAAAATACAAGGCCCTACCCAGGATCTGAAAAAGGTGCCTATCATCAAATAAGTTGGCATTCATACAAAACCTATCCAATGTCTTGGAGATACCTTGAATGCATGCTCGCTTGTTGTTATAGGTTGGCTTGATTTCCACAGGCTTGACATTGATCCCTCCATGTGTCTCAAACAAGCCCCCAAACTATGAAGTGCAAGGGTCTTCACGAGCCTAGATTCCCCAAACCTAATCCACTCTTGTGGTCAAATTCAAATCTCCACCCATAATCAGATAATCAACGTTAAATCACCTCTGCCCTAGAAGAGTGGATCATAATTTCATCCTATCATCATAGGGCCCATAGATATTAAGAAAAAGGAAGATTTCGTCTAGTTCAAGGTTGTATTCTTCCACTCCCAAAACCGAACGCCCTGCAAAGGAGTTAACCACATGCAATTTTTTAGAAAATCCTGACACCAGCCCCCAAAACACCCACATGCATTGACAACAAAAAAACTCATAGCAAGAAACATCTTCTCCAATCGCAAAACTACTTCCGTTCCAACCGCCATAGTTTCTTGCAACAAAACAATATCATGTTTCTCTAAATCCAGCAATTTTTTGAGGGATACCAGTCTAGCTCGCCCTCCCAGGCCACGAACATTGATAGAGGATAGATTAATTAAGATCACCCCCTCCTAGGGTTTTCCTAATCTAATTACCCCTAATAGTTTTAACTGGCGACCTTGTGAGATTTCCCTCTTCACTTTCTCATTTGCATGATACATATGAGACTTGCACCCTTCTTTCCTTGGGATAGAGTTTGAGGGCTCCTCCAAACCAATTACCCTATCAGTAGCATATCCTTTCACACAAGATCAAAGAAAGTAAGGGCCACTACTACTACCTACAGAAAAACGATCGCTTTCTCCCAACTTGGGAGAAAAATGGAAGGTGAGTATTTTTCCATCCCCACCGATGGCACCAAAACTGATGTATCAAAAATTGAAGGCATGTTTTCTATCGCCACAAGTATGATGCCTTCAGAGGAATGTTCCGCCACCTCGCAAGCTGCTACCACACCACCCTCACCTTCACCTGAGACCACAGATGTCCCGACCTCCTTCTTACCACTTTGCTGCCAAAGATCCATGAACCTTGCTATCTGGATGCATGAAAGCTCATATCCTTCCATTAGGATTTCAAACTCGGACAATTTCTCTACCTATTTGAACTGCTTAGTGGGGATAAATTTATCCCTGATCATCTCTGCTGGTGGAACCTCCTTCGACACTAGGAAGCGGGATATCTCTGCATCGACCTCCGCCTTTAGGTACTCATAATCGATTTTATCCCCACCTCGAGTTTCTTTCTGCTTCCATAGTTTCTTAACATAGTGTAGGTTACAGTCAGTCACTACATGTCCATAAATATGGCACCTTGCACATCTAAATGGCACATTAAGATAGTCTAAAGGTTGGGAAAAGTGTAATGTCCCTTGTTAGGAATTTTATTAAAATTGCAATTTTCCACTTTTTTCCTTGGTTCGACCTTTGACTAGTTTCGATCTCTAGGTCCCAAATTTGCCCCAAATGATCCCAAATCTTCTGAGAAGGTATATGAATGATATTAAAACATAAATATGTGTTTCAGGGATGCATTTGTACCTTTAAAACACTTCTGCAAATACTCTTTCAATTCTGGTCAATGTAGGTAACTTTACTAGTGATTTCCCTTTGACTAGTATTGGTCTTTAGGTCTCAAATTGACTCCAAATGCCTTCAAATATTCAAGGAAGGTTTATGAATGATATTAGGAATTGAATATGATGTTCAGGGATAACATATGGCCACCAAAATACCTCTGCAAACTCTCTTAAGATTCTGGACCAAGTATGCAATTTTACTAGTAATTTGGGGTTCAAATCCCCCTAAGGTAAGTACTGAAAATGGCTTCCCAAATGCCTCCAAACCCACTCAAATTTATGAAAAGAGGTATGTAATGTGTTAAGTATTTTATTAAGGTCTCATATGCACCATTAATGGTTTATTACAACTATTCTCACCCTCTCCCATTCAACTGCAAAAATCCCCAATTCGACCCTTGGGGAAATGGCACTATTTCTTCTCCCAATGCAATTAAACTGAGTAAAAATGCTTCAAATGCTCAAGTACAGTACATGAAACTTGTATAATACATCCATGGCAATATAGTTATCACAAATATATCAGATAATCATCCATTCATTCGAAATCATCATCAATACATTGGCTCACAACAAGGTAGTGGGGAAATGGCATTGTTCTTCCATTAAAAATGAGATTTATACATTTCTACTTGGAATTTAGACCTGAAACTTTTTGGAGATGAAGAACAGAGTATTTGCTTCATATTACAAAATAAATGGGGCATTAGAAGCTCCCCAAAGAGTACAATATCTCACCAAAAACGCCCTCCCTCAAGGATCAAGAATATGCCATCAAAACTGGAAATGGTTGAAGGAGCGAGCTGCAATAGAAGAAACCATGAGCTGCCCTGTAGCTTACACCTGCAAATAAAGACTCCATTAAAGCTCCAAATGAAAGGTCTGAATAGCATTTCCAATTGCCAACTTGGATGGGAATCTTTCACCCTCGAAATTGGCTAAGGCAAGAAACTAGTCATCCACTAGCTCTCCCTCTTCACAAATGCAATTGCAAATTCTAAAAATGATCAAAATACATTCTCATACTTCATTTCTACATTTTATAACCAACATTATCCTTCTAAGGGTCGAAATCCTTTCAATAGATTCAATAGATTTCCATTTAGGAAATATTCCACATTTGCCACTTGTCTCCTAGTTCCAACCTTCCATCTTCTCCCAAATTCGATTTTGAGTCTCTTTGGCTTCTCCAACTCCCAAATTAGACTTCCTTGAGCCTATTTTTGGGGCTGAAATGTCATAGTGGTCAGATGTCAGAGGTCAAGTCTGCAATTTGTCATAGTTGTCATAGATGCTCCATCATTGGTGTCATAGGGGCTAGGGAATCTAGCCCAAGTGTCCACAAACTTCCACTTTGACTCTTTATCTTCCATGGAGGTTACCAATCCTTCCCAATTCGACCTAATATGCTCAATGACATGTGTTATGACTTACCAACTCACCCAAGAGTGTTCACATTCCCATTAATTCGAATTTGTAAAAGAGAGATACCATGTATTATGAAAAATCAAGCTAGTGTGGGTCCCACATCCTCCATATGTCTCCAAAACCATTTGTCACCTATGATTTCTCTTGAATTTCTTTATTCACTCTATTTATTAAATACTTGAACCCTTCTAATGTCTAAACATCATTTATTATCCCCCTTATTCCAAATCCCAAAGCTTCCACCCCGAACCTAGGAAACTAGTAATTTTCCTCCTTGGCAATTATTTGACCTTTAACATCAATTTTACAAACTCTAATGAATATGGCCAATGTGATTAGGCCATTGTGACCCAATTCCAAATTTGGGACATGACAAAAAGATGTTCTTGCTTGCAACTAGATCTACATACTCAGAAAGTCCCTGGCTCGCATCCACTTCCACCAAGATTTTGGCTACATATCTCCTATGAGAGTTGAATAAGTTTGCATGCACCACAATGAATTTGTCGATGGCATACCCGATAGCCTTGAAACCTTCATTTGACAAGAACTCCAGAGGTAAGTATGGTAATTTAACCCAGATAGGGAAGGAGCCTAGAGAATCCTTCCTAGGATCGAATAATGGATGCCAGAGCTTTAATGCTAGAGGGTATTTCCCGTATAACCAAGCTCGGTGCAGAATTACTTCGACATACACCATCGACTTGAAATCGAACCCCAACGAACCTCTTGGAAGTCCAAAAACTTATGGTAAATCATTTACCACTAAGATGCAAGATTCTTCAACCCATTTCTTAACTGCTTCCTCCGTGAATTACCGCTCGTAGAACCTCCAAATCAATACTCTGGTTGAAAATTTAGGGATCTCCATCACCTAGATATCCCTACCCACCACCAACTCCTTACCATCTCCTTTATAGGTTAGGAATTTCTTCCTTTTCCGACCCCCTAACTCAGGTTTTAGTTTAGCTGAGCGGCCGACCAACCCTCCAAAGAAACCTTCTAACTCCGGCCTCAGCAATCTACTCCTGATAAAATTGTTAGTTTTGTACCTAGGGAAGTGTTCCCCTAGTGACTTTTGCCTATGTCACTTAGAAGGGGGGAAAAGGTGACCCTAAACATTAAATGTCACTTAATGAGACTTTATAAAGTTAAAGTCACTTTTTGATAAATATTAAGTGGGTGAGTGAAATTTATTTAAGTGATTTAAATAAAAGGTATTTTCACTCTCAATGAATCTCAACCATCAGATGAGATCTAATCTCCACCGTTGGATTAGAACAACCCTAGGGTTTAGAAAAAAAGGCTTGAGGGAGGCATTTGAGCTCACTTTTGAGAGATTCAAGAGGAGAGAAAGAGCTGGAGAGAGCAAGAGACCAAGAGCACGAATTTTAAGAGAGCATTTTAGCAGGTTTTCAGGTGGCACGACTTTCAAGGCAGCTTGAGGACATTAAATGCAGCACGATTTTCAAGGCAGCAACATTTAATATTTCAGCACATAAACGGAGGCATCCGTACAGCAGGTTGTGGGCATGATTTTCGAGGTATTCCGTACAACATGATTTTCGAGGTGTACGGATTCCGTACAGTACGGATTTTTGGGCACGGAAATCGAGGTCTGTACAGTTTTACAGACTATACCAGTTTGGCACAGTTTTCAAGGCACAAATCTGCACAGAAATCGAGGTTGGCACAGTTTTCGAGGTGCTGGAAATTAGCACAGATTTCGAGACAGCAGTGTGTCACAGAAATCGAGGCAGCCTCTGTGTATTTTTTCTGGGTGAAGATAAGTACATTTTTTGCTGGAAAAAATTATTGTACTGAAATTACATTTGTTGAAGAATAATAAATCTCTCTCTCTCTAACTGGTTTTCCCCGTGGGGGTTTTTCCAGGGCTTGATTTTGGCCAAAAATTTCTGAGTCTATCATTTTCATGGTGTGAATGTTTAAATGTGTTTTTCAGCCTATTAGAAGCATTTTACTGTGTGTTTAATTGTTACAGTAAGTTTTCATAATTAACCTACAGCCAATGCATAACCAGCTGTAAGTGAAAACCACAAAATGTTGACATAAACTAGCAAATAGTCAAGTGCAGAAATTTCTACATGGTATCAGAGCAAGGGGGCAGAAAACAGTGATAGTTTGCAGACACACATAAATTTTCAGATCTCAGAAACTTCAGTTTTTTTTATCTTCTGTTAGTGGGCAGCGTTCTGTTGGGTTGGTGTTCAGATGGCTACACGTCTGAGGATTGAGGATAGGCTGAATGGGACATAAACTTTTGTACCTTGGAAGGCTAGAATCTTGTTGATTTTGGAGGAGAATGAGCTATGGGTGGAGGTGGTGAGGAACACTGCTGCCAACCCCATTTCCATTCCAGATGGCACAGATGCTACCGCACTTTCAGCCTTCAACAAGAAGGACTGTAAGGCTAGGAGGACCATCCTTGATGCAGTAAAAGACCACATAATCCCTCACATTTCCGGGAAGACCAAGGCACATGAGATGTGGAGTGCCTTGACCAGCTTGTATGAGAGTTCCAATGAGAACAGAAAGATGGTTCTTAAGGAGAAACTCAAGAGTATCAAGATGAATGGAGGAGAGGGAGTCACAACTTACCTCACTAGGATTTATGCAGTTCGGGATGAACTGGCAGTGGTTGGTGAAGTAGTATCTCCTACTAAGCTAGTACGTACAATAGTGAATGGGGCTTCAAAGACCTGGAGTGCATTTTTGCAGGCCATAGTGGGTAGAGAGAACCTACCGTCTTGGGAGAGACTGTGGGACGACTTTGTGCAGGAGGAGACCAGGAGGGGTCTCGTACAGGGAAGTTCATCAAATGGTGGGGCAGATGAGGAGAACGTGGCATTGACAGCCAAGGGTAAGAAGAAGAAGGGTCCCAAGAAGAATGGGGCCAAGGGGCAGCAGCAGCAGCAACCGCAGGGTGGACAGACGAAGGACTTGAGTAAAATCAAGTGCTATTGTTGTCAGGCCTTTGGGCACTATGCATCACAGCGTCCAAGCAAGAAGAAGAAGAAGGGACAGGGACAACAGCCTCAGCAGAGGTTGATGATTTTGGTGACAGGTTTCAAAGGGAGTTTTCCCTATATGCTGGATAGATTGAGAGAGAGAGAGTCTCCTTAGCCACCAGCACAGACATGGATATGGAGAGTGAGCATTCATTGTTGACAGGGCATCGGACAGGTCCATCCACCACTGGTACGTGGTACATTGACAACGGAACCTCGAGACACATGACAGGTACTCAGGAGTTGTTCTCCGAGCTATCACGAACAGCTAGAGAGGTGGAGGTGGTTCTTGGTGACAACACCATTGTTAGAGCAGTGGGTCAGGGGACCATTACATTTGAGAGGGAGTCCATGAGTCCCATGATCTTGAGGGATGTGTTGTACGTCCCTGGGCTGAAAAAGAACCTTGTTTCAGTTTCCACTATTGAGGACAGGGGTCTTGGGGTGTGTTTCTCAGATGGGAGAGTGCAGGTATTTCCCAAGACCACAGGTGTATTTACCCCCATGGATATTGGAGTTAGATGTGGACGATTGTACAAGTTATTGTTTCAGTCGCAGCATGCTCTAGCACACAGCAGCAGTGAGCTATGTGAGTTATGGCACAGGAGGATGGCCCATTTACATCACCCCGCTCTGAGATTGTTGAGGAGCATGGTCACAGGTTTACCTGAGTTCGACACTGAGCAGAGTGATGTGTGCAGAGGGTGTGCTTTGGGAAAGTACACCAAGACTGCTTTTCCTAGCAGTGACACGAGAGCAGCAGGAGTGCTTGACTTGATTCATTCTGACATTTGCGGTCCTATGTCCTCAGTATCTCTGATTGGTCACGAGTACTATATGAGCTTCATTGATGACTACTCCAGGAAGACCTGGATCTACTTCTTGAGGAACAAGAAGTCCCCACTAGTGTTGAGTGTCTTACAAGGGTTCAAAGCCCTTATGGAGAAGCAGACGGGGAGGAAGATCAGGATGTTGAGATCAGACAATGGGGGTGAGTATACCTCCAAGGAGTTCTATGCCTTCTGCAGGCATGAGGGTATACAGCGACAGTTGACAGTTCCGTACACTCCTGAGTAGAATGGAGTAGCAGAGAGAAAGAACAGGTTGATCGTTGGAGCAGCGAGAGCCATGCTTCATGATCAGGGGTTGCCGTTCTTTCTATGGGAAGAGGCTTGCAACACTGCAGTGTATCTGCAGAACAGGAGTCCTCATCGTGCTTTGGGGAGGATGACTCCAGAGGAGATGTATTCAGGCAAGAAGCCTGAGGTGAGCCATTTTTGGATATTTGGCTCTCTGACTTACTCTTACGTCCCTTCTAAGAAGAGGACGAAGTTCGATCCCACTGCAGAGAGAGGTATCTTTATGGGTTACAATGAGACTTCGAAGGCATATCGACTTTACATTCCTGGCCAGAGGAGAGTTGTAGTTAGGCGGGAAGTGAAGTTTGATGAGGAGAGGGCCTTCAGGAAGTTAAGAGAGATGGAGCAGGGGGAGCCACCAGCTCCCACACCTCAGTTGAGACAGGCTTCTTCGATACAGGTTTCAGGTCCGCAGGTTTCTGGGGTGACTGGATCACAGGGTATAGGCACAACTTCTACAGGATCAGTGGTTCAGATTACAGGTACAGGGACAGGTTCAGGGACTGGCACAGGTTCAGGATCACAGGTTTCAGGTTCACAGATTACAGGGTCCTCAGGGACTAGTTCATCAGCTACAGGTCCTCGGGGTGTTAGACCTTCTGCTTCTGGCACTTCCTCAGATGACGATACACCAGTTTGGGAGGAGCCTTCAAGGAAGAAGAAGCCTAAGTGGCTTCATGACACCTTGAAGGAAGCAGAAGCATTTGGTAGACCTCAGGAGGCGATCAGGACAGTTGTTGAGTCAGACAGATATGTGATGGCCCTTGTTGCGAGTCTTCGTGACTCTACACCTTCTACATTTGAGGAGGCTTCTCAGCATCAGGTATGGAGAGATGCCATGATGGAAGAGTACCATTCCATCATGAAGAATGATGCTTGGGAGATTGTGCCGAGACCTGATTGGAAGTCAGTTGTGACTTCCAAGTGGCTTTACAAGGTCAAGCATGCTGCAGATGGAAGTGTGGAGAAATTCAAGGCTCGATTTGTGGCTAGGGGGTTCTCACAGGTTGAGGGAGTTGACTATGATGAGACATTTGCTCTAATTGCTCGGTATTCCTCTATCAGGGCAGTGATATCTATAGCAGCAGAGATGGGTTGGAAGATCCACCAGATGGATGTGAAGACCACGTTTCTCAATGGTCTTCTGCAGGAGGAGGTGTATTTGGAGTAGCCACAAGGATTCGAGATACATGGGAGAGATTCTCATGTGTGCAGGCTTAGGAAAGCCTTGTACGGTCTGAAGCAAGCTCCTAGAGCTTGGTACTCCAGGATCGATGCATACTTGACTTCAATGGGATTTCAGAAGAGTGAGGCTGATCCCAACCTATACTACCTATACTACATTGTGGTTGGTGGAGATCCACTCATTCTTCTGTTATATGTTGATGACTTATTTATCACTGGAGATGAGCATCTTATTGCACAGTGCAAGAGAGATCTTGCAGCTGATTATGAGATGACTGATATTGGGCTGATGCATTACTATTTGGGGATGGAGGTTTGGCAGGAGCCTGGACATATTTTCCTAGGACAGGGGAAGTATGCAGCGGAGATTCTGAAGAGTTATCGGATGGAGGACTGGAGGCCTATGTCTACACCTATGATCACCAACTTGAAGCAACTTCATGCTTCAGAGGGTAAGTTGGTGGATCCCACACTATATCGTCAGCTCATCGGATCGTTGATGTATCTGGTCAACACCAGGCCAGACTTGTGCTTTGTGGTCAACACTCTTAGCCAGTTCATGGTGCAGCCTAGGAGTGTGCATTGGGCGACCGGAAAGCACATCTTGAGATACCTAGCAGGGACAGTGGATTATGGTCTGGATTACAGGGGTTCAGGTGGAGTCAGCTTGGTTGGGTTCACAGATTCAGACTGGGCAAGTTGTGTGAGGGACCAGAAGAGCACTTCCGGTTGTTGTTTGAGCTTGGGCTCGGCAGCAATGTCATGGTTCAGCAGGAAACAGAAGTCCATTGCATTGAGTTCTGCTGAGGCTGAGTATATGGCATCCAGTCAGGCGACTTGCGAAGCACTGTGGCTTCGTAAGTTATTGGTAGATTTATTTGATCAACAGCTGAGACCTACGGTGATTTATTGCGACAATCAGAGTTGCATTCAGCTCTCTGAGAATCTAGTTTTCCATGACAGGTCGAAGCACATTGAGATCAGGTACCACTTCATTTGGGACTACGTTCAGAGAGGGGCAGTTGAGCTACAGTATATATCCACTGATGAGCAGGTTAAAGATGTCCTGACAAAGTCTTTGGGGAGGGGGAAGTTTGTCTTCTTCAGAGATAAGTTGGTATTGGTGCGGAACACCTTCCTCGGTAAGAGGGAGTGTTAGTTTTGTACCTAGGAAAGTGTTCCCGTAGTGACTTTTGCCTAAGTCACTTAGAAGGGAGAAAAAGGTGACCCTCAACATTAAATGTCACTTAATGAGGCTTTATAAAGTTAAAGTCACTTTTTGATAAATCTTAAGTGGGTGAGTGAAATTTATTAAAGTGATTTAAATAAAAGGTATTTTCACTCTCAATGAATCTCAACCATCGGATGAGATCTAATCTCCACCGTTGAATTAGAACAACCCTAGGGTTTAGACAAAAAGGCTTGAGGGAGGCATTTGAGCTCACTTTTGAGAGATTCAAGAGGAGAGAAAGAGCTGGAGAGAGCAAGAGACCAAGAGCACGAATTTCAAGAGAGCATTTTAGCAGGTTTTCAGGTGGCACGAATTTCAAGGCATCTTGAGGACATTAAATGCAACATGATTTTCAAGGCAACAACATTTAATATTTTAGCACAAAAATCGAGGCATCCGTACAGCATGTTGTGGGCACGATTTTCAAGGTATTCCGTACAGCACAATTTTCGAGGTGTATGGATTCCGTACAATACGGATTTTTGGGCACGGAAATCGAGGTCCGTACAATTGTACGGACTGTACCAGTTTGGCACATTTTTCAAGGCACAAATCTGCACAGAAATCGAGGTTGGCACAATTTTCAAGGTGCTGGAAATTAGCATAGATTTTGAGACAGCAGTGTGGCACAGAAATCGAGGCAGCCTCTGTGTATTTTTTCTGGGTGAAGATAAGTACATTTTTTGCTGGAAAAAATTATTGTACTGAAATTACATTTGCTGAAGAATAATAAATCTCTCTCTCTTTAACTGGTTTTCCTTGTGGGGTTTTTTCCAGGGCTTGATTTTGGCCAAAATTTTTTGAGTCTATCATTTTCGTGGTGTGAATGTTTAAATGTGTTTTTCAGCCTGTTAGAAGCATTTTACTGTGTGTTTAATTGTTACAGTAAGTTTTCATAAGTAACCTACAACCAATGCATAACCGGCTGTAAGTGAAAACCACAAAATGTTGACATAAACCAGCAAACAGTCAAGTGCAAAAATTTCTACAAAAACCACCACCTTTAGGATCACCCACGAAGAGAAATTCCTCATGTCTACAAGCCCCTGCACCACCTTGGATATCATGCATCGACGATGAAAGGGAGTGGGAATTAATAATATCTGGTTGTCGATTCCTAGGTCTCATACCTGCCACTTCGTTCACCACTTCCTCTGACCGTCCAACCCACGTATTCGAATGAAACGATCCATTCAACCCCACCGCTAATGGGGAAACCGTACCTCCCACAACATTCATCGCCAGGCTGGATCCCTCCACTCACCCACTGACCCAGGATCTCAAATGATAATGCTCTGGGGTGTCCGTCAGTGGCAGAAAAATTGTGACCTCAACAAAGCTACCATCTCCTGCATGCACGAGCTGATCCTGTAGAGAGCCAAAACTCAGCAAAGGACGAGGTTCTGAAAATCCCAACCACTTTTTTTCAGCTGCAATAAAGCCCCAACTATCATCTACACACCCACCACTCCACCTCGACGGAGAACCATCCCCCCCACCAGAACCCTGCCGCGAAATAATTTCGATATCCAAAGAGAAAATACTAGAATCTTGACCAGAATCGTCAGAGTAGTCAACTAATGTGCCACAAACTTCCTCCATTCGAACCAGAGCCCAAGGCCCAGGCCCTGACAACCAGGGTCAAACCCTAATCGTCATGAAACCTTCAAACTTTGATCGCTAACTTCGAGATTCAAAATATACAACAACAAATTATATAAGTAATAAATGAATTTTAATATTAACTAGTAGGTAATACATGAATTTTAATATTAACTATAAATGTATAGTTCATCTACAAATTAATGACACTCAAAAATGACATATTTATCATTGATGACTTATAATTAATATAAGTTTTCAAATCAAACTACATTTAATATTAAATATATAAAATAATTCATTTTAAGATTTAATGTAAATAATTTTATTATTAATGAATTTTAATTAATATAAATTTTCATGATCTCTGAGCGATGGAGGTAGGGTTTCGTGTGGTGGCTGGTAGCTGGGAGCTACCGGTCGCTGTTTTGGGGAGATGACGAAGCCAAACCTGTCTCTGTCGCTTTGCCGGTGTTACACAGTAAACGATGGACGATGGATATTACCTGGGGACGGTTTATTATTATATGCTGAAGTTTTCATGTGAGGCGTCAGGGTTCTGAGGTTTGTGCCGACGCTGTGGGGTTTTGAAAGGTTTTCTTGTTGGATCTTGGGTCTTGATTTCGGTGCAGGTATGGCCATGGAAACTTTCGATGGTGGACAGATGGAGGCATCTGAAGACAGGGGGGCGACAGGTGGAGGGCTGATGGGGGGTCTGGATGGTTACCCTCTGATGGGGCCTGGCGTCACTGTATCGACCGGGATGGGGCAGGTGTGCCCGGAAAATGGCGTATTGTCATCGGAATATTCGCCATGCGTCCCAAGTTATTTACTGTCGGATTGTTTGGAACATGATGGTTTATCTGAGGTTTTCTTGGGGAGCCCGGACTGGAGAGCGGCGGATGAATTTTTTGCGGGGAACCTGGGCTATCAGGTATCAGGGTTTCAGGAGGGATATGAAGCTGTGGAAGGTTTTGAAAAGATTGCTGATGCAGGTGTAGCTCGTCAGGTTCAGCAGCTGGCTGGGACGTTTGAAGGTGAAACTGCAGGGGATTTGCGTGTGCCTCTGGCTCTTCACGAACTCCGGGGGTGTGGTAGCCCTGTGACGGTTGCTGGGTATCAGCAGTATTGTGCTGGGAACGTATTGGGGACTGGGGCTGCTCGTAAAGGTTCAAACCGGCGTAGGAAGCGGAGCTGGGTTAAAACCCGCACAGTGGGAAGCTATGCTGTAGGCGAGGACATTGCATGGGATCGTGTCCTTGAGATGTCTTGTTTGACGCTGGTTGGTAGGGTTATGGGCATAATTTTTGCTCGGCCCACGGTGATGGCTTGGGTGGATTCACAGTGGCGCGAGGTTTTGGGATACACTCCTGAGGTGGACATGCTGCTCCGTGGGTGGTTTGCGGTGGTACTCCGTGATGAGGATGATATGCACAAAATTCTGAACAAGAATTGGCATTTAAAACAGAATCCGGTACTATTGAAGCCTTGGCATCCCCTATTTGATGCGAGTCGGGAGAGAATTGATTTGTCCCCGGTATGGGTAAGATTACCGGGACTTCCTCTGCATTTCTGGGATATTCGACATTTTCGTCAGATTGGGGATATTTTGGGAAATTTTCTGGAAGCTGATCTTTCCTACATGAAGACGCACTACAAGCAGGTTGCTCGTATATTGGTCAATTTAAATGTGCGTGAAGGTCTGCCGGAGCATATCAATCTGGAATGGGGGCCTGTTGTTATTACTCAAATGCTGGATTATGAGAATATACCCTTCAGATGTCGGCGGTGTCATGTATATGGACACCCGGAGTCTGATTGTCAGCTATCGGCCCGCTCCAAGAATGGGGGGATGAATAACCCTTCGGGTTTGGCGACTAGGGATAACCCTCGGATCTGTTGAACAATGAGATGGTGTCTGAGCGGATGGACGTGGATGGGGACCTGAATTTGGGTGTGACGGATATTGCTGGACCGGACTCTGTTGCGGCACGGGACATACTTGCTGGAGATCTTAAAGATACACCTGAGGACTATACTGGCCCCGTTTCGTCAGCTGTGGTTGCACTGCCGGGACCTATCCTACCGGGTATTCCTTCTTTTTCTTTTACACCCTCTGTACATCTTTTTATCAATCGGTGTTCTGTGGTCGGTTTTGATTGGGTTGATGGACTGAAGAATTTATCTTTGTCGGGTCTTTCTGAGACTGCTCCTCTTTCTCTTGTTGCGCCCTCTTATGGGAGTTGTACCTGTCCGGTGGTTGAACCTGATGTACCCCTCCCTAATTTGACATCTACTCCTCTGGAGGACATTTTGACTTCTATGGGGCCGGACCCTGGGAAGGTGGATTATCCCCTGAGCCTTCTTCACCAGAATCTTCTGCATCTGGGTATAATCTTCGTTCCTGTACTAAAATCTCTGGGGGGGGTTTGGGTAAGACGGTGGTGATGGCCCGGAGGGGCAGAGGCCGGAGGTCCCACTTATCTAAGGCTCAGAGCAGGGCCCGTTTGGATCTTAGGGATGGGAAACAAGTTTCAATTGAAAGGGCACTTAGAGCAGTGAATGCCCGGACGAATGTGCGGATATGAAGATCATGTCCTTCAATTGCCGGGGTCTGGCTGGGCCAAAAAAGAAATCAGCCTTCATGAGGGTGCTTACTCTTGAACATCCTGATGTGATTCTGCTACAAGAGACTTTAGGTTTAGGTATTATCATCAAGGAGAAATTGGAACATTGGTTGGCGGGATGGACTTTCTTGACCCTGGATGCGAGGGGTCGCTCTGGGGGATTAGCGGTGGGTTGGAGAAATTGTGCGATTAAACTGATTAATGCTTGGGGAAGGGCTTCTGTGCTAGGAGCTGAATTCCTCTCTGTTGACCTGGGCACCTGCTTCACTGTGGTTAATATCTACGGGCCTTATGTTAATAGGGCGCCTTTTTGGGAATATTTGCTGCAGGATCGCTTATTTGGAGGTGAATCGGTTGTGGTGGGAGGTGATCTAAACTTCACTTTAGGAAATTCAGAAGTTTGGGGACCTAGGGCACTTGTGGATCCTTTGGCAGGGTACTTTCAACAGAAATTGGTTCTTAAAAATTTGCTGGATATTGAACCTATCAAGCTGAAACCCACTTGGAGGAACAACAGGAGTGGTGAGGCTCGGGTGGCAAAAAGACTGGATCGGTTCCTAGTGGCTGAACAGATGGTGGACAGATTTCTACAAATCAGACAGTGGGTAGGGAACGGTGGGGATTCTGATCACTTCCCTATCTTTATTGAGATCAGGCAAGGACCAGATAATCCACCTAGATCACTTAAATTTAACAAGAATTGGCTCAGAGATGATACATTTAAAGAGCTCTTTCAGGACCTTTGGAGGACGTATGATGTGGAACATGCTCGTACTGGGGCTTTCCAGTTCGCTGAGAATATTCAAAGGTTAAAAGGAGTTGTTAAAAAGTGGGCTTTTGATAAGAAAATTAGGGATGATGCTGCTCTGAAGAATATTGAGGATGAACTACTACAGATTTATGAGGGGGATGGAGGGGGACTACTGACCTTGGAATCCAAGGCTGAAATGGCCAGGATGGAAGGTCTCAGAAATAAACTTTTGATGGAAAAGGAGGAAACCTGGAGACTCAAGAGCAGGGCGGTCTGGTTGGAATGTGGGGATGAGAATACTAAGTTCTTTCATGCATATGCCAGGGGGCGGAAGGCGGTCAATACTATTTGGAGCCTGAAAGATGAAGATGGTAATGAACATTTCGACTTTGAAAGCAAAGCTAGATGTGGGGTGGGTCATTTCCAGCAACTATTTAAGGCTCCAGCACAGGCCTCCATTGCAGAAGTTATTAGGATTGCTCAATTGTTCCCACGTTTTGCTGGGGAGGAGGACAATAGGAGACTGATGAGGCCTGTTACTGAGGAGGAGCTGAAGGAGGTTCTTGGTAGCTTTCAAAAAGACAAGAGCCCCGAGCCGGATGGCTGGACTGTGGAATTTTTTTTAGAGCTGTATGAGTTTGTGGGACTGGATCTCCTGCAGGTGGTTGAGGATACTCGGTTGAATGGGAGGCTTCCTGCCTGTTTCAATTCTACCTTTATAGCCCTCATACCTAAGACTGATAATCCGGTTACTCTCTCAGATTTCAGACCTATTTCTTTGTGCAATTGTATTTACAAGATTGTGTCGAAGGTCATTGCTCGGAGACTCAAGGTTTCACTTTCAGAACATATCACTGCTGAACAGTTTGGCTTTCTTGAGGGACGTCAGATTCATGAGGCTATAGGGGTGGCACAGGAAGGACTTCATAGCATGAAGATTCAGCACATCAAAGGAGCTATTCTTAAAATCGATCTGTCCAAAGCATACGATAAGGTGAGTTGGATATATATCCGGCTTCTCCTAACTCACTTGGGTTATGGTATTGACTTTATTAGATGGATCATGTCTTGCATAACTACTGTTTCTTTCTCTGTGTTACTGAATGGTGCTGCCACCCCTTTTTTTCATGCGGAAAGAGGCCTAAGGCAAGGCTGTCCGCTCTCCCCACTACTCTTTCTGCTGGTGGTTGAAGGTTTGAGCAGGGCTATTATTGATGCTAAATTACAGGGGCGGTTTAAGGGCATTAACATTGGGGATCGGTTATTTGTTACTCATCTTTTATTTGTGGACGATATCATCATCTTCTGTTCAGGAGATCGAAGGGATACTCAGACTTTGAAGGAGATCCTGGAATTGTACTCTATTGCGACGGGGATGGACATTAATGCTGATAAGTCCACCCTTACTACTCATTTGCTTCGATAGGAGGAGGAACGGGCACTTGTTGAAAAATTTCCTTTTAAATTATCTACTCTTGATGAGGGTTTAAAATATCTGGGATTCTCACTTAAAGCAAATACTTATCTAAAGGCGGATTGGAGATGGTTAATTGGCAAGGTGGAAAAAAGATTGAATGTTTGGAGTCACAAGTGGATGTCGCGTGCTGGCAGGCTGGTTCTGGTTAAGGCCATTTTAGAAGCCATCCCTGTATATTGGATGTCCTTGTCCTGGATACCCAAAGGAATCCTTGAACAGATCAGGCGGTTATGCTTTAGATTCTTGTGGAGTGGTAAGAAGGAAGGTCAGGTCACACCCTGGGTCAATTGGAAGAGGATTGATGTTCCTAAAGGTCTTGGGGGCTGGGGATTAAAGAATATTTTTCTGTTTGCTCAAGCGTTGGCAGCTAAGGGAGGCTGGCGACTTATCAAGACAAATAGTCTTTGGACCAGGGTTATTAAATGTAAGTATCTATCAGATACTAGCCTGGAGGAATGGATAAGGAGCCCTCGGAATCACATGCTGGGGGATCCGTGATATGGAAGGCTGTGGTTAAATCTTTCACATTGGTGGAAAATTTCCTGGCTTGGGATGTTGGTAATGGAGAAAAGGTGAGAGTTGGCAGAGATCCATGGATTGGAAGTGAACAATCACATATTTTGCCTGCTCATGTTATCCATACGCTGGAAAATCGGGGTATTTACACTCTTAATCATCTGGCTGAACAGCGACCAGATGCACCGTGGATTCAATACTGGAAAACTGCGGATATGTTGGGCTTGGGGGAACCGGAGGCTGTTTTTTCTGGGTAATTACATTCATGGCTTGAATCGGGAAGGCATTCAACTCACGGAGGTGGAGGATGTAATGACTTGGGAACTTGATCCGGCGGGGATTTATACACCTAAGATGGGCTATAATGTACTTAGTGCTGGAGAAGCTATTCGGGATGAGGTCTGGTGGTGGAGATCTTTATGGAAACTAAAATGCCCATCGAAAAACAGACTCTTTATGTGGTGTGCTTTGGAAAATCGGGTTCCGACCTGGGATATTTTGCAGAAGAGAAGCTTCCAGGGCCCGGGTTGGTGTGCTTTGTGTAAGATGGATTTGGAAACCATTACACACCTCTTCATCAAGTGTCCATTTACGGTTGCTGTCTGGAATGAATGTTCAAAATTGTTGGGCATTGTCGTTGGGATGGAACCTCTGTTAGCGAAGCATGGGAGCGCTGGTGGAGATGGGCGCGCACTAAGAAACAGAAGGTCCTACCATTACTAATCATTTGGGGGATATGGTTGGCTAGGAACGGGTTAATTTTTCTGGATAAGCCATGCATACCAGAGATTATTGGTACTATGACGGTGGGTCTCTACATGGCTTACCCCGAACATGTAAGGGTTACACAGCAGAGACGTACTATGGAAGTGGAGATTGACAGAACATACCCGTGGGGGTTTTTTGACGGAGCTGCTAGCAATGAGATATGCGGTGGGGGAGCTGTTCTATATTTAACCGAATCACACTTCTTTATTATCACTATGGGACTTGGTATGGGTACAAACAATTTTGCTGAAGTTATGAGTTTGAAATTGTTACTCATCTTTGCAGCTGAGAGGGGCATTAATAGATTGGCGGTCTTTGGAGATTCCATGAATACTATAAACTGGACCAATCAAACTCAAGCATGCAGAGTTATTAGAATTGCAAATATTCTTCACACTATTCAGAGGCTCAAACAATCTTTTGACATTTTCATATGCCGGCATGTATACAGGGAAAATAACCAAAAAGCGGACCAGGCTTCCAAAGAAGGGCAGAACATGGGCTTCGGCACTTGGAAAGTTGTAGAAGAACAGGATGGACAGAGAACTGAGAGCTTTCTTAGACCTTACATTGCATAAAACAGCGGCTGTATATGACACAAAGGTTGAAAAACAATGTTAATTCTGTTTTAAGTATTCCCTTAAATCAGCAGAATGAATGGCTATTTATTTAAAAACTGTAAATGTATTAGTAAGACAGTCCGTTGGGACAGTTCCATATATTTATTTTTGGAAAACAGGGAAGCGACATTTTTTTGTTTTTTGAAAGAAGACGTTATAGTCTCATCACATGAACCATAATTTTGGATATGGTCAATTCACTCTTACAGTGAATACTGAATGTAATTATGATCTCTTTGGATGAATGGAATTATGCTTTTTTTTCTTATGAAAAAAAAAAAAAAATTAATATAAATTTTCAAATTAATTGACATTAATGAGTATAAAAGTATATCAATAAATTTGATATTATATAAAAAAAATACAAATAATAAATGGTTCTTAACATTCGATAAGAAAAAAAAAATTATTTTGAGATTATATGCTCTCAAAATTACATCTTTATTGAATTATAATTATACATAAGTTTTCAATATCAATAGCACATAAGTGATAAATTATTCTTAATATTTAAAAACAATATTCGATATTTAAGTTTTAATGCATTTTGCATATTTATTTGATGGTTCTTTTGTTTCTCATGAAGTAGTAAAAAGTATTAAGGTTAATGATTTGAGGTACCCACACAAAAGTTTAAACATGTTGTACAATATAAAATATAGAAAATCTAATTATATTTGGGAATAGACAATTTTTTTTTTAACATAAACGGTTGAGATTTTTTTATATCTATAAAAAGAGATAAGAACCAAGATTACATAGTGTATGAGCATGCCTGCTCCCCAACAGCGTTGGGCGGCCATAACTCTACCATCATCTTTGTCCATTTTACAAAAAGTATGACAGACTTTCAGCCTTACAAAACTAATGCAATGTCTTCCCATAAGTTTTTTGACAGGGCCATCTAAACATAATTTCGACAACTTTGACAAGAAATTACATACATAAGCTTACGTTTCATACTGCATAAAATTCAACCAAGGGAATGGAAAAAAGGACCCAAAAAGAAGTACCGAACAACTTCAGAGCTCTGCGTCCTTGCCACAATTGTTCAGCAAATCCTGCTTGAATTCCTTGGTCTCGGCGCGAATGTCTTTAACATTCTCATCAATCCTTTTTGCAATTCCACAGATCTCTCTAATTTGGACAGTTCGACGAATCTCACCATTCTCCATAGCCAATGTCAGGGCTTCCACTTTCTCTCTGAGCTCACGAACCTCCAGGCGAGCTGCATGCTCTGAATTAGACATGTGTTGCAGGGTTTTTTTATCTTCGAGATCTCAATTCTTAAGACATGAACCTGTGCATCCAGAATAGCCAGGTGGTCGTCAATTACACTAAGGGAGGCCACGTATCCCTGTAATTTATCTAGACTAGAGCCCAGAATCGGCTCACTGTTCGACACTGATGCCGCACCATCATTTCCCCTGCCGAGGTGTGTAGACGCTTCCTGCAATCGACACCACTACCATCAGATGCAGTGCCCCAAACTTGGTTGCTACTTTACATGCCCTCTTGATTCCCTAGCCAGGAGGGAAACCACTTCCTAAAATCTGGGGTAACACTGCCATAGTTCGGGATAGTTTTCATGCGGAGAGGATAACCATAATTTACCATCTTTGCAGGCACAATAGAACAGGATTGATGCCAACCTTCTCGACCAGCTGCTTGATATAACCTGGAGTCTCGACGGTCGTCCAAAGAGACTGGTTGCAGGCTTCCCATGTGGAATCCATGTGATATATTCGTGCGAATGTCCCTAACCTCGAAATCCCAAATAGAGTTTAAAACTATAGCATAAAAGTTGATGAAGTTCAAATTCTGTGTGAGGTGGTAACCAAGGCTCTCACCCAAATGAAGGCATTTTTCCATAGATAAAAACATTAAAAAAATTACCTGGTTGTGAGGACTTGACAATGTCAAGGGATCTAGACCTTGTTTTTCATTATGTGGTTACTAACTAGAACACCCCTATCAAGTCTTTCTCCATCATTTTCCATTGCGTCAGTTGCTTGGTTATTCTTTCTCAAGATGTGGAAGAACCTGATAGTTTTGAATTCACTAACAAGGTACTTAAGAAGACTGTGGATTTTGGAAGTATGACTCTTTCTGTTCTTAATCAAACTCCTAGCCTCACTGATGACTAACATTGAGTCGCCACAAACTGCTAAATCAGTGATGCCATCCTCCCTTGCAATCTCCAAACCTTTTGTAAGGGCTAACCATTTTGCACCGTTGTTTGTATTTCTTCCTAGTCCCCATGCATAGTTCTTCTTCTTATTTCCATCGGATTCATAGAGAACTCCACCCACACCTGCCAACATGGATATTTGGGAATAGACAATTATAATTATATTTAATAATATATATTTTTTATTTATTAAAAAACTGTATAACTATATACAAATCTTGTTTTATATGTCCTGCGTGGCAGGATATCTATGAATCACAGAGACCATATTAATCTATCCGTACTGTGGTTTAATATTTACACAATGAAAAGTTTTCTAATGTTTGGAAATTTAATTTATTATTTCAAAAATTTTAAAAATTATTATCTGAATTTTGATTGAGAGATGAACTTCTTGAAATCTGGTGCCCAAGAGGGAGCGGCGCACTGACACAAACCCTGTATACATTACATTAAATTCCTTCTGCACAAGTTAGTGTATGGTTAGGCGTAATGAACATATACTAAAATGAGCCTGGTTTAGAATAACTTCACAAACTATGAGTTTAGGGGCTTAAATTAAGCAATTGTCTAATGTTTAAGTACCCCATCCTCTTATTGTGCTGATTGCTTTTCCTTTTTCTATAGCTCTGACACTCTAAAAGGACCCTGACCTCCACCTGCTAGCTCTGACACCCTGCCAATGATTTGCTTATTCGATGGAGTAGCTAAAGTTGAGGTGCATGCATTCTAGGTGCATGCATCCCTCTAGGTGGAGTCTAGGTATCGCTCCAGAACATGATAAATGACGAGGACCAATCCTCCATTCTAATTCATTAGAGGTAATTTAGGGCTTGTTTAGATCGTTGTCGCAAATTGTGAGAAGGTAGAGCATGGATAAGGAGGAAGGGAGTCCATGAGTCCCCTCAGTGCCCCGCTTCTTGATAAGCAGGTCAAGAGAATCAAGAATAAAAATCCCAGAATGTGACGTAAGTAGACTCGCATCTTCTCTGGTAAGCAACGCCGCTCAACTTCCTGCTCTAGGTTTTCTTCGGTGATCAAGTAATCTCAGACGTCTCTACATAATTTGTTGTCATTCTTGTAAAATATCACAAAAATTTTGTTGTCATTCTTGTAACAGTCCTTCAAATTCTTGCTTCTATTGAGTATTGTATGTTGTAAATTTAGGTTACCTCCACCAGAGTGCATCGAGCACACAACATGTCTTCATCTGCGTGGGGATCAAGTCTCATGCCTCTCACTAATTGGACCTCTTCACGCAGATTCTCTATGCAAACCGGGTCTCTTTTTGCAGCATGGGTTTACAGATTGCTTCTCCCGTAGACTTCACTCTCTTCATCATGTGGATTTTCTCAGGCCATGGTTTCATCACAACTTCTTTCATATGTATTTAATTTGCAAAACAATCCACACTAGAAGTTCTAGTGTTGAAGAATTAGTTTAGAAGATTATGAAACCACTTTTCAATATGGTTTTGCATCGTCCTAAATCCATCACGTGATATACTTTTGACAATGCCAAATATGTGCAGGGAAGAGGGTTTAGAAGGGGCGAATTCAAAATTATTTACCTTCATATTGACAAGGACACCGACAAGATGCTAGTTGGAAAGTCTATTTCGAAGCGAAAGCTCCTAATGGCGATGGATATTGAATATGTATCGACGTGCATTTTAAAGTAACCAGTGAGAACATTAGCACCATACTGTTGGAGATCATGTTTTCGTATTAAAATTTATTTGAGTGGAAGCCTAAGATGATAAAAATTTATGGATACTTTGATTAGTGTGCAGATATTTTAGTGGATTTGCAACAAAAAATACGCTTTCTTACTACAGAACGGAGAAACCTAAAATCTAAAGAAGAGCTTCTGGTATTCCTTCATCCTCATGATGACATGCCATTTTGCTTGCAAGACGAATTACTATGGGGAGCAACATGGTTGCAAAGTGCTTCATCATATCTCAGCTACATTCAATCAAATAGCCAGACTTTTGGTACCGAGATAACGCCAATTTATTCAGCTGGGACGAGAAACATGCAGGAACAAGAGTTCTTTTGGCTAAGGTTATATTATGCACCAACATAAACACATAGTCGTAATTACAACAAGGTGAATTCCGTGTGGATCTCCCAAAGCATCACTCTAATATCTGAAGTACTACCTAGATAGCAAGTACATCCTACTAGGTTTCCTGATAAATATTAGAATAAACATACATCAACTAGCCTTCTGAGCAACAAAAAAAAAATAGAGAATGTAAGAGAACTAAACAAGAAGTTAACTGCAAGAACTCATTAATTACTCAATAGTTACACAATTCTAGCTACACTTTCAAGTATTCTTTGACCTATTTGCAGATATCAATCTGTCTTTAATGGTATTCATTCAGATACAGATCCTCGATATTTTATGGTCTATTTGAAGGTGCTAAGTTTATTTTCCAATGATATAATTCATAGGCAGCAAATTGATCTAGATATAGTTTTAGTATTTTTACCATTACAATAGTTGTTAATGTCACGAATTGGGAAGTGCTCTTACTTAAGTTCATTCTACAGAATTGTAAGTTGTCAAATTACAAATTTCCTGGATTTCAACAAATCACACTAGTTATTAGAGGATTACAGAGTTCTATATGCAATTAGCCACTTGGAAAACCTAAAGCATGTAAAGTCAAAGGACATTTCAACGACCTACATCTAAATGTTGTTTTGAAAAATCTAGTTCCTTCTTTACTGCTAATATACAAGGTTATGCACAACAAAGACCATCAAGTCAGTCTTGTTCTTAGAAAGAAATACTTGCAGGGTAACAGGTTAAGATGCCTCGATCATAAGCCAACTTCCAAAGGCTCCAGTACCTAGACATTATGTAATTCAACATGGAATTTCTTCTCAAAAAATCTATAATGGATACCGGGTAATGGCAGCAAAATAAATATTTTCATGGACAAGATCATGAACAACAATCCATTACATAGCACCTATGAGCTAGATAATATTGCAGACTGGTTTAAGCAGAACGGGATCACAACTTTGAAGGATTTCAATGTATGGGACTGGCATAGCTGGAACAGTAGACTCATTCCCTCACAGCATGAGATGGATAAAAACATCATCATTGATAAATTGATAGGCTGCGCCCCCATACATCTGTTGGACAAAGATGATCGGGGTTAGGGCCCCACTGGTTCCTATACCTCTACTCTCAGATACAAAGCTCAAATCTCTCTCTGCAAACTCATGAGAATGAAAGAAAAGATATTTGGAAAATAGTATGGGACCCTCTTGGACTCCCTAAAATCAATTTTAATATTTGGACTCTAATCCAGGGTTTAAAATTGAACATGTCACAACACGTCAAAGGGCTCCCAGCACGTCCCAGAAGTGTTATAAAAAAATTGTACGGCAAAAAAAATTATAATTTTTAGTTTTGACATTTTATGAAAAAGTGCAATAATTATTTTAAAATTACATAAGAAGTGTTAAAGTTTCAAACTGCTCGTCAAATATTTTTAATTCACTATTCAATTCATGATGTGCTGCTAGCATTAAATGTGTCATGAAATATCTCTCTAGGAAGTAGAAGGAAAATTAGTTTGGGAAGAGTGGATTGATGGTGCTCTACTCTTTAATGGATGTGCTCCTTTACTTGAAGACTAAGCTGATTTGGTTTCTTTGTTGAAACAATTTTAATGTTTCCTTGTTTTTAAGGTTTTTCATGTATAGCAGATATGTAGGATGGTCTTTCTTTGACTCCGATCTTTTGTGTTTTGGATCTTTTGTTTATTTGGAGGGTTAGGATTTTTGTCTACATCATTCTTTTTCGAACAAATGGTTATGTATGGCCATGACCAGAGTGTCTATGTAATATGGAAAATAACTTTTTGATTTTACATAATAGCAAAAGTACAATTTTTTTCTCCTTGGAAAAAATTCCAGGATGGACGATGGCCATTGGCCATCTCTATTTGCAAGTATGCCCCTTGAAAAAATAAAAATAAAAAACTATTAAATACATTGTTACGAACTTATCTCCCACTATTCTCATATCTAATCTCAAAGTTTTGAGATTTATTTGTTTCTTGATTTCTTTAATACCAAAAGGACAAACTTGATAGGTTAGCGACCAAGCGAGCTTAATTTATTTTACTCAACGTCACATCTGGATTTATGAGTCTCCATTACTGATCATATCATAGTGATACATGATACAATTGGGTTTCCTTTTGTTCACATCAAATTGCTTAATTCATGATCTTCATGACAATTCTGAGCACGAAATTTTTTTAGTTGTAGTCTCGAATCCAGTCAGTTCAACAGTTGTACCTTCATTCACTACAATTTTTTGTATAAATGGCATGCCCATGAAGAGGATCAAGCGGGCTTTGGGTTTGAAAATGATTCATTTCACTGCTTGTTATTTTGTTAGTCTGAATAAAAATATTCTTCAGTTGTATTTATATCTACCTGAGTTACTTTCTATTGATCATACCATAGAACGAGTTATTTTCTCTCTATTAAATTATGAATGTGTAATGTATTGATGAAGGGTGTCGTATCACTTCAAGGCAATTCATCGAGGCAACGTGTCCTGTCAAGACTCAATGCTCTGCTCACCCGTTAAGATTAGTCTCTATCCCATCCACCATTACAAGAAAATAATGGTTGCATCGTAATTTCCTTTATCAACCACAAAATAAGTCACCAGGATAGATTTTCATGACTTACTATACACACATTCATTTAACAAACCGGTTGTTCTTCAATTACTCGTTGCATTTTTGTAGTAGGTGTTTCTTATAGGGAATAGCCCATGCTTCTCACTAATGCTAATAAGAAATCTTTCCCCACTTCTATAAATACATTTCAGCAAAACTAAATCATCCCACCAGAAAACAATAAATCCAAATGTCACAAATTAAAAAATTGAAAATGGGTAAATGTTATATAAGAATGAATATCTTTGCCTTAGAAGGAATGTGTGGGAAGATTCGAGAGTGTGGACAGGGAGCTTATATGGAGCCATGTGTAATCGAAAAGGATATTTTGAATAAAATATCAAGTTGTAGAGTTTGGGACAAGGTACGGTCATCCAAATATGTGAGTGTTTATACAATATTATAAAGGTTCAAGTATAGATATTAGAAACCCAGATCTAGACGTCCATTTAATTTGAAGTAAAACTATTGGATAAATGGATGCATGGGTTCGAAGACAGGGTTTAAGCATACTTGGGGTTTTCACCATTAGTTCCACCACATAAAGGGTTACAAAGAATGATTTTATGAATTGGTATTGGTTAATTAAAAAGAAAAGAAAGGAAAATATGATTAGGTTCAGCTGCGCTAGATTCTTAAGCTGGGCATAAACTATTTACAAGCAAAGATTCATAAGTTGGACACAAATATTCTATTTAGCAATTTTTTAATGAAGTGTGTAATTAATTTATTATTGTCAAATGAAATGTGATTTTTTTTTAAGCTTTTCATCCTAGAAGTGCGACACGAATATATACCTTTCAAAGTGAAATTAAGACCCACCCTTCAAATTTGAACCCTGCTCTAATCCATTGCAAAGTCCTCACAGGAGAAAATCTAACTAAGAAAGGTTTCCATGGGCCTTTCTGGTGTCCTTTCTGCAGAAATAGTAATGAAACTCTCATTCATCTCTTTATAGAATGTAAGTACACCAAGCTCGTCTAGAAATACACGCTTCACGGTCTCAATCTTTCCATACCGTCTTTCTCTTCTATCACCCACCTTTTTAAAGATTGGAAATCACTGTACCCCTTTCCCCTGTCCAAAAAGAAACTTGGCAACACATTTGGATCTCAATCCCCAAATTCATTTGTTGGAAAGTCTGGATCACAAGAAACAACATTATCTTTAAGGACAAGCATTACACTCCAATGCAAATTGCAGGAAAAGCCAAAGGTTTGTTGATCGAGACTCTCATCAATTCCAATTACAAGCCAGATGCTAACCTCAGCAGGGATGGAAAGAATTGGATTGGAATCACTCTTCCTAACCCAAGCACCAGCATCTATCAGCGTCAACCACCAGAATGGCAAATTAGACTAACAAATCCAGAATTTCTTGCATGGAGAAACAACCAAGCAATGGACAGTCTTCAATTTGATGGTGCCTCCAAGAGAAATCCCGGAGTAGCAGGAGCTGGAGGAGTCCTGTGGCTAAGTGGAGGAACTTTGAGACTGAAGTATAGATGGGGTTTAGGTATCTGCTTTAACAACATAGCAGAAGCATTAGTTTTGTTGAAAGGCTGCCAGATTGCCAAAAAAACACAAAATCGATAAAATACAAGTGTTTGGAGATTCTCTGTTAATTATCAGATCTATCAAGGCAAAAAACAATCTCAGCAATCTTCCTCTAAATCGAATCATCCAGCAAATTCAAAGCATCTCGAGTACTTTCACTTTCACCGAGTTCAGGGCATATCATATCTTAAGAAATTTAAATAATGAAGAGGACACAGAAGCTAATGCTGGATCCAATCTCAGATAGGGCATCCTTAGAATTTCTGACAAGGATACTGAATTTCACCAAATCCCTTGATTATGTTCCAACTCTCAGTTTAAAGTGCCCTCCTATTCGGTATTTGATTGACAATCAACATCATTTTGCAAAATAAAAGAGCATTGAAATACTGTTGTCTGGCATGTGACCTGGCATATTCTTAGTACTCAGAAATCGAACTGCTAAAATGGTTCAAATTCTTGGTTGCCCGTCTATCGTTCTGGAAACAACCACGAATTCTCTGATGTAAATGGAATTGGTAAGAACACAATCATATGAATAGCTAGACTCATCAGAAGCACGATACAAATCGAATTATATAGTGACTGGAAAAGCTGCATTTAAAACTATAGATTATACAGAGATCGTTGCAGGATAAGAAGAGTATAATGATAGGAAGCAATTGATGCAGTATTTGAAGGCAATATAGAGAACGTTGGATTACAGAGAACGTCTGATTATGGATTATAGGACCAGTTTGTGAATTAAAAGTATCAAGCCTAAAAGAGAGCCTGATGACCATACAGTACATCTAACTGACTAATTCATGCATTTTTGGGAAGATCATTTTCAAAGGTTCTTAACGGGGTTTGGAGAAACTTGCATTAATTTCTTTTTCTATATGAAAATGTCTAAATCATAGATCATAGAGAAGAATTTGTGGATGATCAGTTGGTTTTGGCTCGAGCTACAGCTCATGTAACTCTTTTTTTTAATATACAATACTCGTTTTGGCTCGAGCTACAGCTCATGTAACTCTTTTTTTTAATATACAATACTCGTTTTGGCTCGAGCTACAGCTCATGTAACTCTTTTTTTTAATATACAATACTCGCTTCAGTTAAAAAAAAATATACAAGGTACATTGTTTTATACTGTAATCCATTATGATTTCGGAAAATAGTCATTATGTTTTCCCAATCTCATTATGCACCCAATTTTTTCCTTCATTGTGCAGGAAGTTCTAATCGAAAATTCCAAGCCCCTTGACGAATACAAGGGCCACGCTGACAACTTCATTTTCCCTCTCCTGCCCAGAACACCATCTTCGCAGGCGCAGTACACACCAGGCTAAGTTTCCTGAGCATTAACAATACTCATTTTTCTGTATCCACCTTATAAATTTCATGGCATTATCTAGCCACGGCAGCCGAGCATACTGGATTGCTTTGGTTTGTACAGATCATAAAGTTAATGCTAATTTCATTGATTTGTGGTTTGGCAGGTGGACTACTCTTAGACCTTTTAGATCTGTTATTTATGTCATCAATGTTCTGGCGCAACTATATCTCATAAAAAATACCTAGTATTGATATTCTTAGGTCTTTGTTTGGCTAAGTAGTTTTTATGTTCAATGGTTTGATTCATGAATCTGCTTGCTTTTCATCATGCTAGCTTACTTCTATTCTATAGCTATCGAAAACCATTGAAATCCAATTTGTTCATTGCTGAAGTATATGTTGCTCGTAATTGGAGGTTTGCTTAGTGAGTTAAATTGTCCGGGAGGTAAGCTGCCAATTTATCTTATCTTACATTGCTTGTACACTAAGAGAAACAAAAAAAAGCCTAGAATCGCATTAATCATTGGTGATTTAGGCAAAGAAAATGGTTTTTCTTTTAAAAAAACTAAAAAAAAAGCTCACTAACATTCTATGCCTTTTGTTACTTTTACAATTTGATGGCACAATCTCCAAATAAAACGTGGCCTTCCATATGCAATCGTGACAACAATAAACAAACTTTATTAAAATCCTCTAAAAAAGAACCAAATTGAAATAAAATTTAAACAACAAAAGCAATCAAAGTCTGGGGATCGATTCATAAAATTCGACGTTGGTTATTGCATTCTCCATGTGGCATTTGTTTCATTCAATCTGTTGATTGAAAATTCTACAATCTGGAGCACAATCTTCCTTTTATCATACAAATCTTGTAATTAACCAACACTTTGCAGCATTTCTCCAGAAGTATGCTCCATCTTTTATGGAGAATCAAATTATAGATTGATCAAGCTGGCAGATTGTCTTTTATATGGCTCTTGATTAAAATATTTTGTTATTTATGATAGTTTAATCCTCTCGTTGGTTGCATGCAGTGACCTTCACGTTGATAAAGTAATTGGAATTAACCGTGACTATCTCACTTACATCTAAGTTGGTGTGTATCCTCTATGAAAATACAAATTTATAGAGTGGCGTGCTTAATTAGTTCATCCAAAAACGGGCATCTAAAATATTTGTATTTCCATCTTCCTCATTTGTATTTTCTACAAAAATAAGCAAAACAAAGCTATTAATTCATTAATATGATAAATTGTGCTTTTCAGTAAACTTGTGTTAATAAATTCTACTTTTCACTCCCTTGTACACTTTAAACACAAAGCTACATATTCCTTGCTAAATCCGTTGTATGATATATGCTAATTGATATTAACTACAATACAACCAAATCTATTGAGCACAGAGAATGAGCGTTGAACCTCTCCATTGACATAAGAATGCATCGTTATTTTCTTTTTCCGGCCCAAATCTATTGAGCACAGAGAATGAGCGCTGAACCTCAATGCATAGTTACTTGCTTTTTTCCGGCCCATTTTCCATAAAATTGTGCCAAAAAGAAAACCACAGGAAAGGCTTTCCAATTTCATGAATTATTGCAAGATTTTATGGGATGATTCTGACCCAGTTTGATCTGCAGTCCGATTACGGTTCAAATTCCTGTTATGAGGGACAAAAAGAAAACCACGAGAAAGGCTTGCCAATTTCATAAATTAATGCAAGATTTTATGGGATGATTCTGACCCAGTCTGATATGCAGTCCAATTACGGTTCAAATACCTGTTAGGAGGGACAAAGTATGGCATGGTATTTTACCTTTTGTCTTATGCAGGTCTTCCAAATTCCTGTTAGGAGGGACAAAGTATGGCATGGTATTTTACCTTTTGTCTTATGCAAGTCTTCCAACTTGTAAGTCAATATATGAAAAAGACTATGTTATCTTATATTCACTAAATTTTATCGTGCAGGGTTGCGATGGCTTTCGAGGGTCGTTGATAGATTAAAGAGGAAGTCAGGGAAAGCTTGTAGTGTTGTGTCATGTGCTGTCATTTTGGCAATGGCTACTAATCGTAAATTCATATCACATTTTTTTTTTCAAAAGTTCCCAGCACATCAATGATCAAAGTTTATGTCTCTAATTATGGAGAGATATACACAACCATAAATGTAGAAACAAATAATCACTTTGATGTCTCAGTTTAGAGCTATACTTATTTTTCTCTTTACCCTTGTAATGTTTCTTTTGTTACTTTTTCAAAGAGTTGTTTGGGATATAAGCATTACTATCCTTTGACATATTAAATATTTCTAAAGTTTTGTTTTTACTATACCGTGTCAAGGTTCGTTTTTGCTTTCTATATATATAATTGTTTTATTTTAGAGTTGAAATACCAATAATGTTTGATTTTTCATCTTTCATAGTACCCATATAAATAATATAAATGCAAACAATTATACATGGCCTTGTGATTATAAATACAAACGATAATACATGACCCTATGAGGAATTCAGTTTTTGTTTATGGAAATATTTACAAGTATTTCCATACATGTCAGTCAAATGACTCTCTCAGGGCATATTGGTTTCATTACTATCCATTTTTTTCTGTATATTCATATTGTTATATTTACAATCTTATCTTAAAAAACATTTTCTACATAAGATTCTTATATTGAGTTTCCATTATAATGACGTGATATGACTTTATTATGTTGGTCTTTATTTCATTTTTTAATGTTGCAACTTTTGTGATATAAAAATATTACAATTTTGATTGATCTATTTTCAATATGATAACATGAACCCTCGTTTTCCCACTCATATTGCATGAAAAATGAATTGGGGATGAGAATACTATGCCATTTCAGTCACCAGTATTAATTATAATTATTTTAATGTCCTCAACTGCATTACCATATGGTGTGTAGAAAAAGTAGGGTGATAATTATACAAAATTTCAAAATAATTTTAATTTAATGGTAAATATAAACAATCTCCACACTCAATCTTTAGCCACAAAGTTTTGTCTCTGGCAAATTTCAAAAAACTAATTTGCAATGACAAAAACTAATTTGCAATGACGCAGGACATTGCCACTTTGTGGCTCTTGTTTTATAATGATATCTTCTTCTTCTCTCCTGCAAAATATAAATTATATTTTCATATAAGTACATCAATTTAGGACCTAAATGTTGGATTTTTTGAAAACAAAAGTGTACAAATAGATAGGACAATTTTTAATAGTTCAAACTTATTTTTACAAATTTCCAAAAGATATTTTTATGGCTATTTAAATTGTGAAAGTTAGATAAGTTCTTTTGATTTTATCAAGTGTTTTTGAAGCATTTGAGGGGTTTTAATTACAACTACATTAACTGGGAATGAAACATTTGAGGGGTTTAACGTAATCAAAACATTTTTTATAGTAAATAATATTGTGTAGATCTGGTTTGTATTAGTGCAACATATAATTATAATTTTAAATATGGTTGATGAAATACAAATTCTAGCAATAACAATAAATATTTGTATTTTTCAATAATATTATATGTAGCGAAAAAGAAGGAAATGCCCACACAAAATTTGCAAAGTCTACAAAATCTACAAATCAAAATAGTAAACACCTGCAATTTCATAAGAGATGAATATGTACAACATATTTAATATTGTCATCTAAACTAGAGATATTTGCATGGATTTGGACATTTTATAGGTAAGGGTTATAGGCGAGGGATTAAGAGTTATTAATTGTTATCAATAATGCATTTTATAGGTAAGGGTTATATGGTTTATAGGGATTATATCATAAAAATATAAGTCAGTGTGTATCATGTTTATCATTGTTTTAGTCGAACATGTTTCAAGATTGTAATATTAATAACAATCCATTTTTTTATGTGACATTCTTCCCCTATAATTAAATGTCGTATCTACATTATCATGGCATCATATGTGTGTTGATATTGGAAAAAAGTAAGTCGATGTGTATCATGTTTATCGTTGTTTTAGTCGACCTTACATCATTTGTTTTCAGTTTGCATTCTAATAGCATTTTGTTGTGTTGTTTTATTGTTATAGAAGTGACGTTATTATTAATAACGATTTAATTAAAACATGTTTCAAGGGTGTAATAATAACAATCCATTTCCAAGGTTTAACTATGATTTTCTCTTAATTGCATGTAAATTTTAGATGCAACTATAAATTATAAGTTGATGATAAATTACTATGAACAAATATTTGTTATAGGGAAATGAAATACATTATTTTATTAAAATAACTTTGAAAATTAATTTAAATATATTTTTAATTTAAAATATAACTTATAATTTAAAATTAATTTAAGTGCATTATCACCTAACATCATCTAATGTACCATCATCATCATCATCATCACCACCTAACAAACATAAATATCATCTAAAATTAGCTAACATCATCTAACATACACATCTAAAATCACCTAACATCATCTAACATACACATCTAAAATCACCTAACATCATCTAACATACCATCATTACCACCTAAAAAACATAAACATCATCCAAAATACACATCTAAAATTAGCTAACATAATCTCACATACATATCTATCATCACCTATCAGACATAAGCACCATCTAACATACACATGTAAAAATAGCTTACATAATCTAACATAAGTACATCAATCACAATTGACATACACATCTAAAAAAATGCAAGCATTATCTAACAACATCATGTAGCATACACATCAAACATCACTTAAGATGCACATTTAAACATTACCTAACATCGTCTAACATATACATCTAACACACAAATCTAATAATCACATCTAATAAAATACATGCATTGTCTAACATCATCATCACACATCTAACAAGCATAGTTTAACATACACATATATCAAGCAAATATAGCAAACATATCTAACTTGACCTAACAATATACACATCAACATCAACATGAAAAATGCAGTGCACACACACACACACATGTGTGTGTGTGTGTTGTGAACAATAATAGAAAACTCATGGTACATGTCAAATATACATCTCAGGTCAAATAAGTGCTATTACATATCTGGTCCCCCTCCAAAATGAGAGGCATCAGTACCCTCGCCAACAGAGCCAGATGCATATGTACCTCCACCAACAGAGCCAGATGCATATGTACCTCCACCAACAGAGCCAGATGCATATGTACCTCCACCAACAGAGCCAAAGGCATCAATACCTCTGCTAGGAAAGAATGTAGACTGAAGCAGAGAAAAACTCTCTCCATGAGGATCGACCTTGTTCAATGTGACCATCCTATTTAGAATTGTTGAGGGACCTGGAGTATGAGATTGTGGATGGTCGCCTAGCCGAATAGGAGAAGTTGGTTGGTAGAATATAGTGGAGTCAGAGATGGTGGTGGGTCGGCTGCATGTAGAGGAGAGGGTGGTTAACCAACCAATGGAGGAGGAGATGGTGGTTGGTCATCTTGGTGAGGAGAAATAGATGGTGGAGGAGGTGGTGGCTAGTCGACTTGGTGAGGATAAGTGGAAGGTGGAGGAGATGGTGGCTGGTCAACTCATCGAGGTGAAGGAGGAGATGGACAAGGAGGATTTCCACCCTCATCAGCTGAAGACTCACTACCATCACCATCCCTCTTCTTTGCTATAAGGTTTCCTGCATCGACGATATGACACATAAGAAGCATCATATCACGAGGAAGAATCCTCTAGATCTCTAAAAGCACATGGTCTTACATGATCTCCTGAACTTGTAAGGGAAGACTCCCCTACGAACCAATAGTGTTGATAACTGGTCAACCAACTGCTGCTTGAATATAACACCATGCTTGCATCATAGGCCAGGTCTCTCCAACTCAAACACTTGATCATCCAACTCATCCATCTCCTCGTCAACAACTTGGGAAGGCTCCTCCCCAACATAGGTGCCAGTGTCTGCAAAATATATAGTACACAATAATAATTAGACAATTTCATTAAAATATTTAATAAAACAATATAAAGAAAATGATAGAATAAATTTTATCCGCATTAAGTAAGACAATAAAATGTAACTACATTAATTTAAAAATAACACTAATTTATTACCTCTAGCATCTGGTGGCTCAACCTAGGTGAAGAGGATGTTCATACATCCTCACCAATCCAACCCAGCGTAAGGACACGGCACAATATCTAAACCATGATCATCTTCACTGGCTAGTAGCTCCAGTGTATTTGCAGTGATCCTCGCTGGGAAGTCTGGCTGGCCCCTCTTACGCATCATCTATCCCAAAATACACATCTGTGCCTCAGTCATCAACCTAGGAGGGTGGTAGTTAAATGATGGCCTTGTGACCAGAAACCGCTCAAAAATTAAACAGAACAGCTATGAAGCAAAAGGAAATTTGACCCTTCCCTCAAACTGTGCACAACATCTATCAAGAGAAAAACAAAACTTCCACAAAAAATGGAAAACCAGCTAATGCATCTAGGTATCTGCATTAAAGAATCTACATAGAATAAAAGAGTTAAACTAATGCATTTCCCACCAGTGGTGAGGTGAGCCATAGTCATCACCATCAGTGAGAGGCACCTAACTTCCTCTGCACCAAAAGAAGAAATATGAAGTTGTCCACCAAAAACCTATAAATTAGTAGGATTAGTGTCATCATCACTTATATATCTCTGAAAGTAAGTGAGACGACTCTCTGATGCAACACTAATTGGGACATCATGGAACTGGGGAATATCCTCCCCTCTTGGATAGCACAGTGATGAAGTAGAAGTCCTCTACGGGCTAAAACCATTGACCAGGACCAATACGAAAGGACTGTTTGTGGTGATCCCAACGACGGATCAACTGCATCAACAAGTTTGAGTTCCCCTTCAGGGATGTATCCTCCTTAGTGAACTTGAGGAAGCCTACACTCCTCAAGAGGGCTTGGGTATGTGCAGTAATGGGGAGAGTGTATAAATCCCTATTCCTCTCTCTAGCCTCCCACTCCTGCACAACTATAGGTCCACTCTTGCATGCTACTGTTGCTACTGCTCTCTCCACTGACATTTTTTATTCACATAACTTCCATCAGTCTTATACATAAACACAGACTTGTATATATAAACATATTTTATTACGATTAAATGATCATTTTATTTATTAATTTGAAACAATTCTCAAAAAACATGAATTTACATATCAATGTTCCTAAAAAACAGTCAAGCATCACCAATGGTGGTTTTGTATAGACTGGGCACTATGTACGGTGCACTATTAGATCATGAATGCACCAAAGACACAAATGTAGCCTCCTTAGTGAACTTAATGAGGCCTACACTCCTAAAAGGGCTTGGGTATGTGCAGTAATGGGGCGAGTGTATAAATCCCTCTCCCTCTCTCTAGCCTGCCACTCCCATACAACTATAGGTCCACTCTCGCTTGCTATTGCTGATGCTCCTCTCTCCATTGACACCATTCACATAACTTCCATCAGTCTTATACATAAACACACACTTGTGTATATAAAACATATTTTTTTTAAATGATCATTTTGTTTATTAATATGAAAACAAATTCTCAAAAAACATGAATTTACATATCGGTGTGCCTAAAAAACAGTCAAGCATTGCCAGCGGTGGTTTTGTATATACTACGCACTATGTATGATGCACTATTAGATCATGAATGCACCAAAGACACAAAACAAATATTTTTAAAAATAACTATACACAGTGTGCTTTCTAAAATCGACACATCGGTGTGTTTGCTATAATACAAGCACCAGGATGGTGCATATATGATTCTAATATGCACCGCTCAAATTATTTTATAATTCTTGTAACAGTTCGTCCTGAATCAGGGCACACTGGTGCTTTATACAAACGTGGCTGCACTGCTAACGGTGCACACATTAGTTTGTAACACACCGATATTTGCGTGTCCATGTGTGAAAATAGGAAGGAATAAGGTGGGTCAATGTGTAGTATAAGACTGAATGCATCGTCATGATGGTTCCCGTCTATGGTGCGTTTGTATTAATACAATGCACCAGTGTGTTGTGAAATATAACATTTTGTTTTCGTTTGTGGTTTAACCAATGCATTTACAATATTATCATGCACTGGTGCATCTATGAATATGGAAAGCATTGGACAGATGGTGCTTTATATTCCTATCGGCATCGTTGCACCCTTTTATAGTGACGCACTAACACCATTATTGTAAATTTTTATTTAATTTATGCGATGTGTTATTAAACATACAACACACCGTAACAAAGGTGTGCTATTGTTTACAAGGTTTGGCCGCCCTGCTCTTGGTGCACCCTGTAAATTTACTGGTGCACCGTTAGCATGGTGCAAACCAAACAAGTTCAATGCACCGCGTAGAAATTTCAATTTTATTTGAAAGTGGGCAATTTTAAGGTGAAGTTCAAATTTTAATCCGCTAAAAGTTTAAATTAGAAGGTAACAAAGACATTACTTGGACATTTGTGCGTCGAGGAGGTATGGTTTCCTCATAGACCAAGAAACCAAATTTGACCACCGTTTTGCAAAATTTGAACGCCATTTAGCAAGCAACGAGAGGAAGAAATCCAACCACAGGGATTATCGATGTTAGGGTGATTTAGGTAGTCAATGATAGCATCGGCGCTTAGGTGGTCTAGAACAATGAAGGATGGTAAAAATGGTTTAATTACCATCCGATATTTTTTCTTTTTATTTTACCTTGTTCTAGTGCACCCAACAACATGGCGCATTGGTGCATTTGGAAGTCCTAACTGCACCTATTTTCAATATAGAAAAAACTCTGACCTGCAATTTTTAATTTAACTCTATAATGATGCTCTCTACTATAAAACACATTGGTGCATTTTGTTAAATTACCACTTGTGAATATTAAGTTTTTTAAAAAATCGTCGACTTTTTTTAACTTTAAACCTAGTGTGGCGATTTCAAGTATCAAGCGCACCGGTGCATTTGGAATATATAAATGCACTGTTATTGAATATAACAATATAAGAAATTTTTCCATCCGGTAATGGGTTTTAATTTCATCCTTCATTGGTGCACTTAATTACAGGAAGCACCGCTGTGGTTGTGACCCCTGAATGCACCGTATTTGTTGTTTTTTTCAAACATATTTTTCCATGCAAAGTTTTTTTGGGCTAACCTTGGTGCGTTAAGTATTGTTACACACTTGTGTGTAGGTATGTATCGAATGCACTGGTTTGTGTTGGCGATTGAAATATACAAAAAAAAAATCTTCGCATCAAAGAGGGATTTTCGACACCGGTACATTGTTTTGTACTACGCATCGATGCGTCTATATTGAAGGCGCATTAATGTGGACTGTATGTATTCAAGCACTGTAAAAATACATCTACTAAAACCTCCACCCGCTCGCCTCCACTAGCAACCTCCACTATAAACGGATATTCAAGCTCTTTTTATAGGAGCTTCTGCAAAAACCTCTGCTAGAGGGTGTTTTACTAGTAATGAGATTGAGCTATGTAATCCAACTTCAATTGTTATCAATGATATGAATGTGAATAGAATTATTCTCATGCGAACTTGAGTGAATAAATTCCCTCCACTTCGAGATTGATATAGCAAAGACTACAAAGTGAGTCAAGTAGTTTCAAATTCATGAATTGAGAGCTTGATCATTCTCATGGATGCAAAGGGTCTCGTTTGATAATAGTGATAAGGTGGGAGGTTTAACATCACCTTCTTTCGAAAGGTAAGCTATGTGTTTTTTACCACCATGGTTGCCATGCTCAAAAGGTGATGAGATGCTCTAGTCGGATGCATTATGAATTGAGGATTTGGAGATCTTATAAATGGGGCTTAGCTCGCATTTTCACTAACTCTTAAATTAAAAAAATGCAATATGGTCAAAGGTCAATGCATACTAGTAGGAAAAACATGAATGATTAAAATCCTTCACTGAAAATGTTCTCATCATTAAACCTAATGAAGTAGTTTTGGTAACACTCACTATACATAGACTAAGCACCTCCAAAGAAGTAATCAAGAGATCAAATCATCAAGGTGTGTGTGATGATCTTGATTTTAGAAAGAAGACCCTAGTCAACTAGAAGAGGGTTTGAGCTTTCAAAAAAAAGGGACCCATATGCACATATGGGAATGTTGTGAGGTCAATGCATGGTGACACACTGGAAGGATCTAAGATCTCTATAAAGCAATAACGATAAGGAAATTTGCATGAGATGGGTAAATGTTATTTTCCAATTTCATAGGTTCACCTGTGAAAGGGACCAATTAGACTTTCCTTTTTTGAAATGGTGAACCCTTCGGTTATGGCAAAACTGCCATAATTTCAATGTGAAAATGGAATGCAACTACTATGCAGTGCAATAGTGCAATATGAAATGCAATATTTAATCTTAGCAATCCTAAGGTTAGTAATACCATTGTTAATATCCCGATTTATTGGTTATCACTTGCTTAGGTGCCTGTCTCAATTATCAATACTTTAAGGAAGCAGATTTTTCATTTTCTTTGGGATGGGAAATCAAATGTCTCCAAGTTTCACCTTGCTTCATGGAAGAGCATTTCTTTGCCAAAAAATCTAGGTGGTTGGGGCTTAAAGAACTTGTATTGGTGCAGTCAAGCTTTCAGAGTCAAAAGCTTATGGAGAGGAATTTTGGGGGAAGGATTGTGGAGCAAAGTTTTAAAAACTAACTACATCAAATACTTTTCTTTTGCACAATGGATCCGGAATCCATGGAAGACTTCTAGTAATTCATCTATCTTTTGGAAGGGCTTGCTCCGTACTTTCCCAATCTTGGGGAATGGCTGAGCTAAAAAGTAGGCAGGGGTACTCAAGTTTTCATTGGTATTGATCCCTTTATCAAATCTGCAGGTAATTACAAACTCTCTGCTCCACTTTTGTCCCAATTACACAAAGATAATATTCTTGTATTATCCCAATTAAGGCGATATGAAGATGTAGATTCTTCCCTATTATATTGGTACTTTGCCAACAATTTGGGATTGACCGAGAAGGTTGCAGATGATTGGAACTGCTATATTATGATGCTAAATGAACCTGACATTAAACTATCTGATAAAGAGGATGTGCTGGTTTGGGACTGGAAAGATGCTAATGGGGTTCTTATAGCTAAAAAGGATTACGAGGCCATTTCTGCCAACCAGACTACTCATTCACATAAATGGTGGACAAATTGGATCTAGAAATGGCATATTCCTCTTAAAGCTATATGTTTTATATGGGTTTGTTTTGAGAATAACATACCCACTTGGGATAATTTAATAAGGAGGGGTTTTGTATTTTTTGAAGGAAGGATGTGGAAACAGTTACACATATTTTCATTCACTGTCAGTTCATTATATATGTTTAGACAGATATCCAAGGCATTCTTTAGTTTCAAGATGTTTGGGCTATCTATGATTTTCGGGATAGTTTATATCTTTGGTTTAATTCCAAGGTTAAGTTCAAGGGGTTTCCGTTATTCACTATTTGGGAAATCTGGAAAGCTAGGAATATGTACCTTTTTTATGATATTAAGCCATCCATGATTCATATATGTTCAGAGATTATTAGTTCCTTCTATGAGTACACTAAAGTAAAAATTATTGAAAAAATTAGGGCTCCAAAGATGCCCTTGTTGTAGGAAGATATATCTTCTGGTTTCTTCGACGGTGCACAAAAAAATGGCTTGTGTGGGGCTGGTATGGTATTAAAAATTAAGAAGGATCATCATGTGTTTTTATGGATGGGGGTTGGACATGGAACAAACACCAAGGCTGAATTTTTTTCCATTTGGGGGATTTTATGGTTCTCACACAAAAGAGGCATTCTCGATATCAATATATTAGGTGATTCGTGAGTTGTTATTGATTGGGCTTTTGGATCTTCATCTTTTCATCCTATCAAGCTAGAACAATGGGATGCAAAAACTTGTGAATTGATTTACTGCTTCTCCAACATATCATTTGCCCATATTTATAGGGAGCTGAATGGTAGAGTTGATAGTCTCTCAAAGAAGGCCATAGGGGATGTGGATGGTTATCTACATTATGAAGAATTTATTGAGGATCAAATTGTCGATTATGGTTCCTATTTTGTTTTCTAACATGGAATGTTATTAGTTGTATGTAGATTTTGCTGTCCCTTTTCCAGGATGGACTTAGTACTGTAACCGTTCATAGGATTTAGAATTTTGATAGAGATGATGGAAAGGTAGAGAAGTATAGTTAGTATGTTTGCATGAGAAGGCAAGTTGATAAGCTAGTACATTTTGTAACTTTGATTCATTTTTGAATAACAAGTTACTGTTTTTCAGTTTTGAAAAATACCACTGTTAGCAAGGATAAAAGCCCACCACTTGTGACATCCCCAAAATTCACAAAAATTTTAAATTTTTCAATGTAGCATTAATTGCTTATTTGTTATGTAGAAGTATCATTTAGGATAACTTAATTTATTTAACCAAAGACCAAATAAATTCTATGACAACAACTACCAAAAAGGGTCGTCGGTATTGGAATGGGTTACGTCGCTTTCAAGCAATGATTACTATAATTTGTCGTAAATGTTGTTAATACGTATTTCTTTATGGAGAATTATACTAGTTGTTTTAATGTTGTAACATCGTCATGTGTTCATCATTCGTTTGTCTAGATGCATCAATTATATAAATGTTTACATGATAAGTCAATGTCTGAAACTTGATTCTTGTTCAAAGTACATGTCATCATTTATTTTATCTGTTCCTAGGTTATAAACTTGACTATGGAAACTAACTGTTTTTTTTTCTTTGAAATGAAGGGGTCTTATGGGTACCCCGAGGCTTACTTAGCTATTTATAGCTAACGCTCTCAAAATTTTGTTACAGATTACATGTAAGAGTCAGATTCCAAACTGAAGCATAATCGGTGTATGTCAATTTAACTTTGTTGTACTTCAATTAGCCTTCGATGTTAAGTACCAATGTATAGGGAATTTAATTTGTACAAGGGTAAGATTTACCCTAGCTATGATCACCAGTTTAAAGGTTTATTCCATACAATGTCATGTATTTTGTATATTTTCGAAAAGCACATAATACATGTAGCATAAGTTTGGCCTATGTGTTCACTATGATTCTCTTCAAGCTTAAATGTCATACTTACACGATATTGTTTATTTTGTATTATAGCCAAAGCTAATGTATTTGAAAGTCATAACTATAGTTCTTTTGCATGCATACTTCAATATGATAATATAATGACCATGATCTACCAATTTGTATTGTACAAGATTTTGTAACACGACCTATCCATATATTATAGATTATGCATTATATATTATAAGCTATATGTGATAACCTATCTGCGTATAAACTATATGTCAAATGTTATATCTATATGCATATATATTATATCCTATATGCATAGCGTAGAACACGAAATGCTCTAAGATGGAACTATATACTATATGCTATAACCATATGCCTATATATACTATACGTTATATGCATAGTGGAGTCCACGTATTTAACCATGGTGGAACTCTGTGTTGGTAGGCATACTGGATTCCGATAGTTGTAGCATTTAAAGTTATTAAATGTGGTTTGGGTGGAATGCCCGTTGGCAACCTCGTGGCAAGGCTTCACGTGATGGCTCTTGGTTTTTGCGTTAAACCCTAGCTAAGTTTTGACTTACCTTGATGAGACTTAACTTGAAGCATTCATTTGGCATTGGTGGTGGAAGGAGAGGCCGATAGGCTCTCGAGTTTCTAGGGTTTGAAAAACAACTGCTGCAAGTTTTTCTCCCCAGTTTCGATACTGAGACCTCGTACCTGTAACTCTGTCCACCGCATGCTTATTTGAACCAGGTTCTTTTACAAAGGTTTTTAACTCTTACTGGGTTCGATGGTGAGTCTTGCACCATAGTTTTTTTTATGCTGTAAGCACAACCATCACATGTGTTAATGAAGTTAATGGTATTTGCTCGGACGTGCTGGAGAATCGAAGTTAATGTCATTCTCGACTTTTAAGTGTTTCGTTATGTGTTTTAAAGATAACACTGTTTTAAATATTGTGTTTGAGTTACTTCTTTTGTATCAGGTTTAACCAGTTGCCTTGTTGATACTTTGACAGATAAAATTCCTCGGAAATGTTTAAAGTTGTCAAGAGTGGATAAATATGAGCTTCTTTGGCCCCAGTAAGCCTTGGTGATTCCCTATGGGCATCTTGTTTGTAACTCGGAAGGGAATGGTGAAACATGGTACTGTTGTCGGTCTAAAAGTTGGTTTCGTCGAGGTTTCTTTTACTTGTAAATTGTTGTTACAGTTTGTTGTAAACTTATAAGCCGTATGGCAATTTTGTTCAATGAGGGTTGAACCCTTGCGCCTTGGCTCACGTTGGTCTCGCAACGATTTCCGTAGTTACTGTTCTTGGATTAATAAGATGGTTTTGTCTTTGGATATTCAAAATATGAATTACTCAAATGTCTGTGTTACTTAAACCAATGATGAAATGAAAACACGGGTTCATACTCTAACCCTGATAATTATGTGTTAAAGATTCGTTTTCGGAATTTATTTCAAGTTTATGGGATTTGAACCCTAGATCTGTATTACGAGCATTTTATTATAATTTAGATAACAAAGAAATGTTTTAAAGTCCGAGTCTAGGCGTGATGAGGTTCGAGCTATGCTTACTGTTTTCTTGTTGTTTTGTATGGAGAATTTAATGTCGCTATTTTAATTCGTATAAGCCTTTTCGACTATAAATTAGTTGTTGGTTAGAAACCCTAAAATGATAATGTTGAAGGTTTAGTTGTTGCATTGCTAAGGGTTTCGAACCCAAGTCTTATCTATGCATTTAAATCTTTTAATTGAGGAAATCTAATTTTAAATGCTAAGCTTGGGTGAGCCGAGACTTGAACCCTAAACTTCTGCGTATTTGAATTCACAGTTAATGTTTATAGAGATGTTACAGGGTAGCTTATTATTCTTCGTTGAAGTTATGGATTACTCAGGGTTAAACCCTAGTTAATTCTCTTGAATTGAAAAATACTTTTTGTAAGATATGTTGAATGCTTATACTTTTGTTTATATTGTAGAAAGGATATACAAGGATGAAAACAAAACCATACGAGCATAAAATCAATCGGAGGTTGGATGTTTATATAACTTATTAAGGATTTGGAAGTGTATTCAAGACCTAACTTTTGATTGTTTATTTAAAATCTAAACTTCAGTGATTCTGGCAGCGTTGCTATTTACTACAAGAAATTATGATACTACTTTATATTATAGTTATATAGTTTAGGGATTGAAGCCTATATTATCTTTATAGTTGTTTGACGGTACTTATAATAATACCGAGTTTGTATAAAATAATTAACCTAGACTAGATTATTTAAATGAGTTCTAAGGTTTTGTTTATTGATTTTGTATAATAGAAATATCGTCTTTGGCTGTGAATAAACTTAGTTTCCATCTTCATAAAGGATCCTAAATATATAAAAACATATATATTTATTAAATGAAATATTTGTATAGACCTACAGTAGGTAGAAATTGTGGTTTTTACAGTAAATAAAATTCATTTATACATATCTTTAGAAGGACAGTTCTATTGAAGATAACTGCAATCATACTGATCTATTTATAATTCAACTTCTATGTACTAGAGTACGACACTAAACCAGAGTGCGGAAAAATACAGAGGAGAATTTTATTCATTCAATCATAATTCTATTATTCAGAAATGAGCGTTCAAATCAGCATTCTAATTTAACAGTTAAGTAGAATAAACTTTTCTAAGATAGCTACATTTCAACTTTTATCATTCAAAAATAATACGACATAAAATAAATAAGATAACACAATGAAAACATGTTAACAACAGAGGGTGACAAACATCCAAAGGAGCCCGTTCCACCCACCCTTCTCCTGAAGACAACCAAGTCACTTGCCTTAGGACCCCCGAGCCTGTTCACTGAACCACCAGGACAAAGATGCTGTGTGGAGGATGGAATAAATTCCTCTGCAACTTAGCAGTAGTACTTAACAATAATACTTCTACCTTTAGCAATATTGAACTCAGCAATGCAGTTGCAATAGTTCAGATTACAGTCTTATCTCACTCAATTACTTACTAGCCTTCCCCTCATCGAATCTCTTGTGCTCTCTTGTCTTTCTCTTTCAGAAAATTATCACAAGGTAAACTGAACAACCTCCTCCTGAATTCAATGGGTAGATAAAGCATGCCTAGGAATTTGGTCAGTTTCTTAGTTAATGAGCCACCTGCTCAGTTCCACTTTCTTGGGGAACATGACCATAAAAATAGGGAAGTTGCTCCCTGCAACAACTAGAAGTGAATTGAGGATGCTGCCAAGTGTCAGTTTGCTCTCACCCCAGTCTATTCCTCTTAGTGGGTCAGTGAACACTCATTCAACAGTCTCCTTTGGATATTTGTCTCCAGTTTTTATTTATTAATAATAAATTATTCAGAGTAATTAATTACAGTCATCCTTGACCCCACGTGGTCAATAATCATAAAACTTTACAATAACATAAAACATAATGTTTTTCTCACAACATAAAATGTTTAGAATTTGGGTATGTGACACCACTACCATCATAATTGAAGTTGAATAAAATCCTCCCAACTTCCTCTTAAAGTGGAATGATCCAATTGCTAGGAACACTTCCTTGTTATACAACCAACAAGTCGAAATGAAACAAGATAAAGAATATAACATTAAAGAGGCATATGAGAATTAGAGGATATAAGTAACTAAAAATATTCCACAAGCCACCAAGAGATTCCCTATGTCATGTTAGATGTTAGCAATGCCTTTTGTGGAGGCTTCTATTGATTGAGCTAACCCTTGGTTGTGCATCTTCACACACACACATGCACTTATAAATTACTTGATGTCATACAAATATACAGTGATATTTATTTATATTTTTATGTGTTTTTTTCAAATTAGGAAAAATGCACAATACTCAAAGCTATGGGCCTAGCTTTTGTTGATATAGCCTTAAAAACCTTGATATACAACTACATCATTGTGTACAAACAAAACCCAATAGTATGTAATAATCCACTTACTAGTAAACCATAAAAAGTAGACTTCTACTATTGCCATATTCGCATGTTTTCTTCCATTCAAGATATATGAACACTTAACCAAATAGTTCAAAATCACACTCCAAGTAAAAAAAAAATGGTTTCACCTTATTACAATAAGTAAAAAAAAAATGGTTTCACCTTATTTATATTTTTATGTGTTTTTTTCAAATTAGGAAAAATGCACAATACTCAAAGCTATGGGCCTAGCTTTTGTTGATATAGCCTTAAAAACCTTGATATACAACTACATCATTGTGTACAAACAAAACCCAATCGTATGTAATAATCCACTTACTAGTAAACCATAAAAAGTAGACTTCTACTATTGCCATATTCGCATGTTTTCTTCCATTCAAGATATATGAACACTTAACCAAATAGTTCAAAATCACACTCCAAGTAAAAAAAAAATGGTTTCACCTTATTACAATATCCCTTAGAAAAGCAATATACCCCATCGATCATCGCCAAGGAGACCTAACTTACAATCATGTACTTTTCACTACCTACGTCAGCTCCATACATAAGCCACCATACTACTTCGCCTTATTGCAGTTTAAATATATAGTAATTACGAAAATTAAAACGGACGTCAAAGTTTTATTATTATAAGATGAATATATCGGGCGAATGCCAAAGGGATTTTAGAATGCATATCTGAATTTAATCTCAGCTGAAATCTGGTTGTGGCACTGAAGGGATGGATCGTGCGAAACAAGCTCTTCCGCAGGGTAAAACTTCCGCTTTCAAACTGGATCCTTGATAGCTCTATTTTCGGGCCACAAGCCCTCCTTTTTCGTAAAGTAACAACGTTCTGGTATATTTTCCTTTATGTGGTTTCCCTCTGTGCAGAAATTATTATTCGGACATTAACAGAATTCCTTGAAGTTGCGATCAATTTCGTGGTGTACGTCCGGGGGGTCTATCCTGCAGGTGTTCTTCACATTCATATTCATATTCACATGTATTCAATTACACTAGAAACAGTGTGTGTAGATGTGTATACAGGATTGAAGTTTTGATGTATGGAATTGGGTAGTTGGGTGCAGAGGCGTTTGAAAGGAGGAGATACCTGAATATTCCAGTACAATGGGCTCGCCACCCTGGCCTCAGAGATTACATTCATTCCACAATTGCAACGCTTCAAACTTATATTCAAAAGGTACACACCACTCCTGCTCTCTTTTTATCTATGAAATTATAGTGTTTTTCCACTGTTCATATCCGGACTCTGGCTACGTGCTTCTCTTGTTCCACGGTAATTTAAAATAAGCGTAAAGACTTAGTTGCATCAGTGCAGACCTATGTAAACCCAAACCCTGGTCTGATGTGCAAATTGATTGCGAAGTTAAGGCTGGATATCTTAAGTTTCAATATTTGATATGTGGATCAATCATTAAGTGCATATCATTTTTCACATCGAGGTTTAGATGAGTCTGTGGTAATCAATAGGTGCATTCATTATTCACACCCCTGCTTAGTAGTGTTTATATTCAATGCCCCATTATATACATGCTTGGTTTTGATGGGTTTGTGGTGATGTCCATATTCAATGCACCATTACATAAACACAAGCAGTGTTACGCTAGCCAGACCACGGTTAGAGGGAATTCCTTCCTAATCCTGGTTTCCTGCTTAGAAACCAAAACTAGTACGAAACTCAACGAAACGTTTTCAAGGCATTTCCATTTCCGGAAAAGATCTTGAGACGTTTCTATCCAAAAATGTCAGAAATGACTCCTTTCCCGGGGCAAAAATGAAAATACTAAAAAAATAAAGGCCTTCCAATTGGAGTAGGACTTGCGTATGACATGTTTGTGTATAAATAAGCTCTACAAGTGCAAAAGAACAGCAAAAAAACGGAAATTTTCCATAAACAGGAACACTCATTTCTTTGTAGAGTTGTGCTTTTAGTTTTTATTTCTAAAATTACTAAAATATTCGAATTTCCAGCTTTCCGTGTTTCGTAAAATTTTGAAAAGTGCTCTTTCAAACACTCAAACAGTGTTTCCATTTCAAATGACTTTGCAGAGACCATCTAAACCTAGATCTGATATATGCATCTAGGGGTAGCAAAGTAATAGGTTGCATATCAGTATTTGATACGTTGGCCATTTTTGCAAACTCAAGATATGCATTTTCATTAGGTGCATGTTGTTGATCATACCTAAGGTGAACGCCTTATGTTTAGCTGTTGAGTCTAGTAAAGTGTATTTTTATACATTAGTGATTTAGACTAATTTCAACCGTACATCTCATTGAGAGATTAGGGTTTCAGCTCAAGTATAAAGGTAGGTCAAGACAGATTGTTTAAGACACACATACACACAAAGACAAGTTTTGTTGGGAGGCTCAGAAACAGGATTCGTCCTTGACCCTTGCCGTGTCCCGAATCGGTCGAATCGGACACGATTCGATTGGAATTCGTGTCCGATTCGACCTTGCATCGAATCCTGAATCGGGACACGACTTTCCCAGCGAATCGGACACGCAGATGAAGCGAATCGCGACTGTCGGACACGTTTTTGAAAAACAGGACACGTTTTTGGCGGAAAAGTGCGTCCGGGTTCACTTAAAAATCAAAATTTGCCTTTCTTTTTGTCATTTGCAAGGAAGCATTTGATTGAGAGTGAGTTGTATGTGCAGGTGAAGGAGATTTGAAGGAGATTTGAAGGCTATCCATCGTTTCCAAGCGATTCCAAGTGCATTCCGGTGGATTTGTGGAGAGGATTGCAAGCTCAACCATCACAAAAGAAAAGGAATGTCTCAATCAGCTAGGGCAGGAGGTAGGGGGCAAAGGAGAGGGAGAAATGCACCATCTAGTGCCTCCCCTCCTATTCCACCAAGCACAAGCGGTTCTCCTCCTCCGTCAAGTGCTCCATCGGCTGCTAGTGGAGCTCATTCTATGGCTCCACTTAACCCTGTTTTAGCAAGACAACAAGCCCAAGAAAAAAAATACCCTTTGTGGAAGTATGTGACAAGAAAAGATGGGCCCGGGGCAAAGCTTGGTGGGGGAGGCAATGTGTCTTGGAGATGCAATTTTTGCAAGCATGAGTTCATGAGCACATATTTCCGGGTTAAGGGCCATTTGTTGGCCCTTCCTTCTTGTGGGATTTCTTCATGCAAAGCGGTGACTGTTCACCAAAGGAGGGATATGGAAAGAGAGGATCATGTTGGCTTAGGGAAGGTGGCAGCAGCAAGCAAGAAAAAAGAGGATGATCCTCTTCCATTCTTGAGGAAGTCCTCTAGCACCAAGCCTCCATTTCCACCTAGCATGCATGGGCGTGGGCGTGGGGATACTTATCAAACAAGAAAGAGGCAATCTACAGGTGGTCCAATGGATAGGATTTTCCAAAAAGAGGCGCGAGAAGAGGTAGACCTTACTATTGCATTTTTCTTCTACCTCAACTTCATTTCATTCAATGTTGCACGGTCACCATTGTATTTTGAGACGGTTAAAACTATCTTGGAACGTGCTCCAAATGGTTATGTGCCTCCTAGTTCAGAGAAGCTTAGAACCACATTGTTGGTTAAAGCAAAGAAGGAGGTAAATAAAATTCTTGAGCCAATTAGATCAACATGGCCCTCATCCGGTGTGAGTATTGTTTCTGATGGATGGACGGATCCCGCACGCCATCCACTCATCAATTTCATGGTATCTTCCCAAAATGGACCGGTGTTCTTGAAAGCGGTTGATGCTCTTGGCAAATACAAGGATGCACAATTTATGGGTGATTTATTCATCAAAACCATTGAAGAAGTGGGTGTTGAGTCGTGTGTACAAATCATCACGGACAATGCACCTGTTTGCAAGGCTGCTGGCATGATTGTGGAAGCTAAATATCCACAGGTATGTTCATTTTGGACACCTTTCATTTCTAATTTGCTCATTGTTTGAATTTGGTCATTGCAATGTTAGTGTTGTAGAGTCATTGATACATGCTTTTATTGCTCTTACAGGTTTTTTGGACACCTTGCATTGTCCATTCTTTGAATTTAGCACTGAAAGCCATTGCTTCGGATGTGGCATGGATTGACAACCTTATTGAGGATGCACGCCATATCCGTAACTTTGTACAAAACCACACAAATGCCCTCACCATCTACAAACAGTACACACAGCTTTCATTGCTGAAGGTTGCAGATACTCGGTTTGCTTCCTCATTCATCATGCTCAAGAGGTTGAGGGAGGTCAAAACCGCTCTTGGGTCCATGGTGATTTCAGAGTTTTGGGCTTTTTGGAGAAAGACGGATCAGGCTGCTTCACAAAAGGTGAAGGACTTGGTGTTAAATGATGGTTGGTGGGACACGGTGGATCTTACTATTAAGATCATGGAGCCAATCATTTCTTTGTTGCGGTATGCAGACACGGACCAGCCCATCCTAGCAGAGGTTTATGAGGGGTGGGATTCCATGATTGAGTCCATGAGGTCCATTGTCATGGAGAATGAGTGTCCCGAGTATGGGACATCGGCAGAGAACTTATGGACCATTATTCGGGATATTCTTATCTCCAGGTGGGATAAGAATTGCACACCTTTGCATTGCTTGGCCCACTCCTTGAACCCCAAGTTCTACACTCAGGAGTGGCTCACTGGTGGATCGGGGGCCTCACACAGACTCCCTCCTCACATGGATGCAGAGATTGCAAATGGGAGGAAGATAGCACTTAGACGGCTATTTCAGGATAGAGACATGCTTGAGGAGGTGGAGGATGGCTTTGTAGATTTTTCCACTGGCACTGGGAGATTTGGAGGCTATGATGTGCTTAGAGATAGGGAGGGTAAGACACCCTATCGTTGGTGGGCAACTCATGGGGCAACATCCCCTATTCTACAGAAGTTAGCCTTCAGGGTCATCTCTCAAGTTACATCATCCTCTTGTTGTGAGAGGAATTGGAGCACATATGGGAACTTGTACAGTGTGAAGAAGAGCAGGCTTGAGCAGTCCAGGGCAGAGTCCATGGTGTATGTGCACTCCAACCTTCGTCTTATTTACAGGAAGAGGGAGGAGTGGGTGAAGGGAAAGACAAAGATGTGGGATGTCTTTCCTGATGATATGGGTTTGGACAGCAGTACTGAGTTGGCATTAGCCAACATGGATCTTAATGATCCAGTGCTAGAGCCGGTCACTTTTGATGAGAGTGATCGTATAGAGGGGTCATCCTCCACAGCAGCAGATGCATATCGTCAGATGGGCACATTGGGCAGAGAGGAGGAGGAGGGGGAGGAGGATGAGGATCAGGGCAGTGGCAGTGGCAGTGGCAGTGATGAGTATGTTGATTCAGGCATGGAGGAGGACTACTGACATATGGGATTCTCCCATCTTGATCCACCCCTTTTTGTATTTACTATTAGTATTAGACTATTAGTCTATTTGGCATTTGCCAGTGGCCCAGTGCCCAGTGGCATTCCGACATATATGTATACATTTTGATTTTGATGACTTAATGAGAAATATGGTTCCGACATGCATCTGTGTCTCATTGTGATTTGTGAATGACAAATGTGTTGTGAATCGTGATTTGTGAATGACAAATGTGTAATCATTAATGTGTTTTTATTCTAATTTCTATTGAATATTTGTAAATGTTCTAGTTTCTAAATATTTTTGGATCTATATGTCTATATTTTTAAATTTTAATATATTTTAAAAAAATATATATATATGTATATAAAACGTATCCTACGTGTCCTGATTTCGGGGGTCACCGTGTCCGTGTCGGACTCTCGTATTTTCGTGTCCTACGTGTCCCGTGTCCCCGTGTCAGGTGACTTAGTTGGGAGGTGATTTAGTTAATCCATCCAGCAGGTTTAGAGCGGCAGAGAGGAGCTAGAGTTAGGAAGCAGGTAGGTCCCTACAAGTGATTATGTACAATTGTATGGATCTTGTTTCCACTACGATAGGTTGGTACAGTTGTATGAAACAGTCCGTACAGTCATATGTACAGGGCCATACAACAAGCAATAGGCAGTTTTGTGAGAATTAGCAATGGACAGCAGCGGCAGATTCTCTCAACAATGAACAATCAAAACCCTAACGTAATGTGACGAAGAAAATATAACAATGATGCATGCACAAAAACCTGCATAAGGTGAAACCCTAACAGAGATGGACTCAATAATGATATTCTTTATTATCTTCAAGTCAGTGAATACATGAACAATGAGTCTCTTTTATAGAGTTCTTGATACCTAAACCCTAAAACCAAAAACCTAATTATGACCTATTTATAACCTAATAATTAAGTGACCTGAGTCACTTATAAAGTGTGACTTTATTATGCCAGCTAAGCCTTATATCGTAGTGGAAAACATTGCCGAAAAATTGCCGATTTCCCGAGAAATCGCGATTTTTTGGAAAAACAAAAATCGGACCTCGCGATTTTTTGAAAAAATCGGCGATTTCTTCTAAAAAATCGCGAGAAGACTCAAAAAATTGGCATGGAGTTTTAAAAATTAGACCAATTGTTTTCATAAGACATTGAAGCTAGTAACAATAAATGGTAATGTTATCTACTTATCTTTTATTTTCCATTCTTTTACTTAAATTTTAACATTATATTATCTTTTATTTTCCATTCTTTTACTTAACTTATCTTTTATTTTCCATTCTTTTACTTAAATTTTAACATTATATTATCTTTTATTTTCCATTCTTTTACTTAAATTTTAACATTATATTATCTTTTATTTTCCATTCTTTTACTTAAATTTTAACATTACCATTAATTGTTTCAGGATGTTTGAGAGTGGTTCCAACCTCATTAGACTTCATATGCAAAAAGTAGAATTTTAGATCCCATTCAGAATTCAACAGATTTAATAGTTTTCGAGATTTCAGGATTGCAACGTTTCCACTGGATTCTATCATGTATGAGGGTAAGGGATTGGAATTTAATCAAGCACATCAAACTAGGTATGTACCTTGATGTTGGTGGTGATGATGCCTGATTGTTGAAGTTGATTGAACTCCTCTGTTTTGACCTTAATTAAAATATACCCTTCAATTAAGCAAAATCTCTTATTAAGCATGAAAAGCTTTTTCTACCTTATCTTAATGCTTGGATTAGGAAGTTTCATCAAAATTGTAGGGTTTTGACTAATGTCCTTGAAGGATTAACTTCAAGATTCGAGGTAGAGGTAAGGGCTAGAACCTAGAGGAGGGGGGAATGACCAATGTTCCAACCAGTGTTGAAACTTCCAAATTTCCAGTCTTTGAAACTTTGATGTATCAATTTTTATTTGGCATCCACTACATCATATATATCAGTACTTTCTCCATATTTATGTGCCAATGTGTTTATCTAATGTTGTTGTTGCTTTATATGTTTAAAATTCTGAAAAAAATGAATATATTTTGTATTTTTTAATGCTTTCCGCGGTTTGCCGATTTTTGCCGATTTTTTCGCCGATGTTGCTGAGAAGTTGTCTTCAAGACCCTTGCCGATTTTTTGCCGATGCCGATTTTTTCCACTATGCCTTATATTCTAACACCCCCTCTTAAGGCTTACAGTACAATTAAAAAAAATCAGTTAAAACATTCTTCAAGTGCTTCTATTTGACAAACAGTTCTTGGACCAAATAGGGCTCCATCAAGCTGCCTCATAACCTCCATAACGGTGTAGCTCCTGACTTGAATTCCCAAGTTCCCAGATTCCACTTCCTTGAACTCCCGAATCGCGGATCTCCTGAACTTAATTACTGAACTACAATCCACATGCATGTCGTGTTACCTCACTAGTAGATTGCAGTCCACATGCATGTCTCAACATCTAATGAGGGATCATTCCCGAGATCCACAACTCCTGAACGATTTGGGCAACAATCTATGTTGAGCATCACCTACACTTGCTCCCTTCGTTGTCTGCTAAGTGTGGGCCTCTTTAAATCATGAAAACATCATTTGTTTTTATTGTCTTATGTTATGATCAGGCACAGAGATAAAGGCTTTTCCCTTACATAAAAAAATGTTGATGCTGATACAAGGTTGAATCATCAAATATCCCTATGTACATATCTCTATCTTGTTAAAAATCAAAATTGATAGCAGTAACAGACTGTAAATAACAAAAGTGCAGAGATAGCTAAATAAAAATAGAACGCAGCAATTTTTTACGGGGAAACCTTTCAAGGACAAAAACCCCAAAGCAATATAATAATAATTTATCTCAAAATGAGATGTCTGAGTTTTACAACAGCAGGTTGATAAAAAGCCTCTCCAACAAATAGAATTGTTTCATTGACCAAGAAGAACCCTGTTCTGCTGTAGCTGAAGTAGTCTCAAACTTGTACAACCATCCTGTGCTGTTCACTGATGTCTGTTGTGGCCTTTTCCATGGCTGTAGTAACTTGTAGATGGCTGCAAACACTTAGGGATAGACTATGAATGCAACTTAGCTGAACTGAAACATGCCCTAGCAGGGCTCGAACCAGCAGTAGTAACCACAGTGTAAAGAGTGAACTCAGCAGTAACCGTACTGTGAAGAGAACTTAGCAGCAACTGTAATATGAAGATATCCCAGCAGTATGGAGATGACCCAGCAGTAAGAGTAGTATGGTGATAACCCAGCAGTAAGAAATCACCCTTGAATGCTCAGAAAGAATGCCCTAACAGGGCTCGAGTATGCACAGCAATGAGAACCAGTAAATGTATAAACCAGCAAATAAGAAGGTCACCCTTAGCAGGGCTCGGGTATGCACAGTAGCAAGAACCAGTAAGTATATATAACCCAGCAAGTAAGAAAGTCACCCACACATCAAATGACACCACTGTACTGTCTTCTTAACACCACCGAACTGTCTTATTGGTACCACCGAACTGTTCTCAGAGCTGTCTTCAAAGCACACGAATTTATGTTGTAATGATGAGTTTACTTTTTGTATTTATAGTGGAATAATTCCACACAAAATAAATGAGGCCGACTTGCATTCATTAGCCATTAAATTTTTATTTTAATCATTGAGGCCGACCTTCCAATAAATATATATATAACATATATATTTTAATTTCTTCACACCATTCATCATTTTAATTTGTCTTTTCCTTCAATAACGAGTTGACCCAAAATAAATAAATAAATATTTATTTTTCTTCTTCTAACTGGTGGGTTCATGGACCAAGCCAAGTAGTGCTTGGGTTCTATGGTTCTCCAATAAATCATCTAGGTGTTCTTCAAGGTCTTCATGTCCACTCCAAGCGCATCATCATCAGGAGATAAATTAATTGCTTTACTTCACCCTCCCGTTGCCACCAAGTCCAAGTGGAGGAGTACACCACTTGCCCAGACCCGGTCTAGGGCTTACAGTGAAATCCTGGTAACTGACCAGGTACCTCCATTCTCCCAGAGAATGGCTCTTAGCCCCAGGCTGAGCTTCCAGTCCCAGACTGGATCAATATCCTGGTAACTGACCAGGTGCCTCCATTCTCCCAGAGAATGGCTCTCAGCCCCAGGCTGAGTTCCCAGTCCCAGACTGGGTCAATATCCTGGTAACTGACCAGGTGCCTCCATTCTCCCAGAGAATGGCTCTCAGCCCCAGGCTGAGTTCCCAGTCCCAGACTGGGTCAATATCCTGGTAACTGACCAGGTGCCTCCATTCTTTTAGAGAATGGCACTCAGCCCCAGGCTGAGTTCCCAGTCCCAGACTAGGTCAATATCTTGGTAACTGACCAAGTGCCTCCATTCTCCCAGAGAATGGCACTCGATGCTGCTCAAGAAAAATCAACACTCCCTCTCAGCGAGAGGGTCATTCTCTGCAATACCAAGCTTGTCTTGAAAGTGCACAAGCTTTGTCAATGACAGGGGCTTGGTCAATATGTCAGCAATCTGCTCATCTGTACGAATGTACTGGAGCTTCATGGCACCTCGCTGTACCATATCTCTGATGAAGTGGTACTTCATCTCAATGTGTTTTGACTTGTTGTGAAATACAGGGTTCTCTGAAAGCTTAATGCAACTCTGATTATCGCAATGGATAACAGTTGGTTCAAGCTTTCCACCAAACAGGTCAGAGAGAAGCTTTCTAAGCCAAACTGCTTCTCTGCAGGCATCACTGGCAGCAATATACTCAGCTTCAGCTGTGCTCTGAGCTATGGAACCCTGTTTTCTGCTGGACCATGAGATCATGGCTGATTCCAAACTTAAACAGTACCCTGATGTGCTTTTCCGGTTCACTGCACTGCCAGCCCAATCGGAGTCAGCATATCCAAGTAGCATTACCCCACTGTTGGAGGTATATCTAAGCCCATATGTAATAGTACCTCGCAAATATCTGAGCACATGTTTGGTAGCTATCCAGTGTACGTGCTTCGGCTCGGACATGAACTGACTCAATGCATTCACTGTATAACAGATATCTGGTCTCGTATGCACTAGACACATCAAGGATCCAATAAGTTGGCGATACTGAGTAGGATCCACTGCCTGTGAAGAAGTAGCTGAGTCACGTAACTTCTTCAGATTTGATGTCATGGGTACACTCATGGGTTTGCAGTCATGCATCCCAAACCTCTGCAAGATATCAACTGTATACTTTCCTTGAGACAGAAAGATCTCATCTGGCTTCTGCCAGACCTCTAAACCAAGGAAATAGTGCATGAGTCCCAGATCCTTCATTTCAAATTCTGAAGTAAGCTCCCTCTTGCGCTGAGCTATCAGTTGCTCCTCTCTAGTGAGGAACAGATCATCCACATATAGGACTAGAATCAAGACATGGTTCTGAACAACCTTAAAGTAGAGATTGGGATCAGCAGCGCTCTTGGAGAATCCCAAACTGTGAAGGTAACCGTCAATCCTGGCATACCAGACCCTTGGGGCTTGTTTGAGCCCAATACAAAGCTTTCTTTAGTTTGCACACATGAGACTGCATTTCATGTGTCACAAAACCTTCAGGTTGCTCAATGTAGACCTCTTCTTCAACTTCTCCATTAAGAAAAGCTGTCTTTACATCCATTTGATGGAGTTTCCATCCAAAGACAACAGCGAGGGAGATAATAGTTCTGATGGTGGTATACCTGGCAACAGGGGCAAATGTTTCATCATAGTCTATGCCTTCCTTTTGTGAGAAACCACATGCCACAAATCTTGCTTTATATTTCTCATTACTGCCATCAGCAGCATGCTTGATTTTATAGAGCCATTTGGAAGTTACCAAAGACTTCCCTTTTGGTCGAGGAACAATTTGCCACACATCATTTTTCATAATGGAATTATATTCTTCTGTCATGGCATCAATCCATACCTGATGAGACTCTGCTTCTTTGAATGTAGAAGGCTCTGCATCAATGAGCTTACTCATAAGACTTGAGTATTTCTGGGGCATCTTGCTTTCTCTGAATGTCCCAAATGGAGCTTTATGCTTCTCTGCTTCTTGCAATATTTCTCTTGCCCAAGTAGGTCTTCTCTTGGATGGAGGAGCTTCAAGTAGTTCTTCAGCTGGTCTTTCTGGTTCTGAGTAAGCATGAGGTTCATCTTCTTCCTCCCTCTGATTTTCTGAATGAGGAGAGTCTGGAATGTCAGAAAGAGATCCTTCTGGATCTTTTGGAGGCTCTTTGGAGTGGCGAAAAACAGCTTCCTCATGAAATATCACATCTCTGCTGATTTCAATGTACCTTTGACCAGGAACATAGATACGGTAGGCTTTTGTATTTTCACTGTACCCAACAAATGTGCCTTTCTTTTCGGAAGGCTCCAGCTTTAATCTCTTTTCCTTTGGCACATGGATGTAGACTGGAGTGCCAAAGATCCTCATGTGGTCAACTGCAGGTTTCCTTCCTGTAAAGACTTCCTTTGGAGTCTTTTCTCCCAAAATGGCATGAGGACTTCTATTTTGAATATAGACAGTTGTACTAGTAGCCTCAGCCCATAGAGACAAGGGAAGATCTAGATCACATAACATGGCTTTAGCAGCCTCACAGACTGTTTTGTTCTTTCTTTCTGCAACCCCGTTCTGTTGGGGGTTGTAAGGTACGGTCAACTCCCTCTTGATCCCTGCTTCTTGGCAAAAATCATCAAAATCATTTGATTCAAACTCACCTCCATTGTCTGACCTCAAGATGCGGATGTGTCTTCCTGTCTGATTTTCAATCAGCGCCTTGAACTCCTTGAACTTATCAAAAGTTTCACTCTTAGCCTTTAGAAAGTAAATCCAAGATTTACGAGAGTAATCATCAATGAACAGTACATAGTATAAACAACCACTTAAGGAAGGTGAAGACATGGGTCCACAAATGTCAGAGTGAATCAAATCTAAAATCCCTTTTGATCTGCTGTGACTTTTTGAAAAAGACTTCTTTGTATTTTTACCAAGGGCACAACCTTTGCAAATACCACTATGTTCATTAGAAAACTCAGGCATACCTGTAACCATCTTTTGAAGACCAGGGAGAGCTGCATAATGAAGGTGCCCAAACCTGCAATGCCATAGCTCACAAGGGTTGATAGTGTTGTGAACCAATGCTTGAGTAGAATGCCCAGATGCCTTGTAAATGCCTCCCTCTCGAACTCCAATCAATTCTGCTGCACTTAACCTTTCATTCTTTGACCAAAGCAAAACCTTTTTGTCCATGAATATAACTCTATAGCCTTTGTCTTCTAAGCCAGCAACAGAAAGAAGATTTTTCTTCAAACCTGGAATATATAGTATGTCTTCAATGTGCAACATGGTCCCTGAATCAAGTTGAAATGAGACTGAACCCACTCCCTCTATTTTGTAGGTGGAGTCATCTCCAAGTTCTACTTGAGTGTCAAACTTCTTCTTTCTGTAACTTGTAAGGGCTTCATGGGAACCTGTCATATGTTTTGAGGCTCCACTGTCCACCAACCAAGAATTTGAGCTGTTGGTGATGGACCCTGCTAGGGCAGAAATCAAATAGTATTCTTTCCTTGATTCTTCTTGCTTGGAAGACTTTGTATTTTTCTTCTTCTTTGGTTCTTCTTCTTCAGCTGTAGATGCTTGGAATTTTCTTTTGGGCCTTCTCTTTGGCAGCCTACAGTCCCTAGCATAATGTCCCATTTTGAAACAATTAAAACATTTAACTTGTGACATATCAAATTGCCTACCTTGTGGCTTGTTCTCTTTCTTCTTGGGATGGAAAGGCCTCTTGAATTGTTTCTTGGTTTTAGCTGCTAGTGCAAGATTCCCTTCTTTAGGATCGTTAGTTCTGCTTTGTATTCTGCCTTCTTCTTCTAAACAGTCATGCCAAAGTCTCTCAAAATCTGGCTGCGTCTCACGCCCACTAACAGAAGCTAAGAAGGTTTCCCAAGAACTTGGAAGACCATCAAAAACAGTTTGTACAAGATCATCATCATCTACTGTAACCCCAATAGCAGAAAGTTGATCTCTTACCTGAGCAATCTTTGTGAAGAAGGAGGCCACTCCTTCATCTTTTTCCATCTTCAATGTACGAAGTCTATTTTTCAAGACTCTCTTTTGACTGGGTGCTTTCTTCTCGTACAAATTTGTCAAGGTGTCAAAACACTCCTTGGCTGTCTTCAGTGGTGTTATGGCAGGCATTATATTTTTTGACTGAGTCATAGATAATCCTCCTAGCCTTGGCTTGCTTCTTTTTGAATGCTGCCCTTCCTGTGTTTGACGTGGGTTCTTCTACAACATTGATGACCAAGTCATCAAGGTCATTTTCTTCCAAGGTGGCCATAAGCCTGGCTTTCCATGAATTAAAGTTTGCTAAGCCCTCAAGCCTGTCCTCTGGTCTGAAAGAGGTAGAAGAAGCCATCTCTAGTCTGTCTGTGCTGTCCCAAGGTCTATGTAAGACACAGTCAGCTGCTTAAATACTGTGTGCTTTACAAGCAGAGCTCTGATACCATGTTAAAAATCAAAACTGATAGCAGTAACAGACTGTAAATAACAAAAGTGCAGATATAGCTAAATAAAAATAGAACACAACAATTTTTTACAGGGAAACCTTTCAAGGACAAAAACCCCAAAGCAATATAATAATAATTTATCTCAAAATGAGATGTCTGAGTTTTACAACAGCAGGTTGATAAAAAGCCTCTCCAACAAATAGAATTGTTTCATTGACCAAGAAGAACCCTGTTCTGCTGTAGTTGAAGTAGTCTCAAACTTGTACAACCATCCTGTGCTGTTCACTGATGTCTGTTGTGGCCTTTTCCAGGGCTGTAGTAACTTGTAGATGGCTGCAAACACTTAGGGATAGACTATGAATGCAACTCAGCTGAACTGAAACATGCCCTAGCAGGGCTCGAACCAGCAGTAGTAACCACAGTGTAAAGAGTGAACTCAGTAGTAACCGTAGTGTGAAGAGAACTCAGCAGCAACTGTAATATGAAGATATCCCAGTAGTATGGAGATGACCCAGCAGTAAGAGTAGTATGGTGATAACCCAGCAGTAAGAAATCACCCTTGAATGCTCAGAAAGAATGCCCTAACAGGGCTCGAGTATGCACAGCAATGAGAACCAATAAATGTATAAACCAACAAATAAGAAGGTCACCCTTAGCAGGGCTCGGGTATGCACAGTAGCAAGAACCAGTAAGTATATATAACCCAGCAAGTAAGAAAGTCACCCACACATCAAATGACACCACTGTACTGTCTTCTTAACACCACCGAACTGTCTTATTGGTACCACCGAACTGTTCTCAGAGCTGTCTTCAAAGCACACGAATTTATGTTGTAATGATGAGTTTACTTTTTTGTATTTATAGTGGAATAATTCCACACAAAATAAATGAGGCCGACTTGCATTCATTAGCCATTAAATTTTTATTTTAATCATTGAGGCCGACCTTCCAATAAATATATATATAACATATATATTTTAATTTCTTCACACCATTCATCATTTGAATTTGTCTTTTCCTTCAATAATGAGTTGACCCAAAATAAATAAATAAATATTTATTTTTCTTCTTCTAACTGGTGGGTTCATGGATCAAGCCAAGTAGTGCTTGGGTTCTATGGTTCTCCAATAAATCATCTAGGTGTTCTTCAAGGTCTTCATGTCCACTCCAAGCGCATCATCACCAGGAGATAAATTAATTGCTTTACTTCACCCTCCTGTTGCCACCAAGTCCAAGTGGAGGAGTACACCACTTGCCCAGACCCGGTCTAGGGCTTACAGTGAAATCCTGGTAACTGACCAGGTACCTCCATTCTCCCAGAGAATGGCTCTCAGCCCTAGGCTGAGCTTCCAGTCCCAGACTGGATCAATATCCTGGTAACTGACCAAGTGCCTCCATTCTCCCAGAGAATGGCTCTTAGCCCCAGGCTGAGTTCCCAGTCCCAGATTGGGTCAATATCTTGGTAACTGACCAGGTGCCTCCATGCTCCCAGAGAATGGCTCTCAGCCCCAGGCTGAGTTCCCAGTCCCAGACTGGGTCAATATCCTGGTAACTGACCTGGTACAACAGTACAACCATAACTTTGCAAATTCTCTCACAGTAGACTTTCCTTTAAGTCCAGATCTTTTTGCTCTGATACCATGTGAGAATTAGCAACGAACAATTCTCTCAACAATGAACAATCAAAACCTAAGGTAATGTGACGAAGAAAATATAACAATAAGCATGCACAAAACCCTGCATAAGGTGAAACCCTAACAGAGATGGACTCAATAATGATATTCTTTATTATCTTCAAGTCAATGAATACATGAACAATGAGTCTCTTTTATAGAGTTCATGATACTTAAACCCCTAAAACCAAAAACCTAATTATGACCTAATTATAACCTAATAATTAATTGACATGAGTCACTTATAAAGTGTGACTTTATTGTGCCAGCTAAGCCTTATACTCTAACAAGTTTTTCCTGTTTCCATCAAGCAGATTTTTCTTGGTAATTGTCCAGATCAGTTTTTTGGGTGTACCATATAGCTATTAGTTTCATAGCTTGTAGAGGTTTTCTTGTAAGCTTTGATTTGTTAATGAAAAGCTGATTTGAAGGAGTAACTACGTGTGTATTTTGTTTATGCTTCCACTATTTACTTTCCAGCTGAATGTGTGATTGTTGCTATGACAAGAATTTAATTTTTGCAATTAAATAACAATTTTGTTTAGTTGAGAACATAAGGTATTAAGGATAGCAATCACCTAGGGTTTGGAATTTTCACATAGTATAGAGCTTCTTTGATTGAGAGGATCTGAAGTGTTTATGATAATAGAGCAATTGTTGGAACCAGTGTTATCAGAACTGGATGGGAACTGGTAAAACCGGCCAGTCCGACCAGTTCACAGGCCCATCTGGTCCAGTAAGAAGCCTGAATTGGAAAACCCGGAAAAATGAATCAGACTGCCTCTGTTTTGTCTGGTTCCGTATGGAACCAGACCAAAACCGCCAAACCGACCGGTTTTGTCCGGTTCCATATGGAACCGGCCTATCCGTATGTGCCGTACAGCCGTAATAGGGGACCCATTGTTGATTTTTCCTGAGCAGCATCAAGTGCCATTCTCTGGGAGAATGGAGGCACCTGGTCAGTTACCAGGATATTGACCCAGTCTGGGACTGGGAACTCAGCCTGGGGCTGAGAGCCATTCTTTGGGAGAATGGAGGCACCTGGTCAGTTACCAGGATATTGACCCAATCTGGGACTGGGAACTCAGCCTGGGGCTGAGTGCCATTCTCTGGGAGAATGGAGGCACCTGGTCAATTACCAGGATATTGATCCAGTCTGGGACTGGAAGCTCAGCCTGGGGCTGAGAGCCATTCTCTGGGAGAATGGAGGTACCTGGTCAGTTACCAGGATTTCACTGTGGACTTGGTGACCACAGGTGGGTGAAGTAAAGCAATTAAATATCTTCCTATGATGATGTACTTGGAGTGGACATGAAGACCCTGAAGAACACCTGGATGATCTATTGAAGAACCATAGAACCCAAGCACCACTTGGCTTGGTCCATGAACCCACCAGTTAGAAGAAGAAGAAAAAAAATAAATATGTATTTATGTATTTGGGTCAACTCGTTATTGGAGGAAAGACAAAATAAAATAATGAATGAAGTGAAGAAAATATATATATATATATATATGTTATTGAAGGGTTGACCTAAATCAATCCACTAAATGGAAATAAACATCCATAATTAATGCAAGTCGGCCTCTATAATTTAATGGCTAAATGGTGCAAGTCGGCCTCAATGTTTAATGGCTAATTAATGCAGGTCGGCCCCAATAAAAGTGGAATTATTCCACTATAAGTAAAAAGTGAAACTCATCATTCTAACTCACAATTCGTGGTGTTTTTGGAGGACAGCTCGTGGGCAGAGCTAAAAGACAGTTCGCTGGTTCTGATTACTACTGCTGGTTTCTACTTTTGATTACTACTGCTGGTTTCTACTGCTGATTTCTACTGCTGATTACTACTGCTGGTTGCTACTGCTGGTTTCCACTGCTGGTTACTACTGCTGGGTTCTCTATACTACTACTGATTTACAGTTTCTCTAACTCAGCAGTCACCCTAAGCATCAGTTCACCCTCAGCATCAGTTCAGGGAATTTCGGGCAGACCCTCAGCATCAGTTCAGGGAATTTCGGGCAGACCCTTAGCATCAGTTCAGGGAATTTCGGGCAGCAGTAAAACAGTCTGATTTTCGGGCAGCAGCTCTGTGAAAGTTCGGGCAGCAGAAAAATTCAGAATTTTCGAGTACAGTAACTCAGAAAATATTCGGGCAGTAGGGACAGAATTGTTCTGGCAGTTTGATGACTGAACAGACGTGTACAGGAAACTTGTTTTCATATGGGTTCTTCTTGGTCAATGAAACAATTCATATTGTTGGAGAGGCTTGTTATTAGCCTGCTGTTGTAAAACTCAGACATCTCATATTTAAGGAAGATATTTTTGCTGGGGTTTTTATACCTTAAAAAGGTTTTCCCCAGGGTAAACAGTTGTGTTCTTGTGGTTGCATATTGTTCTATTTTTATCTACAGTTAGCTATCTCTGCATTTTTGATATTTACAGTCTGCTACTGCTATCATTTTTGATTTTCAACATGGTATCAGAGCTCTGCTTGTAAAGCACAACAGTGTTTGGGCAACTGACTGTGTCTTACATAGACCTTGGGACAGCACAGACAGACTAGAGATGGCTTCTTCTACCTCTTTCAGACCAGAGGACAGGCTTGAGGGCTCAACAAACTTTAATTCATGGAAAGCAAGGCTTATGGCCACCTTGGAAGAAAATGACCTTGATGACTTGGTCATCAATGTTGTAGAAGAACCCACGTTAAACACAGGAAGGGCAGCGTTCAAAAAGAAGCAAGCCAAGGCTAGGAGGATTATCTCTGACTCAGTCAAGGAAAATATAATGCCTGCCATAACACCACTGAGGACAGCCAAGGAGTGTTTTGACACCTTGACAAATTTGTACGAGAAGAAAGCACCCAGTCAAAAGAGAGTCTTGAAAAACAGACTTTGCACATTGAAGATGGAAAAAGATGAAGGAGTGGCCTCCTTCTTCACAAAGATTGCTCAGGTAAGAGACCAACTTTTTGCTATTGGGGTTACAGTAGATGATGATGACCTTGTACAAACTGTTTTTGATGGCCTTCCAAGTTCTTGGGAAACCTTCTTAGCTTTTGTTAGTGGGCGTGAGAGTCAGCCAGATTTTGAGAGACTTTGGCATGACTATTTAGAAGAAGGCGACAGAGTACAGAGCAGAACTAAGGGTCCTAAAGAAGGGAATCTTGCACTAGTAGCTAAAACCAAGAAGCAATTCAAGAAGCCCTTCCATCCCAAGAAGAAAGAGAACAAGCCACAAGGTAGGCAATTTGATATGTCACAAGTTAAATGTTTTAATTGTTTCAAGATGGGACATTATGCTAGGGACTGTAGGCAGCCAAAGAGAAGGCCCAAAAGAAAAAACGAAGCATCTACAGATGAAGAAGAAGAACCAAAGAAGAAGAAAAATGCAAGGTCTTCCAAGCAAGAAGATTCAAGAAAAGAATACTATTTGATTTCTGCCCTAGCAGGGTCCATCACCAACAGCTCAAATTCTTGGTTGGTGGACAGTGGAGCCTCAAAACATATGACAGGTTCCTGTGAAGCCCTTACAAGCTACAGAAAGAAGAAGTTTGACACTCAAGTAGAACTTGGAGATGACTCCACCTACAAAATAGAGGGAGTGGGTTCAGTCTCATTTCAACTTGATTCAGGGACCATGTTGCACATTGAAGACATACTATATGTTCCAGGTTTGAAGAAAAATCTTCTTTCTGTTGCTGGCTTAGAAGACAAAGGCTACAGAGTTATATTCATGGACAAAAAGGTTTTGCTTTGGTCAAAGAATGAAAGGTTAAGTGCAGCAGAATTGATTGGAGTTCGAGAGGGAGGCCTTTACAAGGCATCTGGGCATTCTACTCAAGCATTAGTTCACAACACTATCAACCCTTGTGAGCTATGGCATCGCAGGTTTGGGCACCTTCACTATGCAGCTCTCCCTGGTCTTCAAAAGATGGTTACAGGTATGCCTGAGTTTTCTAATGAACATAATGGTATTTGCAAAGGTTGTGCCCTTGGTAAAAATACCAAGAAGTCTTTTTCCAAAAGTCACAGCAGATCAAAAGGTATTTTGGATTTGATTCACTCTGACATTTGTGGACCCATGTCTTCACCTTCCTTAAGTGGTTGTTTATACTATGTACTGTTCATTGATGATTACTCTTGTAAATCTTGGATTTACTTTCTAAAAGCCAAGAGTGAAACTTTTGATAAGTTCAAGGAGTTCAAGGCGCTGATTGAAAATCAGACAGGAAGACACATTCGCATCTTGAGTTCAGACAATGAAGGTGAGTTTGAATCAAATGATTTTGATGATTTTTGCCAAGAAGCAGGGATCAAGAGGGAGTTGACCGTACCTTACAACCCCCAACAGAACGAGGTTGCAGAAAGAAAGAACAGAACAGTCTGTGAGGCTGCTAAAGCCATGTTATGTGATCTAGATCTTCCCTTGTCTCTATGGGCTGAGGCTACTAGTACAGCTGTTTATATTCAAAACAGAAGTCCTCATGCCATTTTGGGAGAAAAGACTCCAGAGGAAGTCTTTACAGGAAGGAAACCTGCAGTTGACCAAATGAGGGTCTTTGGCACTCCAGTCTACATCCATGTGCCAAAGGAAAAGAGATTAAAGCTGGAGCCTTCCGGAAAGAAAGGCACATTTGTTGGGTACAGTGAAAATTCAAAAGCCTACCGTATCTATGGTCCTGGTCAAAGGTACATTGAAATCAGCAGAGATGTGATATTTCATGAGGAAGCTATTTTCTGCCACTCCAAAGAGCTTCCAAAAGATCCAGAAGGATCTCTTTCTGACATTCCAGACTCTCCTCATTCAGAGAATCAGAGGGAGGAAGAAGATGAACCTCATGCTTACTCAGAACCAGAGAGACCAGCTGAAGAACTACTTGAAGCCCCTCCATCCAAGAGAAGACCTACTTGGGCAAGAGAAATATTGCAAGAAGCAGAGAAGCATAAAGCTCCATCTGGGACATTCAGAGAAAGCAAGAAGACCCAGAAATACTCAAGTCTTATGAGTAAGATCATTGATGCAGAGCCTTCTACATTCAAAGAAGCAGAGTCTCATCAGGTATGGATTGATGCAATGACAGAAGAATATAAGTCCATAATAAAAAATGATGTGTGGGAAATTGTTCGTCGACCAAAAGGGAAGTCTGTGGTAACTTCCAAATGGCTCTATAAAATCAAGCATGCTGCTGATGGCAGCATTGAGAAATATAAAGCAAGATTTGTGGCACGTGGTTTCTCACAAAAGGAAGGCATAGACTATGATGAAACATTTGCTCCTGTTGCCAGGTATACCACCATCAGAACCATTATCTCCCTCGCTGCCGTCTTTGGATGGAAACTCCATCAAATGGATGTAAAGACAGCCTTTCTTAATGGAGAAGTTGAAGAAGAGGTCTACATTGAGCAACCTGAAGGTTTTGTGACACATGAAATGCAGTCTCATGTGTGCAAACTAAAGAAAGCTTTGTATGGACTCAAACAGTTTGGTATGCCAGGATTGATGGTTACCTTCACAGTTTGGGATTCTCCAAGAGCACTGCTGATCCCAACCTCTACTTTAAGGTTGTTCAAAACCATGTATTGATCCTAGTCCTATATGTGGATGATTTTTTCCTCACTGGAGAGGAGCAACTGATAGCTCAGTGCAAGAGGGAGCTTACTTCAGAATTTGAAATGAAAGATCTGGGACTCATGCACTATTTCCTTGGTTTAGAGGTCTGGCAGAAGCCAGATGAGATCTTTCTGTCTCAAGGAAAGTATACAGTTGATATCTTGCAAAGGTAAGGGATGCATGACTGCAAACCCATGAGTGTACCTATGACATCAAATTTGAAGAAGTTACGTGACTCAGCTACTTCTTCACAGGCAGTGGATCCTACTCAGTATTGACAACTTATTGGATCCTTGCTGTATCTAGTGCATACGAGACCAGATATCTGTTATACAGTGAATGCATTGAGTTAGTTCATGTCTGAGCCAAAGCACATACACTGGATAGCTGCCAAACATGTGCTCAGATATTTGCGAGGTACTATCACATATGGGCTCAGATATACCTCCAACAGTGGGGTAATGCTACTTGGATATGCTGACTCCGATTGGGCTGGCAGTGCAGTGAACCGGAAAAGCACATCAGGGTACTGTTTAAGTTTGGGATCAGCCATGATCTCATGGTCCAGCAGAAAACAGGGTTCCATAGCTCAGAGCACAGCTGAAGCTGAGTATATTGTTGCCAGTGATGCCTGCAGAGAAGCCATTTGGCTTAGAAAGCTTCTCTTTGACCTGTTTGGTGGAAAGCTTGAACCAATTGTTATCCATTGTGATAATCAGAGTTGCATTAAGCTTTCAGAGAACCCTGTATTTCACGACAGGTCAAAACACATTGAGATGAAGTACCACTTCATCAGAGATATGGTACAGCGAGGTGCCATGAAGCTGCAGTACATTCGTACAGATGAGTAGATTGTTGACATATTGACCAAGCCCCTGTCGTTGACAAAGCTTGTGCACTTTCGAGACAAGCTTGGTATTGCAGAGAATGACCCTCTCGCTGAGAGGGAGTGTTGATTTTTCTTGAGCAGCATCGAGTGCCATTCTCTCGGAGAATGGAGGCACCTGGTCAGTTACCAGGATATTGACCCAGTCTGGGACTGGGAACTCATCCTGGCGCTGAGAGCCATTCTCTGGGAGAATGGAGGCACCTGGTCAGTTACCAGGATATTGACCCAGTCTGGGACTGGGAACTCAGCCTGGGGTTGAGTGCCATTCTCTGGGAGAATGGAGGCACCTGGTCAGTTACCAGGATATTGATCTAGTCTGGGACTGGAAGCTCAGCCTGGGGCTGAGAGCCATTCTCTGGGAGAATGGAGGTACCTGGTCAGTTACCAGGATTTCACTGTAGGCCCCAGACCGGGTCTGGACAAGTGGTGTACTCCTCCACTTGGACTTGGTGACCACAGGTGGGTGAAGTAAAGCAATTAAATATCTTCCTATGATGATGTACTTGGAGTGGACATGAAGACCCTGAAGAACACCTAGATCATCTATTGAAGAACCATAGAACCCAAGCACCACTTGGCTTGGTCCATGAACCCACCAGTTAGAAGAAGAAGAAAATAAATAAATATGTATTTATGTATTTTGGGTCAACTCATTATTGGAGGAAAGACAAAATAAAATAATGAATGAAGTGAAGAAAATATATATATATGTTATTGAAGGGTTGACCTAAATCAATCCACTAAATGGAAATAAACATCCATAATTAATGCAAGTCGGCCTCTATAATTTAATGGCTAAATGGTGCAAGTCGGCCTCAGTGTTTAATGGCTAATTAATGCAGGTCGGCCCCAATAAAAGTGGAATTATTCCACTATAAATAAAAAGTGAAACTCATCATTCTAACTCACAATTCGTGGTGTTTTTGGAGGACAGCTCGTGGGCAGAGCTAAAAGACAGTTCGCTGGTTCTGATTACTACTGCTGGTTTCTACTTTTGATTACTACTGCTGGTTTCTACTGCTGATTACTACTGCTGGTTGCTACTGTTGGTTTCCACTGCTGGTTACTACTGTTGGGTTCTCTATACTACTACTGATTTACAGTTTCTCTAACTCAACAGTCACCCTAAGCATCAGTTCACCCTCAACATCAGTTCAGGGAATTTCGGGCAGACCCTCAGCATCAGTTCAGGGAATTTCGGGCAGCAGTAAAACAGTCTGATTTTCGGGCAGCAGCTCTGTGAAATTTCGGGCAGCAGAAAAATTCAGAATTTTCGAGTACAGTAACTCAGAAAATATTCGGGCAGTAGGGACAGAATTGTTCTGGCAGTTTGATGACTGAACAGACGTGTACAAGAAACTTGTTTTCATCTGGCTTCTTCTTGGTCAATGAAACAATTCATATTGTTGGAGAGGCTTGTTATTAGCCTGCTGTTGTAAAACTCAGACATCTCATATTTAAGGAAGATATTTTTGCTGGGGTTTTTATACCTTAAAAGGTTTTCCCCAGGGTAAACAACTGTGTTCTTGTGGTTGCATATTGTTCTATTTTTATCTACAGTTAGCTATCTCTGCATTTTTGATATTTACAGTCTGCTACTGCTATCATTTTTGATTTTCAACACCCATGGGTTCCAAATTAAAAAAAAAAACATAAAAAATCTCTCCTAAAGCGTCTAACCTAACCCTAAGCCCTTACTCGTGCCATTTAAAGACTTACATATGACCATGACTGTTCATGGTTTAACGCAACTTTAAAGGACAGATTTAAAGCAATTCCAATTTAGAAATAAACACCTATTTTTCATGGATGATTGTAATAGTATTGTTATCACATATATAGTAGCCGGGCTACCATACATTTCTTGTCAGATTCCAGTACACTATTCGACTAGTTCCCTTACATTGAGATGCTGAGATGAGCATCTATATTGGATCACTATCAGATTTTGGACAGTATATCTATTCCCCATTGACATGACTGAGTCTCAGGACACTCAGAGAGATGATCGATGTAGCCATTATACTATTTGTACAGAGCAGTCAGTAGTGCCCAGAGTTACTGTAGCAGTTTTAGAGGACAGATGATGGTTCAGAGGATGAGCATTCAGGTATATGATTCAGCAGGTATATCATAGTGTTGTGGTTATATTGCTTTTATATTTATTTTTATAGCATGTCTTAGCACTTAGTGTCATGATCTGGCGATCATATAGATATGTGGACCTGGTTGATCTTTTTATATATATTCTATTGTCCCTACTCAGACTTAGAAGTTCACTATTCATACTCATTGGTTTTACCCTCCTTAGGGAGAATAGAGGTGATCATTCCACCATACCTTGGCTTGCTAGTGTTGGCTCCATTATTCATTGTCTTCATCCATCCATTGCCTACCTTTTAGTTTATCACCCTGACTTACTACTTGACTAGTGACATTGAGGACCTTTTCCCCACTTTAGCCTTTGTATTGGATGAGCTTCCTTGTTTATTGTGTCTCGGCTCTGAGTTGGTGACAAAACTTACTTATGGTGAGTTGGAGTTCCTTGTGAATTCCCCCTAGTCACTAAAGATGTGTTGGCTAAACCTGAAACTTTTAGTGCTGCCATGAATACAAAATCTGGAAAAATGAAATGCTATATCTTGTATGAAAAGCCCGTTCATGCAATGTGTTTCTAAACATACATGAATGAAAGGCATGCAAATGAAAGTGGCCATGAAAATAAATGTTATATCTTTTGTGAGATAGATACCTAGGTAAACAAGCTGTCTGTGACACACCTAGAAGTGCTCAGGTAAACAAGTGCCTTAAAAACACACCTACAACAGAAAGCCTCAAATAAATGTAAATCTATGCAATGTGTTTATAAACACACATAGATCAAGGCTATGGAAACTTCAGGCCCAAAAGCAATGGAACTTAAATGCTATATCTAAATAATTGCTGGCCTCATTTGTATTATGGATTGTGCGCATCTGTTGAAGGTGAATAAACCCTCTTTGAACAACTCATCCATTTGTGAGACACCGCCATTCCTTGTGTTGTTGCTGATTCAATATATACTATGGTGTGTATTCCCTTTCCTTGTTCCAAAGTGTCACAATGTTAAGTCAGTCAAGTCATCCCTTATCCTAGCCAGTTATTTTAGCTTTCACCCTTCACTAGCAAATTGATCACAGCTATGAAGTGAGTATGGTCCTGAAAGTCTAGTCTGAGTAATAATAATAATTAATGACATTATATATTTGGATCTAGATCGCCAGTAATGATTACTTTGTGTTATAATTGTTATTTGAATAAGTTGTAGAGCATGAATTAACCTTTGACATTTTGCAGCAGCTTCTGATGATGGTATGAGTTATATTTGGTCATGTTGACTTGGTCAAACTTAGTTTGACCAAGGTCAACCATAGGACATGAGATGGTTGGACCTTGTGATGATATGGATAGATGATATATGGTCTATGGACGTGTACATGATGATTCTATGCATCAGATACATGTTTATGATGATGATTCATGGTTTACAGCATTATTTGATCATTTACAGATTATTATTATTTGACCTATTCCGATATATTGGATATATTATATGATCATGTAGAGATTCATATGGTGTATGAGTACACATCTTGGATAGATTTGGACCTTCTGAGTCCAATGAGACAGTCTGTTTTCAGTTTCGGGCAGTTACAGTGATGATTAAGCCTCAGTAGGCTATCCCAGTGCAGTTTTTGGTCTGTCGGAGACCCTGTTAGAGCAGAGATGGTTTTTATTTTGGTTGACCTAGGGCACTGTGCTTGGAGGGGGTGGTGTCCAGCCACTTGTTTTTACCATATTACCCCCCTCACGGACACACTGGTGCCCTCACCTTGATAGCGCAGGCACTCTAGGAGGTAGTTTGGGGGCAGTTTCATGCTTCTCGAGGCATTTCAGGATTGGTAGAAATGGCTATTGAGGAATTTGATTTGGGCTACTGAGGCAATGTCTTGGCATGGGATGATTAATGATGATGGGTTGATGTCTTCCAGACCTTCTCCAGTAGTTTCAGCTTCATCGGGGCCCACATCCATCACTTATGGCACTTTCTGATGATTTCTGAGGCCTCTTAAGGCCCACGATTTGTCCATAGAGGCACGATTTGGTATATTGATGACTATTTTATTATTATTGTGCTATGGGGATTGACCAAGGGTGGCTTAAAATTACCCCTTGGACCCACCATAAGCTTCTTATTATATTTTGTCATCATGATATGGTGGGATTCCCCTCTCCTAGGACGATTTTGTCCACTTATGTTATATTTTATTAGTGATCCATGTATTTTTATTGTTGAGCTCATGTCATCCATTGATTAGACATTTGTATCTTTTAATCTTAGCCACTCATTCAAAAAGTGGTTAGGATTTTGGTGCATCTCCTATCTATTTAAAGGAGGGAGCCTCTCATTGTAAAGGGGTCTTTGGCTCTTGAAATCTTGATATAGAAAAATTCTCTTGTGGAAATTCTTGTGGTCTCCTTTGCATCTAGTGTTCTTAGATGGTGATTGGAAAGTCTATTGCATCCTAGCATTTGGGTATTTGTGGTAAGATCTATCTTTTGGAAATCTTTGTCTTGTCTACAGGAGGGCGACTTCAACTAGGGCGATTTTGCAAGGCTTCTTCAAATCGATCTTCTTGGCATTCGCTTGTATCAGGGGGGTTATCATTAGTATCATTGTGATCTATGCTATCTTTCTGTTATTTCTCTTGTGGCATTAGTCTTATCTCTTGTCTACAGTAAATCTGATATTGTTGACGTTTATTGTGCAGGAGAGAGGGCGCATTGGCTTCCTTGAGCAAATCGCACTTGATGAGATCTACTTCAAATTGCTTCAAATTGATCGGGGTTTGCATAGATCATCATCATCAAGGCATCTACAAGGTTACCCAGGTAAGATCCATAGGTTTTGTTCTTCTTTTCTTGATTCCAATCCATTGGCACAACACATAATTGAAAACCCTAATTAATCAAAACCCCCATTTTTTACATTTTTGCAGATCTACTAAGATCTAGTGGCTTTTTGGGTAAGACATTTAAAACCCACCTCTATAGTATCCACGACATCCCGGATCTATAGTTTGGTGAGGATTGGCCTCCATTTGACCCTCTTCCCAAGGCACTTAGCCTCTCCAAGCAAGGGCGCACTTCTTGGTTTGGGTGGGTTAACCTAGATCTAGTATGTGGGTAGTTGAGATTTCACCTGATCTACAATCTACATATCCAATAACCTACCCCCAAATTATCACTTTTCTGATTTCTACCTTGTGTGCCCTATTCCACCTTTTAAGGGATTTAATCCCCATTTTGGGACCACTTGGTATCATAAAACTCAGATCTAGTAAGATCTAACCATTGGATTGCCTTGATATCCTGGATCCACATTGTCACTTACTTAAACTACTTGGATCTAAAGCTTGGATGCCATTGGGCTTGTCTTGATCCCATTTATCACACTTTTAACCTTCCTTGGGCAAAGTCGCACTTCCTTGGGAGATTGAGTTGGTCCACTTCTAGGACATGGGTACATGAGATTTTGATGGATTTGGAACAAGCACACCTTGAAACCTAGGTCTAGTAGGTCACTTTGTGAAATCTTGCCTTGGGGATAGCATTCCTTGTTTTAAGGGATTGTGGTCCCCTTAGGTCACCTCACGAATTATTAGATCTAGACACATCTATTCATCAAATCTTTAATAACCCACTTGTCTTATGCCATAGGGGTCATCAACCATAAGTTAATCATTTCTTGACTCCATTCATCCCAATTCCCAAGGCACTGATCTCTCTCCAAGTCAATTCGACTTTCCTAGATTGTTAGATTAACTTGTGGTTTGATCCTTGTTTGGTGGACTAAACCCTTTGATGTTATCATATCTCATGATCAAGCTTGTCACTTGTACTAGTTATCCCCATTTCAACCCCTAAACTACCCTGCATTGGACACGGTTCCCAAGGCAGTGGATTTTCTCACATTGAACTAGTACCTCTAATCCAGGATCTCATTTCAAATACAATAAGTCACTCTCACATTGAAGATGAACCAAAGCTATACTCATTGAACCCCTTACTTGTCTTGTGACTTTATCCTTAGGTCTAGGATACACCATACACCTTAAAATACTTCATTCATATTTCAATTTGGGTGTTTTGGTTTGATCTCTCATGTCGGGAGTAGATCTGGGTCTCCCCCTTTGTTATTTGGGCTAGATAGCATAAAGTGAAGGTTGCCTCAATTGGTATGACAACCATCTATTGGAGGTCGAGGTGATCGTGGTATCCACCTTTGAGTTGTCCTTCCCTAGTGCCATCCATTAATGGATACACCCACAGGGGCAACTACAGTTTAGGTGATAACAAGTATCATAGAGGTACTGGCGCCTGTGGAGATCTGATTTGACATATTGAAGGTGATTTTCCGTGGTCATCTCTGTTTGGAGCTGACCTGTGTCCACATGCTTAGGGTGGACATGTTCATTTCTGTTTGGAGCTGACCTGTGTACACATGCTTAGGGCCGACCTCTGCCATTTTGGATTGAAGAAGGGTATATAAAATACCATGTGTGCACTAATTTCGTTGGTCACTTCAAGTGTTGTATTTCTTTTGTTTTGAACTAGCAATAAAAGGCACCATTCTGTGGTTATTATAAATGCAGTTCCAGTGTATGTTTGGATTGGTCTATGCCAATTTAAACAAGCAGTCAGGGCTTCACACATTGAAGTCTGAGTTGAGGGGAGTTTGCGTGGCAGATAATAAACACATGTGTCAGTGATATGGGACTTGATGAAGGAGTGAACCTTGTAGAATTGCTAAACAGGGAAGTTTCTTCAGTTGGTTCGATTCATGCAACTAGTGATCAGTTTCTCACTCAGTTAACTCCAGCACAGGCTTACTTTTCTATCTGTTTTCCAGTAGTTAGTAATCTATTTTTAGGAAGATAGGTCGCAGCAGTTATGACTTATGAGGAATATAAGGAAGGCATTCATAACAGTTTATGAATAGAAAAGGTAAGTGGACTGTGAGATAGGTTATGGTTTAGCGCATTATGGCAGGCACATTTCCAATGACCAGCATAAAAGTTTTATTAAATATTTTCTGAAGGACGCAATTAAGGAGATGATGATACAGCTGGTTGGATTGGTGACATGCAGCCCATAGATGTATGCGGATTTTGTAGTCAAAGTAAAGCCCATGGGACAGTGATGTGTTAGTTTGAGGATAGCGTGCATCAGGGCATTTTTAGTTTAGAAGTCCCACTTATCCTCTATTTTTGGCAGTACACACAGGCATTCAGAGGTCTAAGGTGTAGCTTTCAAGGAAACAAAGTTCTATAAAGTTGAAAAAACTTCACTGTAAAAGGGTTGGATCCCCAAAGATTCAGTTTTCATTGTAATTCCAGAGGATTCGGGAGATGAATAAAGCTCGAGTGATTGATGCACATGTTGTCTATGTGCTTGAACCTTGAATAATGTGTCTTTCAGCTTTTTCGTTATGGGTTGTTTAAGACTAGTTAGCAAATCTAGAGGATCCCTACCTGTGATTTTCTTGAACTATTGCAGATTTCAATGAACATCCCAAGCACTTGATGATCTGTGAACATCCCAAGCACTTGATGATCTGTAGAGTGGAGAGATATGCTCCTTAGCTGCCTAAAAGCCACCAAGATAAGGCTGTTCATCAGCATCAATCACAGGGTTTAAGTTATATTTTGTTTGTGTGGTGAGATTCTTCCATTGCAGAAGTCTTGCCATTATCCTCCATTTTCACTTGGATTCATGCTCTTGCTTGATTTTGGCGTTATCTTCCCTTGGTAGGCATTGATCTGCTATAAATCCTCCCATCTAGCTCCATTTTGACATAGCAGTTTCAGGTACCTGTGACCGAAACCCTGTTGCATCATCAGAACCTCAGGAAGGTAGGCTGGACAATTTGATTAAAAAATTCAATAGGTTTGCAGGTGTAATGCAAACTTTGAGCGATAAGGTGAATTAATTGGAAAGAAATCAGCAAGGAACCAGTTTGGCCGCTCGTCCTTTCCAGCCTACGGGACAATATCAAAGAAGACCTTCTCTACCAGATAAATGAGGTGAGGATCAAAATCTTTTGATTCCTTTTAACACTAATAATTGTGCTGCTGTCATCTCTCTGTTTGCTTGGTGCAGGGCTTGCCAAGCACCTCACAGAGTCCAAATAAAAATGGGTGTGGTGAATTTGAATATTCGATGAATGATGTTCATGGGGATCGGCATGAGGAAGTAGTAAATGAGCCAAAAGAGGCATTAAATGTGTTTTGGACAGTTGAAAGTGAGCAGATTTGTGCTCAAGCCTAGGTTGGTCCAGGGAATATTTTGCTAGTGCCTGATAAACAGTTTGCAGCCCTGAAAAGCTGCATTAATGTTCCTGAAAATGCTGTCTTGAAGCATGCAACCAGGCCACTAGAGCATGAAATTCAAAGGAGGACTGCTACCATGGTTGCAGAGACACAAAAGATGTATAGCCTGAGGAAAAAAGGGGGCGGATCTAACCTAAGTTTGCTGCCCATACACGAAGAAAATCAACAGCAGCATGCTGATTTACAACCACTTTTTTTCCAGGTGCTAGTTTTCAATTTTGATCTTGCACAGTGTTACTAACTTACTGCTCAATTTGTTCGTAAGCGAAAAATATCCCAACCCACTAGCACAACCTAGGTGGCAACAAAGGTTGCTCTTCATTGTCACCTCAACTGACAAGCTTTCACATCAAGCCTAAGTCTAACCAAGCCTACGGGGGTATTCAAACTTAATTGTTTCTTTTATCACTTATGCGTAGATGGAAGATATGATAATATTGGAGTTAATCTAGACTAGGCTAAGCACAACTTAAGTGTAAATGTAGCTCATGTACTTAGAGAAAGCTTAAACAACATATAAAATAATCATTCACAATAGATGTTCAAACTTAGCAAATGAATTTACTTATGATAATAAATAGCAAGTAGTAAACTCAATAGGCAATGATTCACAAGATATCAAATATGAACAAGAAGCAATATGAATAAGACCAATAACCAAATCCACAAATAAGATCTACAATTAACAATGTGTCTTAGTTATTTAACTAAATCAATTATATTCTTATTAATTATGCACAATAATCATTGATTTAGAAATGCTAGCAATAACCACTTATGCTAGATAAATCCAAATGCCAAATTTAAAGATCCATAACCCTGAACCACAATTTAACATTTAAAATTATGAGTTTTAATGATTAGAGCTTGAAGGGTTTAGTGGTTATAACTATTGGAAATTTCAACTTTGTGTTTTATGATTAAATTTTTGATATAACAAGGAAAATAAATTTTGGAAATTTTGTCCAAAATGCAGAAAATACAGAAAAATGCCAGCATTAAATACGTTAGTATAAATGCCCAAAATAACACTTTGATTTTTCCCAACTAATTGCTACAATTTTTAAGTAATATCTTGCTGAGAAAAAGCAGAAATTTACAACAAAGTAATTTTTCTAAATTGAGGATAAAACAATGAATTTTCTAGAATTATTAAATCTGAAACTTTTCCTATATAAAAATCCCAGATTTCAGAAATTTCAGAAATATCTCAAGAAAAGACTAATAAACTTGTCTAATCATAAGATAAATACTAAAATTTCCGAGTCTAGTGATTTTCAATGAAGCACATAATTTATTCTTATTTTTTATAAGTTATTTTGTGAAATAAGTCTGAAAATTGAGATAAAACCATAGAAGTAATTTCCAGATTTTTATTTTATGTTAGTTTTTCCAAAATAAAATGTCTAAGCTATTAACCAATGAATCATTAGCAACTTTCTGAATTTTAATAAGTTTTTCTATGAAGAGAAAATTGAAAAATAAAAGTTCTGTGTAAGATATTCAAGGTTTCCCAATAGATCTAAGTGAAATCTAAATTCTTTTTATTTTTTCTCTTAGTGTTATGCTTCACCAAACAAAACAAGTAAGGAAAAGAGATTTAATTTTTGTTTTATGGATGGTTCCAAGAGAAATAAGAGAGATAAGTGCGTTACCTTTCCTTTGGGCTATGGAGTCAATTAAGAGATTCCCCAATGGACTTGTTCCGCACAAAGATCACCTAGGAAGAATAAGTGCTCAAGGCCTCCAACCCGTCATAGATGTATTAGAAGTTACAAAATGCAAATCGTAAAGGGAGGATAGACTCTGTTACCCCTTTTTCAACAAGGAGTGATTTGATCAGTTGTTCCTGAAATTGGATTTGTGGCTTCGACTAAGATCATTGGTCAGATGTCCTTCAGCATATATCAGATGGTCTACATGCCTTGGATGTACCTAGCAAGAGACAATGTTTGATCCTTTACGTGTAGTGACATCTTTAACCCTCATTTACTCTTAGCATGATTTCTTATATAACGATATGTTTGCATGGTTGTTACTTTTATGCTCGTATAATGATTCATATGCTTAAAACTGTTACTTATGTCATAGTCTTTCTTTGGTGTGCTTTGCCTTAGAAGTGTGTTAGTTCGAAAGTTAATTTGTACTTTAGTAAACTAAGTTAAAGTGTTTTTATCCACTTCATAACATTTTACCTAGCCATTTTCATTTCCATTAGCTAATTCATCCATCTCCTTCATTTTCCCTTTTATGAATGATTTGTCATTAGTGATAATCTAAGGTCTCATTATTATTCCCATCTATGAATACCTCAGATAAAGTGAAAAAAGTCTAGTACTCTTAAGGGTGATGCTCATAAATTAAATGTAAACACAGATGGAAAATTATGGGGGATACTTCCCTTTCAAAAATGTCAAGTTCCCTTGTCCTAGGTTATCATAGCCAAATTTGACGCAAAAAAGAGGCTAATCCAATGAAAGGGCTATGAAATGTAAATAAATGAAATATCAAAAGAAAAATAAAATAAAGGGATCGCAATATGAAGGTGCAAGGATGGATGACCCATACAACACTTCTTTAGGCACACATGTGAAATAAACATATAAAACCCTAACTCTTGAAAGTTAAGGATAGACCTATCACTCTTATATTGCTATGATAGTTATTTCATAAAGACCCCCTTTCTTCCGTAGTACATAATTCACTTCATGCAACCTCACTTGATTTAAGTAGCTAGGCTATACATTTTAACTTAGGGGTGTCACATCTAATAAGGTTTTAATAGGATCACATCAAGGTTAGATTGGATGAGTTAAGGTTAAAGAAGTCATTGAATTGTTAGAAGGGTATGAATGTAACTTTATTTTATGTTTGATAACATTGGCTCCATACACTTAATGTGGTATGTTTTATGGTTATTAGGCGCTTCCCTATGGAGCACTACCCTTGGCACACTTGTGGATAGGACATTTTTGGAGGGGTGTTCTAACTTCAGGAGTAGTCATCTTTTGGAAAATTGCCTGAAATTGTGCCATCTCAACACCGTTTGATGCAAAATGGTTGCGAGATTTCCAAAAAGTGGTTATAATCAATGTTGCATGACTCGAACTCGAAAAAGACTCTGTTGGCATATGACTCTTAGACTCTGGAAGACCTCGGGAAAGACTCGGGACAAACTCAGCGAGACCCAACAAATAGCAAAAAAAATAAAAATATTGTACATTTTGGGCACAAAAAAGAGGTTAAAAGCATTTCCAATCCATATAAGCTATAAAACTACAATTTATGCAATAATTCATAACATTGTCTCATAAACTATAATTATACGACATAACACAATCAATTTTTGTATGCAAAAATGTAAATAGTGATCATAAACCATAAATCATAGCGAGAAACATAAACCATACTGATTTAAAAATCAGATTGGTGCAAGTTCAAAAGACAGTCTCATAACAGAAATAGAAAACCAAAATAGACAATTTCTCCATGTACTCGAGTCTCATGCCTAACCATGAGTACGCCTACAATAAGTCCTCGAGGAGCTAGTGCCAACATCGACAGATTGAAGCAACTGTGAAGTAGGTGTATTTTGAGTTACCATTTGAGATAACACACTAGAGGGATCCTGAGTCTCTTCATCAAGCCAAGCCAAATCATCAAGGAACTCCTCCTCCACAACCCACTCAGACTCTAAATCAATATCATCCAATAAAATTGGATCTAGGTCCTTCGGTTGCATTTGTTTTGTGAGCATCTGAAGGTTGTAATAGATGGAAACCAACTTTTCCAACCTCTCATGCTCCAACCTGTTCCGCGTTTTGCTGTGGATGTGCTCAGATACCGACCAATTGCGTTCACAACCTAAAGCGATGTAGGTTGAATCAGAACTCTGATGGCGAATTCTTGTAATTGTGGTGCTTCAGAGCCACAATCTATCCACCAATGGTCTATAAAAGTTAAAAACAACGACGATTACAAGTTTTGCAATGCCAAAATTGAAAAAGAGAACTAGCAAATTTACAAGCTAAGTTCTAAGTCTAACAATTTAGTTTTTACAAATTGAATCTTACATGGCAGTTTCTTGTCCTTGAGTTGCTGGGTTGAGCTGAATCCAAACATGCCAGATGCTTCTTTGTACATATCTCGTTGCAAGTTGATTTTGTCTAGAATTTTTGGATCCGAGAACATCTTCTCAATGCATATCATGACACCTCTCATCACCTCCTAATCTCTTTGAATGCTAGAATTTGGATGATAGAATAAGCTTAGATTGAGATATGCTCCCGCTGCATGCAATGGTGAATGTAGCTGCCTGTCCCACCTGGAATCAATAATTTGCCATATAGGGAGATATTTTGATGAATCCCCCTTGCAGAAAGTCTTAATGGCCTCTTTGGCCCTATCCAGGCCCTCATAGATGTATCCCATTGCAGGTTTATCTCCATCCATGATCCTCAAGACTTTTACAAATGGCTCAGTGAAGCTGACAATCTTAGTGACTTTCTCCCACAAATGATCTCCTAAGAGAGATAACTTCACAGCAATTGCATCTTCCTTTGTGCTATCTTTCCAAAATATCCATTCCTAGCTACAAAACATCCGTCTTAAAGCTTGGTACTCATTCAGAAGGTTTTGAAGGGAAAGAAAGGTTGTGGCAAACCGTGTGATAGCAGGGCGACTGAGTTCACCCTCTGTGTATTCCCTCATAAGGCTCAACACCCAAGCATGGTTATAAATGAACTTGGTTATTTGTTTGCACTCTTGCACAACTGCTTGCACCCATTGCATCTTTCCAATGGCCTCCAACATCAAGTCTATGCAATGGGCAACACATGGAGTCCAAAAAATGGTGGGGTATTTTGCAAAAAGCAACCTTCCAGCTGCCACATAATTTGTAGCGTTGTTCATGATTACCTGGACAACATTTGTTACCCCGACTTCCTCCACAACATCAGACAACAATGATAAAATCAGATTTGCATCCTTTACATGTGAGGATGCATCAATGGATCTTAGGAACATGGTTCCTTTAGGGCAATCTATAACAAAATTGATGATTGTTTTGCCCCTTTGATCTGTCCACCCATCAGACAAAACTTACGTGCAACTTGTAAACTTCCATGACTTTTTAATGGTCTCCAATTGTTCCTTAACACACCCGAGCTCCTCATATAGATCTTCCCCCCTAAGTGATTTATAGGAGGGGGCTTTGTATTCAGGGCCAACACCTGCAATGGCATCTACCATGGACTGATAAAAATAAGACTTGGCATAGTTAAATGAAAGGCTGTTATGGTACCAAAATCTCCTCACTGCCATGTCCGCCTCTTTCTTCTTCTTTTCATTGGAGCTCTCCAAGGATAGCTGAGATCTTGGAGTTGTAGGAGGAAGGAAGAACGAAGAAGTTACACTTTTGTTTGCTGCAACAATTGATGTGGACCCTCCTGTGCTTGGTCTTGCATTTGGTGGTCCCATAGAAAATCTACCTATCATGGAAGTTTCAAACTTGTATCTTGCCCTCTTTTCACTCTGTTCTCTAATGGTATCCAAAGCATTTGCCATTTCTGCTATGACTTCATTGGTGGCATTTGTCACAAACCACCACATCTTTGCAAACAATTCTTGCAAGGTGGTACTTCAACCTGTTTATGTCCCTAGACATTTGGTTGGAGCATAAATTGCAAATGACACTTTGGTCATCATCGGGATTCACTCGGACACAATATTTCCATGCCGGATCAAGAGGCCTTCTAGCCTTAGGTGCCATGGAATCTGGATTGAAAAAAATATGTTCTATATCAATGTTTCAAATTTAGATTTTAAATTGAATTTAAAAAAAATGTGGCCTTGTGTCAACTAATGAAATATATTATGTAACAACAGAGAGAAGATATATAACTAGTTTTATCAGTTATTGAATACTACAATGTTCCAAACTTCCATATGATAAATTATAATACATTTCACCCGTGCTTTCATCATCCTCTTATATTTCAATTTATCTCTTTGATATTCAGTACTTTTCACTATCATTCCTAGATTTCAATGTTTACTTTTGATTCATTATTTTTTAACTCTCCAAAGGTTTGACTTTTACCAACATTAATTTGAAGCGAGAAAACAAATGAGAATGGAACAAATGCAATATCAATTTCATACATGAAACATTATAGGAGAAAATAATTTCCAATCAAAGAGAAGTAAAATTTAAATGCCATACCAAAATCAGCAAAAAAGGCCCAATTTGTTTCCAAGAAGTAGATTAATACAATGGCATATAATGCTAATGTTTTGCAAAATTGTATTTTTATTTTTTACTATGTAATGATATATGAATGATCTTGGTTAGGAGATATGATGTTATTATTAATAACGTCATATCTCCTAACCAAGATAATAATATCATATCTCCTAACCAAGATCCATCATGATTGTAGCACCAACAATCAACAAATGAAATGAGAGGAGAGAGCTCTTTATATAGGATGAGAGACTCAATCTCTTTTCATTAAACAATTAATTTTTCTTTCTAGAAGACTCAAAGCTCTAACTAAATGACTCAACCCTAACAACATCCCTCTTCACATGGTAAAAAATAATTAAAATATCAGAGAGAGGCTTGGACAAGTCAAGGAGGTGGGACGAATTGTCTAAGGGAGGGAAACAACTTGCTTAGACGGGGATGAATAGGCTAAAGGAGGGGCCGATTTGGTGGTTTGAGGAAGCTTTTAGCTTCTTTTTGGCACGTGTGGGAACAAGGAGGCCTAAAAACACTCCAACAACCTCTCCAACGTCTAGATGAGGGTCAAATCAAGTCATAGGAGGCCATACGATTTGAGTGAGCCACATGTGTCCTAGGAGAGAGGTACGACTCACATGTGTGAGGAAAAAGGGGGATGTTTTCCTTGCTAGAGGGGAGTGTTGGTTGATCTAAGGGCATGGATGAGTCTAGGATGATCTGAAGGCTAGAAAAGGCACAAAAAGAAGGGGGGCATTAGCCTAGGAGGCTTGCTTAGGTGGATGCATTGATATACATGAGACCTGCATACAAATATGTTGAGGATCTAACATTAGAAGGGGGGACTTTGAGTTATAATGTTAATGACAAATTATAACATTAAGCTCAAAGTTAGACTTAGGAGAAGGCCATCCTAACCTTCTAACTTATTTTTTAACCTCTAGGATATTAAATCATCACACAACCATGTGCAAGAGGGGCTTCTAGGACTCTAGACCTTATGTGACATTAAATAAGTGTCCATGGTGACCAAATACATCAGATGTTTGCATTACATTGATTCATAGGGCTCAGGTCCTCACACTTGTGTAATGAACCTCCCAAATGGCATGTGTGACTTCAAATAATTCCCCAAATGTGGCATGTGTGAACTCTAATGTGAGAGTAACGTCCATCATGAATAATACAAATTAAATTATTAAGACAAATGTGATGGATGCATGAAAATGTGTGCCCAGCGAGATGAGCACTCCACTAAGTAACATATCCAACATCATAACAAACCCAACCAAGTGTGAACATTATCAAAATTAACTAGGACATTCAAGCAATCCACTAGTCAAACAACGGTCAAAACCAGTGTTTTAATAATCGGTCCGGTTCGAACCGGAATCGGCCGGTTTGACCGGCCAAAGGAAATGGAACAATGAATCGGCGGTCAACTCGAACCGGGGGTCCGGTTTGGTAATGAACCGACCCTAACCGGCCCGGTTCATTACCAAACCGACCGGTTCCGTAATAACCTGGTCGGCCAGCTAAAAGAACACGTCCGTGGGCCCAGAATTGGGTTTTTAAAATTTTAATTGGTTTTTTAATAAAAAAACAAAAAACCTAAACCTAATTCGCCCTCCAAACAACAATAAATAAGTCTAATGGTTTCAAATATACATATTATGTGTCTAATGGTTTCAAATATACATATTATGTGTCTAATGGTTTGAAATATAGCTTGGAATGTTAAATATAATTTTTATGATTAAAATTGTAATTTTTTTGTATTTTTTAATAGTCCGGTTCATTGAAATCAAACCGCTCTGGTTCATTACTGAATCCGGTTCCGGTCCGAGTTGACCCCTGACCGGTTTGATTCCTAGTTCCGGTTTTTAAAACATTGGTCAAAGCTACATGCACCCTCAACATAGGATCACAACCATGTCTTGTTAAAGTGGCATATGTATGAAATACTCCAATATTTTCTAGGGTGTTCACACTAAGAGGTTGCCAATGACAAAAACACATTACTCATGTTAGAAATGTCATAATATGTGAATAAGGTCACATATGCTAGGCATACCATCTTCAAGTAACATCAACACACAACACATGATCATGTGCTAGGGAGTTTGTATCTTAAGCTATCCACCAAGCAACAACCATACATGTCTATGCACAATAATACCTTCACAAATGTACAAGGAGTAATATCATCTAGACATGATAAGCAATATATCAAGCACAACTTCAAGCATTACCAACATCAGATCCATCAATCACTAATATGCAACCATGAATAGAGAACCCAACCATGATGACCTATCACTAAGGAGAGATAGATCTCCTCCAATCCAATGTAAGTACCATTCTCATCAAGCTACCAACTTGCAAATCTCGAGCTTGTTGGACAATAATCACACATGCAATCCTCTTGCAATATGAGGAGTAACACACCTTTCATGCAATTTCTTATACCGTATTGTTAGCATCCCCATTTTATAACACAACACTGTCCCTTTTCCAGAGGCTAAGTAAAATCATCTTGATTAGTACAATTTTTTGAATTCCTCAATGATCACTCATGCCAATCTGTCTGTGCCACCAACTGAAAATCATCACAATAACAAGGCTTGCACTGCTGGAAAGAATATCTCAACATGCTCATTCATTTTGAGGGGTAATAGATTGAATATGCTGTTTTAAGAGTTCTCCAAGTATTTCGTGTTAGCTGTTAAGTTTTCATATCTCTGCACGGTAAACTGTTACCATGAGCTAAAATTTAACAAAGATACGCCTTTATCCACTATGTCTAAATAGATCTTAAGCATAAATAACTGTTATGCTATTGTCATTTCGAGTGTTAATGCTCCAAACCAACTCTTATTCATTCCATTTTTCATTGAATACCAAGTGTGGAAATAAAATGTACATGCATGGAAAATATCACTACAATGCACGCCTTAGAGAAAACCTCAATCAAGGAAAATCTCCAACATTAAAATGCATTGTGTAAAATTAAAGAGATTACAATCTTCAGAAAGACTTTCCACATAGATATTATTGTGTGCTTCAAATGGCTAAATATGGCATTGCATTCGTTTTCCATAGAAAAATCATCTAGATTAGTGCAATTTTTTGAATTTCTCAATGATTACTCATGCCAATCTATCTGTGCCACCAGCTGAAAATCATCATAATAACAAGGCTTGCACTGCTGGAAAGAATATCTCAACATGCTCATTCATTTTGAGGGGTAATAGATTGGATCTGCTGTTTTAAGAGTTCTCCAAGTATTTTGTGTTAGCTGTTAAGGTTTCATATCTCTGTGCAGTAAACTGTTACCATGAGCTAAAATTTAACAAAGATATGCCTTTAGCCACTATGTCTAAATAGATCTTGAGCATAAAGAACTGTTATGCTATTGTCATTTCGAGTGTTAATGCTCCAAACCAACTCTTATTCATTCCATTTTTCATTGAATACCAAGTGTGGAAATAAAATGGACATGCATGGAAAATATCACTACGATGAACAAATAACTCAAAAGATTTACCTTAGAGAAAACCTCAATCAAGGAAAAGCTGCAACATTAAAATGCATTGTGTACAATCAAAGGGATTACAATCTTCAGAAAGACTCTCCACATAGATATTATTATGTGCTCCAAATGGCTAAACATATGGCATTGCATTCGTTTTCCACAAAAGATTTTTGGGCATATATCTTTCGTGCTTTACTCTCCTCTTGGATTGGTTAGTAGCACAATGATCCCCCTTTTGTCTTGCCTCTTTGTTCTTTTATAATGCAGTTCAGAGACTTGGTCAACAATGATCAAAAGTATCAACCTTTATTGGTCACTAAATCAACTGATTAAGCACCTTTTCTAATAAAGCTCTTAAAAACAAGTCACTGATTGACTATTATAATCACTTGCCCACTTTAGATTAAATGTCCTTAATTCACTTTCTAAAGCATAACTAATTTGCCTCTTTCAAGACAAAGTTAACTTTCCTCACTCAAGATCTTATTGGATAGCATTACATCTCTACTAGCTCCACATGTTTGAGTAATGGGAGCCATCGTGGCTTCCATTTGGTGCTATGGTGATCTTGCTACAGATGGGCTTCCATTGGGGGTTATGACAATGTTCTCAAAACTGAATCGATCGACCTTTAAAAAATGGAACCGGTAAAAAACTAAAATAAAACTGATGACCAAAATACATAAAATAGTGAAAATTTGATGGATTTTTTTATCTTCATGTAAATCCAAAACATTGGACACAAAATACACCGATTTTTCTCATGTAAAATAGCATCGAGTTCAATACATATATAAATAAAAATACATAAACATTGAGGCTCTAAATGATCTCTAGAGTAAAAAAAATCATACTATAGTCTACAATCAAATGAAACTACATAATCATTCAAATATAGATCCTCTACATTCTCTACATGGGTATGCTTGACATCTTGACTCGATGCCTTCAAAGGTCCACACCAATCTCTCTGTCCTGTGGCGGTGGAACCGATTGCAAATTATCTAGGATAAGTCAATCCACGTTAGAGGGGGGGCATCATTACAAAGACAAAATTAGGTTTAAGGGTAGTTATAGGATGTTTTTTGGGGATTGAGATACATTGGTACTATACAAGTCAAATATGCCAGTTTTGATTGGTTCAAATCACTAGTTTAGAGGGGAAACCCACAAAACTACTTTGAATCGGTTGGGTGTTACATGCTTCATTTTTTTTAATTTTGAAAAAACCTTGCAGGATTCCCCCCCTCTTCCTTGTACTATTCGGATGGAGGGCAACTCAATCGCCAACCACAATAGCGGTTGGTAACCTTGAGGGACTTGCCCACTTTAGATTAAATGTCCTTAATTCACTTTCTAAAGCATAACTAATTTGCCTCTTTCAAGACAAAGTTAACTTTCTTCACTCAAGATCTTATTGGATAGCATTACATCTCTACTAGCTCCACATGTTTGAGTAATGGGAGCCATTGTGGCTTCCATTTGGTGCTATGGTGATCTTGCTACAGATGGGCTTCCATTGGGGGTTATGACAATGTTCTCAAAACTGAATCGATCGACCTTTAAAAAATGGAACCGGTAAAAAACTAAAATAAAACTGATGACCAAAATACATAAAATAGTGAAAATTTGATGGATTTTTTTATCTTCATGTAAATCCAAAACATTGGACACAAAATACACTGATTTTTCTCATGTAAAATAGCATCGAGTTCAATACATATATAAATAAAAATATATAAACATTGAGGCTCTAAATGATCTCTAGAGTAAAAAAATTCATACTATAGTCTACAATCAAATGAAACTACATAATCATTCAAATATAGATCCTCTACATTCTCTACATGGGTATGCTTGACATCTTGACTCGATGCCTTCAAAGGTCCACACCAATCTCTCTGTCCTATGGCGGTGGAACCGATTGCAAATTATCTAGGATAAGTCAATCCAAGTTAGAGGGGGGGCATCATTACAAAGACAAAATTAGGTTTAAGGGTAGTTATAGGGTGTTTTTTGGGGATTGAGATACATTGGTACTATACGAATCAAATATGCCAGTTTTGATTGGTTCAAATCACTAGTTTAGAGGGGAAACCCACAAAACTACTTTGAATCGGTTGGGCGTTACATGCTTCAATTTTTTAATTTTGAAAAAAACCTTGCAGGATTCCCCCCCTCTTCCTTGTACTATTCGGATGGAGGGCAACTCAACCGCCAACCACAATAGTGGTTGGTAACCTTGAGGGACTTGATTGAATTTGAACCTGACTTATGGTCTCCTCGTCGAGAATATGCCTTTGGTGGATGGTTTAATGGATTGAGCTAACTCTTGGGACTATTGGACATTACACATGTACCCCAACTGGGTTGTATAATGCACCTATCAGTTCAATTATATGTCTATAGTTATATATATTATACTTACTGATCCTTTTTGGTCATTTTATGTATGGACTATGTCAACATTGACATTGGGTAGAAATCCCATACAACACCCTTTCATATACTTAGCTAGTGTCTTGGATTCTTAGCCTTCGAATTGATGAACTTTGTTCTTTTCCTTGCCCATCCACATATTTAGCCAACTTTGCCTTCTTTTCGTTTTAGAATGAGGGTTGGGACTTGATCCATTTTAGATCAAAACGAATTGCAAAACATATAACTAGCCTAGTATTCCAATGTCCCTGCAACAAAAATGGACACTACCACTACACCAAATACTGATAACAATAGATATAAGACAATTAAAGAGAAGAATGAAGGAGTGGTGACACTTGCACATCCAGGGGTGGACTGCACCTGCAAGTCTAAGCAATGGAAGAGCTTGTCTCCAACAAACATGAATAAATTGGTTGATTATATTGATAAAATGAAAAGAGATACATATGAGAGGGGGAAAAACCCCTATTGGTATTTATACCGGTAAAGAGGCAAAAATCCTAACTTGCGTTCTACGCTACTATTGTGGGGTAATTAGGCTCTTGTTTAGCTAATCAATCTTGATTACACAAATTTTATTTTCTTCGTGAAATTCTTATCTGGGGGAAACTTACTGGGCACTTCCCCTCATTCTAAGGATGGTACTTGGGGTAAGCTTTATTCTTCAATGCTCATGGTTGATACAACAATATACTCATTAAGAGCTCACCATGTCACTTGAGGGAATTGATCATGGGTGGGGAGGATAACACTTTTTCTCAGCTGCCCGTGTTAGACTCAATTGACTAATTACACAAATTATCTATTTGAGGCCTTATTTAACATAAGTGGTATTGCACAAAATATCAACAGGCTAAAATCTAAGATGTTATTAGAAAACGACGTACTTGTATACACAATAAATCACAAATATAAGATATATCGACCTACATAAAAATGTTATGTTTAGGTACACAACATGTACTTCCCCTTGGGAATCTTTGTCTTCAAAGCTTGAGGACCAAATAATAGATTGATCATGTGATTTATTCTTCATATGCGTCATCACCTTTACTTGAATACAAGCATATGCATCCAATCAAATGGATAGAAGCTTTGAGATCAATCTTCTCTGATAAATTGAACTAATTGATTCACTCTACTTTGTTGGAGATGCTCACCAAGGTCATAAGGGTCCAAATACAGTTCGACCAAGACAATAAGATTAGTTTGATCAGAAATATCATCCATGCAGTTATAAAAAGTTAGTTGTGAGTGGGTAGAATATTTCCAGTGGAGAAATTTCTAGTTGAAAACTCTTTGTCACAACTTGCTCATGAGTTTCCTCAATGATTTTTGAATCCCATTTAACTAATACATTTTTATTTGCTACATCATGTTACTACATGATCATCTAGTTTCATTTCACTATGGTTGGTGAAGCAGTTCTAATGGATTTTCTACATATTTTATTGGTTTTGGTACTTGGGGCTATTTATTGTTAAAGTTAGTGCAACTGCGAGGCCCATTCTCAGAGAGGATGGTACCCTAGTCAGTTAACTAGGGTTCTTGGTCAAGTTAACCAGGCAGAGTAAGGAGTAAGTCCCTAGAAGGTACCCTAGGGTCCCCAGCTGTCTCCTGGGGTTCTTGGTTTGGGACCAAGCAGGTTGATGCCATGGAAAAGTCCCTAGCATGTGGCTAGGTCCCCTATTTGTCTCTAGGGTATTCTGGTCTGGGACCAAATAGTTTCTTGGTCACGAGGACCAAGCATGACCTGCAGGTTGAGATAGATACCTCCTAGTCTGGGACTAGGCAGATTCTTCATCACGAAGACCAAGTAGTTCTTGTATAGACATACCTGGTCAGTTAACCAGGTGGATCTTGGTCAGTGGACCAAAATGATGATGTGTGATGTCCTCTCCTAGGTCTTCTAAATGGTTGAGCTAGATGGTCTTCTCAAGGGATTGGCCACCCCTTGATGGAGCCACTAGCAGTTGACCTAAGGAGCAGTCTGGAGGACCACAAGATCACATCATCCAGTATGAACCTTTCTTATACAATGATGATGAACTTTTAGGTTGTGTATGGAACACTTGCACATTTGAGAAAGAGATGATTGGTTGTACCCCACCTTGGTTGCTCATCCTTGGTCCTTACACCTTGTTGTTCTTGGTCTTGTGGTACCTTGTCTTGTCCACTACTTTGACTTGTGGTTAGTAGGGTCATCTACCCACCTTGAGTTGTTTTTGATTTGTACCACCTTGATGTTTTGGTCTTATGGGTATTATGGTTGATTGCCCACCTTGTGGTACACCCCTTGGTCCTAGGGTTATGGGTCATGTACCTATCCTTGTTCTATGTTTTGACTTGTACCATCTTGTTGGTCCTTGTACCCTCACCTAATGGTAACATGACCCTAGTACCCACCTAAGTTACCCTATTTATATTTTATGTTATTTTTTATTTTTGTCTTAACCTTATTGATACCTTCCTCATTTTAGTGGAACCCTAACTAATTTAAAGATTTATTTTTTTAACGACCTTTCTAGAAGATTTAAGATCCTATATCTTGGGATCTTATGTTCCTCATTTGATATGATGCTTCCATCACATCTCAGATCTGTTTTTTCTCCTTGACGTCAAGTGTTTGAGGTTTGTTCTGTTGTTAGTTAGGCCGCCCATCTGCAATAGTTCCATATCTGATATATTTGAATGTTTGAGGGTTAACGTGAGGGTTATTATGCTGTTGATGACCTAGCCGTGACCTGTTTGAGGAGACTGTGACTGCTTTTACTCTTGGTGACTAAGCCATGAGCTCAGTTTTGAGCTCTGTTGAACCCAGATCCAATCCGTGAAGTTCATATTTGCTTATTGAGGGATTCAGTCCGCCTGCTAGGGTTTTGGTTGAGTCCTAATCTGCTCCTTTGTGGTTTATCTGAGAACCAATTTGCTGTGGTTCGACCTGCTTATGAGGAGTCTGATCTAACTATACTAGGGTTCGATCTGCCTGTATAGAGGTTTGATCTGTTGTTGTGATATTCGATCTGCCCTCTTTTTGCTTACTGGGGAGGCCGTGAACCTAAGACTTAGCTGTGAGCCCTAGATTTGCCTGCTGATTGTTTATGAGTGGGGGCCGTGAGGCGTTAAGGGTCTGATTTACCCTTTTGTGTGCTCACCTGTGGACGTCGTGAGCCTCTTTGGTCTTGATCTGCTAGTTGACAGTTCATTTGTGAATGACTAAGACTTATCTTTGGTTCAGATCATTTATGCTGAGTTTTTATATGTGGTCAGACCTATTTGTTTGTGACTGTCATTGAGCATCTAAGATCAGATCTGGTGTGCTGAGAGTTACTTGGGGTCACTTCTCTTGTGCTGAGATTTTGTTGAGATCATATCTACTGTGACCTTTTTGACCTCTGTTGTGATTGAGACTGTAACTGGGTTTTGACTGTCATTTACTACCTCTACTGTTGCCTTCAACCTATCATCTCTCTCTCTCTAGTTTGTACTTACGCTCTAGCAGGGTCAGCTGGTTCCTAGTGACTGACTGGTCTCTAAGAGGCACAATCCTTTTTTGAAAGTAAATTATTCCGAGTAGAAAATAGGAAGGGTTCCACACTTCAGGTAAGTACCCTAACTTGTTCTTCTTATTAATTAGACTTGTTATTGTTAGTCTTATATTGTTGATTACATGTTACTGAAGATTACTGTAACACAAGGACCTACTTGGTAGTGTCAAAGGTTAAAGAGATGAAAATTATGTTTTAAATTATACTGTCTGATTACTGTGTTTAGCTACTGCTGTACTATTATGTTTCAGTATAAATTTGTTATATTGAATTTTGCATTAAAGTATATAAGTTTTGATTTTTTCTGCATCAAACCCTAACCCTAACTAAAATTTAATATTTATGGATGCACACATCTTCCTTGGCACTACCCTTATGCTATGTCTCACTAGCCACAATGATGGCTAGTAGCTATTGATTGGATTGTCTCTGGAGAATAGGTGTGGTATCTAGAGGGTGGATAGTGCAAAGATATTGTTATAGACAACTCCTTTGAGTTTGCAACATATAAGTGAGAATGATGCACCACATCTAGAAGTTTCTCATGATATTCCAATAGGATGTGTTTGTTTGCATCTCATATGGTATGCAAATGTGATAGCAAGTGATATCAAGATGTTGCTGATTTACTTGGCATGCTTATCATAATGTGTGTGGAAAGGCTCTTGTATGGAGATTCGGGTGCTGTTTTATTATCATAGATATCCTAGAGTTAAGCATGGTTATGAGCATTTGATGAGGTTGGGGACCCTTACCACACAATCCAACACCTTGAGATCAAATCCCTAAAGTCAATGATAGCTTATGGATAACCAAGAGGGAGTCTAACGTCACCACATGTAACCCTCTTCTGCTCTTTAGGTTAGCTCTTTTCTAGCTCAAAGGAGGAGTCCCTAAATATGATTACTAGTGTTTAGTAATGAAGCACAAGGCGAATTTGAAGAGTAAACCTAGCAAAACAAGATTTTTTCAATGAAAGTAAAAGATAATGGCGATGAAGGGATTGGAGACCAATGTCTTATCAAATGAGCAAATAGGGTCAATCACGGATAGTAATGAAGAGATTACTAACATCCATGGATAGCTAAGGTTTGAGAGCCAATTCCTACCATATCCAAGAAAGGCCAGATTTATCCTAGGATCTACAAGGGAATAACCAGAGTGGTATCTTCAACACAAACTTGGGCATAATATTCATTAAGCATGGAATCCTAGGGCATACCATCAAGAGCTAAAAATACGCCACCTATTCAACCATAAACCAAATAAACTTAACCTTGCAAAGTAAAGAGCTCACTTGCAAATCATCCCAACAAAGAAACCAATGTCGATCCAAAAGATACACCACAACATTAACAAGATTTCCTCATCACATCACCAGCATCAACCATCCATAAGCACCAATAGATATTTCATTAAGTCTAAGTGGGCTTTCTCCGCCAAATCCAAACATGAGAAATGAATGAGAAAGCCAACCCTTATATAAGTTGTAGCTCTATCTCATTTTACAATAAAATATGAATAAAGTAGGCCAAACCCTAGATCTACCCTAGGATGGAGTAAACAAATCAAAATACTCCAACAAACCTTAAGCTCTAACAGCATCCATGAAATATGGTGGTCAAAATCACAAATACAATATACAAGAGAAGAATGGCCCTAGAAAGGGGTGCATCCATCAAATGGGGGTGAATGATGACAATAAGTCAAACTTAGCCTCCAAAGGCTCTCCAAAGGTAGCGCTCCAAAAGAAAGGCCTCGTAAGGTGGAGCACCTCATCAAATAAAGTGAACACTCTCCATTAAAAGACACGTGTGGCAAAGAAATGGTGCGACTCTTTAAACGACAATTTTAGACATGCTAACTTCCCCAATATTATTGGATTTTCTATTATAACCAATGTTGCACGACTCGGACTCGGCAAAGACTCGGCGGGCATATGACTCGTGGACTCGGGAAAGACTCGGGACAGACTCGACAAGACTCGGCAAATAGGAAAAAAATAAAAATATTGTATATTGAGGGCACAAAAAAGAGGTTAAAAACATTTCCAATCAATATAAGCTATAAAACTACAATTTATACAATAATTCATAACATTGTCTCATAAAATTAAAATATGATTATACCACATAATGCAATCAATTTTTGTATGCAAAAATTTAAATAGTGATCATAAAAAATAAAAAATATATAAAAAATTCAATAAATATAAATTTAAAACATGTAATGTAAATAAAAATTTAAAATAAAAAACAGAAATTAAAAAAAAAAATGTAATAAAAAAACTTATAACAAAAAATATAAATAAACAAAACTATTTAACAAATTCTATATAATAAAAAATTTTAATAAAAAAACTACAGATATATCATATAATATATATTATATATAAAATATAATATATATATTATATAATATATATAATATATAACAAAATAAATAAATAAAAACTATATAACATATTAACATAAACTATAATTAAATAAAAACTATATACCATATTAACATAAACTATAATTAAATAAAAACTATATAACATATTAACATAAACTATAATTAAATAAAAACTATATAAGAAAAAGTTAAAACTATATAACATAAACGAGTCAACATAATAAAAAAAATAAAAAATAAAATATTTTTTTTTAGTGCAGAGTACTTACCCGACCCGCGAACTTACCCAGCTCGCGAAGACGATACCGCAAGTCAAGACTGAGTATCCATTCCCGAACCTTCACCGCTACCACAACCAACAAGATGATGCTCGATCCTTCACCGCAGCTAACTGCCACACGTGTGCGGAACCCTCAACCGTGTTGCCGAGTTTCTGCCGAGTTCGTTGATCCTCCTCCGGGTCCATTGAGTGGGCGAGTCAACGAGTGCCAGGCCTAGTCTTTGCCGATTATGCGGTGTGGGAGGCCACTCGGCGAGTACTTGCGAGTCCCAGCGGAGTGGTGCTTCATTGATTATAACCACTTTTTGGAAATCCTGCAGCCACTTTGCAACTAATGACATTGAGATGACTCAATTTTGGGCACTTTGTCAAAAGATAACTACTCCCAAAGCTAGGACACCCCTCCAAAAAACTGTTAGAGTTAATGCAACTGCGAGATCCATTCTCAGGGAGAATGGCACCCTAGAGACAGATAGGGACCCTAGCCACATGCTAGGGACTTTGCCATGGCATCAATCTGCTTGGTTTCAGACCAAGAACCCCAGGAGACTGTTGGGGGCCCTAGGGTACCTTCTAGCGACTTACTCTACCTGGTTAACTGACCAGGAACCCTAGTTAACTGACAGTTTCTTGGTCACGAGGACCAAGCAGATCCTGCAGGCTGAGACAGAGACATCATGGTCTAGGACCAGGCAAGTTCTTGGTCAAGTACCAAGCAGGTCCTGTAGGTGGTTGATCAACATTCAGTCTAGGACTGAAAGCTCAACCTGGGTTGAGGACCATTCTCCAGGAGAATGGAGGACCTGGTCAGGGACTAGGGGGTTGATCAACATGATTCAATCTGGGATTGAAGCTCATCTTTGGGCTGAGAGCCATTCTTTATGAATGGAGGATCTTGGTCAGTTAACCAAGATGATGATGTGTGATACCCTCCTCTCCTAGGTCTTTGAGATGGTTGAGCTAGGTTGTCTTCTCAAGGGACTGGCCACCCCTTGATGGAGTCACTAGCACTTGACCTTACGAGCAGTCAGGAGGACCACAGGATCACATCATCCAGTGTGGACCATCCTTATACAGTGATGATGAACTTTCAGTTAGTGTATGGAACACATGTACATTTGAGAGAGAGATGGATGGGTTGTATCCCCACCTTGTTTGCCTACCCTTGATCTTCCCATCTTGTTGTTCTTGGTCTTGTGGTTAGAAGGTTTACCACCTTGTTTGTTCACCACCTTGTCTTGTGGTTAGAAGGGTTGTCTACCCACCTTGAGTTGTCTTGACTCTTACCACATTGTTGTTTTTGGTCTTATGGGTAAAAGGGTTGTTTACCCACCTTATTGTGACACCTTTGGTCCTATGGTTAGAAGGGTCATGTACCATTCCTTGATTTATGGTTTGACTTGTGTGGGCTTGTGTTGACCACTTGTTGGTCCTTGTACTAACGCCCCCCTCTTAATGTGGTTTCTAAACCTCTTTGCTATGATGTCTTGACCCTAGTACCCACTACTAAAAGACACCTTTAACTTTGTTTTATATTTTATAAGTGGTGACCCTTATTAATTAATGTATGGTGTCTTAACCCATTTGTTGGAAACCCTAACTCAATAAAGAATTATAAGGAGACCCTTTCTAGAAGCCTCTAAGAGGCGATAAATTCTAGCCTATCTCTTCATTTGGATATTATCATTACAACATATCTCAGCTCTGATTTTTGGTACTGTTCTAAGGTTGACATCAAGGGTTTAAGGAGAATGTTACTGCTGTTAGGGCTGTTTGTCTAGGTCATTCACTTGCTGAAGCTTACTACTTACCTTAAAGACTGATTCGTGACCCTTGTACATTGGTCTAGCTGCCCATGGATTGTTTGTGACTAGGCCGCATGCCCTAGTGGACTGTTTGCTGGCCTATGGACTGTTTTGATAGGCCGCCTGCCTTTAAGGTCTGATCCGTGCTCTTTTGGGGACTGATCTGCTATCCTAAGCCTGCACGTTGCCTGGTTGGATTGATCTGCTGCCTTGTTGGACAGATCGCTGCCTGTGGACTGCTTTGAAGAGTGGCCGCATCCTTTAGGGTTGCTCTGTGATTTGATTGCTGCCCTTTGTGGGATGTTCTACCGACCTGTGGTCTGTTTAAGGGGAGGCCGCAGCCTCTAAGGTTCCTTGCTGCCCTAATTTAAGTAGGTCGTGGCCTGTTTGTTGATGCTTGTGGAGGCCGCCTACTCCTGTGGACTATTTGTGGCCTGCATGCTATCTTTTGTGAAGGCAACTGCTTGTTGAGACCTTGCATGGGTCAGATTTGTGGTGCTTAGGGTTGTTTATGGAATCTGCAGACTTGCATGGGTCAGATCTGTGGTGCTTAGGCCTTTTTATGGAATCTGCAGACTTGTTGGGTCAGATCTGTGGTGCTTAGGGATGTTTGTGTAAATTGCAGACTTGTTGGGTCTGATCTACTGTATTAAGATGTGTTTGGAATCTTGGATCAGATCTGAAGCCTTAAGTTTGTCTACTGTTGATCTAGGGATGTGATCTTTTGTTGGATGCCACATACTTTGATTTAAGTTTGCATAAGTCTATACTGCTGTATACTTGTTGACTGTCCAAATTCTCTATCGTAACTGACTAGATCTTCCTACAGTCCATTGTCTCTCTCTCAGGTATGTACTAACTCTCAAGTAAGGGTCAGATTGTTCCTATTGATTGACTTGCCTCTGAGAGGCACAATCTGTTCTGAAAGTTAGTTTTTCTGAGTACAAAGGAAGGTCCTATCTCATCAAGTAAGAAATCAGACTTGTTCCTTAGGTCCTATATCTTTAGTTATACTGCTGCTGCTGATTACATGTTACTGTATGTTTCAACTTTAACACAGGGACCTCTTTGGGAGTGTTAAAGTGGAAAGAGATGAAAATTATGTTTTAATTTATCTTGTCTTATTTACAGTTGTACTATTCCGCTTCCTGTACTAGTTTGTTAAATTTATTTTTTGCATTAAAGTATATTATTTTTTAATTTTTTTTTACTTCAAACCCTAACTTAACCCTAAATTTAACAAAAACGTCCCATCAAAATTGGCCGAGATGATTGTGTAAACAAGCCTCCAAAGGGTGGGTACTCATCAAGGGAAAACCAATGAATTTAGAACAAGTCAACAAGTGCAAGAGGTTGCTTCCATAAATCAAGGGGTCAAACCCTCAACTAACAAATAGATCTATGTGCAATAATCCATCAAGTGGGGAATAACCTCGACATATGTGCAATGACTTTCCACATAACAACCAAACCCCAACCTCTATGGCAATTCATCAATCCATGAACCAAGGAGACCATCGATAAAAAATAGGAGCATCCAACTCAAGAACAAGTGTCTACAATAGATAACCAATCAATGAGGAATGTCCCCTTCTACAAGCCACTAGAATGCCACCACACATGCCACACGAGAGAAATAAGGAGGGTGCTCAACCAAAGATGATACCCAAATGTGCTATGATGCCATCTATGTGCCAAGGATCAAGAATGCTCCACAAGCATCAATACTAGGCCATCCAAATCTCCATCAACACATAACCCCCCATTGAAAATGTGATAAAAATCACACGTGGATGCCCATGCAAAATGGGGTGTAACATGGACATTATAGATTGAGTGCATTTGATGATTTGGGGCATTTTCCACACATCATGTGTATTACTATATGAGATATTACTCTTCTGATGTGAGTGCTCCATGATTATATGGTTTTATTGTGGATTATGGTTATAAACCTATGTTTTGACACCCTTCTTGGCATACTTGGATGTGTTCTATTGCTAAGGCCCTAGCAGAGGGGTGTCTATGTTGCCCTTGGATGTGTTGATGAGGTTGACATATGTTAGATGGTGTAAAGTGCATGGCTTAATTGGCACCCTATGATGGTTTATTCTTCCCCCTATGCATTTTATTGGAGGGCACACTATTGGTTCTTGATGATAGTTGAAGTTTGGCATGCAAAAGCATGAAGAAGTCTTACCGACTCCATATTCCTGGACAATATAACTGTTGGAAGATGATGTGTCCATTGTCATACCTTGGAAACCTCACTTGTAGAACATTTTAGGTATCCTAGATCACATGTGCCTCACGTGCGACCTTTTTTGAGGAGAGCACATCACTTAGAAAGGGAAAAAGTAAGGTTTATTAATTATTATTATTGTATTGGAGGGTGCTCTTGTCTAGATGCAAACATCTCCTAGTGTAGGACGAGTTAGTTCTTAGCCACTTCATCTTCAACCAAGTAGAAACACAATGTGATCAATACCAATCAAAGATGCAAGTTGACCATCCTAGTGGAGTGCACCACCTAAAATGTGTTTCAAGGCGATACAGATAGAATGAATGTGACAGGATAAGTGAGGACAAGGGCACATGCATAACTAACCTTCAAACCATGTGCAAGCTCAGCCAACTCCATAGAAATGTGTGCCAGGAGGTAAGACTAAAGTCCAGTCAAATGAAGTGGCATGTGTGAACAAGAAAGAGGCTAAGATATCCCAATGAATCGATGAGATGGCAACCTTTGGCAAAATATAATAATAATAATAATTTTTTTAAATTTCTTTTTTTGGGTTGCTTCCACGTGTGCCCAAAGGTAGTGCTACCCTCAAGTGTTGTACCACGTAGTCATAAATTGCATTCCCTGGTGATTTTGCTTTTTTTCTTTTCTTTTTTTATATAATTTTTTTTATTAATTTTTTAAAAAATTCCAACTTAGGGAATGGGGCCTCAATTAAGGTTTATAACCTGCGTTTAAAATAGGCCAATAAGGTAGCACTCAACCTTATGTTTTGGGCTAAATTAATCAGCAGCAAAATATCCTAAACCATTTTAACACCTTCACACATGGAGAAAGTTAAAAGAGGACATGTGGCAAATGAAAAGTTAATTATAAAGCGGAAACTATATGGATATGGGTGAAATGACCCATGTACCCTCTAGGAAAAAGAACATGATGAATTATGGGTGTAATTGTGTATTATGTCTATGGACAAAGTGAAATGTGATGAAATAATGGATGATACCTATACCTAGGCAAAATGATGAAATGTAAGTATGGTAAGGGGGTATTTCTAGGAGCACACTCTACCATGAGGAGACATGCAACTAGGATGGAGGTATGAAGTATGAAACCACTATGCAACAACCCAGTGAAAGCAGTGACAAGAACATTAAGAGCAAGGGGAATAATAATAATGTCTCCTCAGCAATTATCAATCAAGGACAAATGCCTCCCACAAGATGGTCATCGAAATCATGATGTATGGTGCGGGTGCCAGGGACTCTATCCATATGTGTAAGAGACTGTATAAATGTGCGAACCTCATGCCGAATAATACAAATATGCTGAAGGAATAATATGTGGTGTAATGAGTGCATTCTCAACACATGGACAAGGTCCCATCTCTAACATGTCATCACAAGACTGGATGATATCAAAGTAATTCTGGTGGTCTGAATCCATCATACAACAGAGTCATGCTGGGATGTGGGGCATGAACCTTTGAATCTCCTCTAACCTCCATCCTCTGGACATCACCCCCTCAACAATTAGTCTGAACAAGTCATGAGGGTAATGCTAGGAATATATCATGTGCCAATAAAATGGCTCCATCTGCAAATGCACACTGGATCAACTAGGATATCAGAAGCTGACGTCCAAATGTACTAGACCATGATGAAAATGAGTCTTCATAAAACATGAGGGGTAACATGAAGATAATCTGACGAAAAGCCACACTCTTTTGCTTTTAATATTTTGTCATTACTGCTTGGCTAATGAGACTTCTAGCCTATATATTATGCTTTTCCAGTAATTTTGCTAGAAGTATATTATTGATAACAACAATGAATGATTCCTGAGCAGGATATTCTGGAGAGAGTGGCAGTCATCTTTAGTGACAAAAATCAAATTCCAATTGAGAAATTTGTTTTCAGATTGAAGGTGAATCAGTCATATAAGTTGGATTTCCCGGTAAATGACCTTGAATATGCTTTAAGAGCTTTTCTCATAAAGTTGTCAGCCTCTAAGTCAATGCTTCAGCCACTTCCGGATGGTATGTATCTTGTCGTTTCCTGATGGTTTATATTTTGTTATATGCAAATTTAGGATGTGCCAGAATATAGACAAAAAAGCATTAATATTTCATTATAATTTGGCCCAATGAATGACCAGTGAAGATGACATTTTCATATAACAGATTGCACATGGGAAATACTAGGCTACTTCAAGCAACTTCCTGGTGATGCCAGTGATAAAGGGCAGTTTTGGTTACCGACAGATACCAAACACTGGCAGCAGCCACCATTGATAACTCCTATTAAGTCCATGAGCAGTGAACCATTAAATGTGCAATTGTATGTAGAACATCCTTCGGAATCAGATAGAACTATAGTGTAGTGTTGCCACTTCATGAATTTGTGGTTGAGATGGGAATTCAAACATGCAAATGTATAATTAATAATGCACACATATTTAAGTATTGTGATTATGTGTTTATTTATTTGATGTCTAAGAGCATGGTCTGGACTCTGTATTCATGTTTTGGGTAAATGTCCTTTTTGGTTCAAATTTAAGCAAGGCGACTTTGTTGCATACTGTAGATATAGTTCATTCTACTAGCTCCTACTAAAGGCTTAAGTATTTTTGAACATTTTCTATATTTTTTCTTTAGAGCTCTAATATATGGTGGATTAATTTGAAATTATTTTCAACAGGAAGCAACTAAGGCCTAACCTCTAATAGTTGAATTAACTGATTTATAGTTTTTCACATTTCTTGTTAATAAGCTATAGCAATAGTTACTTGATTTATCATTTCGAACTTTGTATTAGATTTCATTAGATGTCTAATCTCTTGTTAGTTTTTCATACAATTATAGCAGTATAATTTAATTGCAAATAAACAATAGGATCACTAGAAGAATAACCAAGCACAAAAACAATGAACACAAGAATTTTATCCTAGGAAACCCAACAGGGAGAAAACCCAGCAACCTTCGTATAGTGATGATAAATCCCGGGAACAGAGTACAAACATAAGAGAGAAAATAGAAAATTTCTCCATTTCTCCAAGTGAAAAACCCCAAAATCACTTCTCCTTGCTGCAGATGCGAACTTCTTGTTAGAAAGTGGAAACAAGGAAGGTCTTCTATCATTTGCATGTGTCCTTGCATGCTAGAAGACGTAAAACAAGAAGCAAATGGATTGATGCCTTTATCCAAAGTTTAAACTTAGGAAAAGTGCATTATGTTATCTAATTATTAATTGACTTAATGGAGTTGCTTTTTATAAAGTTAAAGTAAAAATAACTTAAGTGATGGCTAATCTAATATTGGCCATTGATCTCACCGGAGGATCTCATCCATTGATCCATAGTGAGGAGTTAGGGTTTTTGCTTGGCCATTGAGTTAAAAGAATGATTGATTTGGTGGAGAGGACACACATACACTCAATTGAGATTTCTTGCTCATAGCTTTTAACCGGAGAGTGAGAAAGAAAGTTTGCAGGAGAAGTTTGCAGAGGGTGAGACTGAAGAACTTTTATCCGGAGATTGACAGGGTGACATAGGCAAATTGAAGAGGTCGTACAAGTTTGCAGGGAGGCCGTACAAGCTTATGCAGAGGGCCGTACAAGCTGACGCAGGGCCGACCGTACGAGTGATGCAGGTAGCTGTATGGGTGACGCAGAGGCCGTACGGGTGACAGAGGGAGTCCGTACGCTGATGCAGGGGCCGTACGCTAACGCATGGGGTACGCACGATCTTGTTAGGGTTTTCTCTGTGAGGTTCGGTTGTACGATTTTTCCGGGTTGGGTAAAATCGATTTCTGGATTGTACTGTTCTATATCTTGCTAATAAAAATATCTCCTCAGACTGCTACACCAGTTTTCCCATCTTGGGTTTTTCCAAGGGTTTTTATACCCAAAAATATTGGTGTCTCTATTGATGTGATAGTTGTTCTATTTCTCTCAGTATTTATTTTCCGCTGCAATATTTGTGAAGAAATCCATTTGTGGTTAACAATAATATTTGGGGTTATAATAAAAAAACAAAAAAACTTGCATATTGTAACTCAAGAGTGGGTTTTAAGGAAATTTACACTTCTCTCTCACTAGTGCGAACTAGCTTGTGTTGAATGAGTGACCAAATGAGGCACATGACCTCCCTATTTATACACTTGCAAAACTGACTTTTTCCCTAACTGGGATGACTTGTCTAACTGACAGGGCCGACTTGTCTTTAATATTTAATAATTCTTTTCTTTGTGTTTCTTTACCCCAAGGTTTACATTGATTATTTCAAGGGTTTACATGATCAAATACATTAATATTTTCTCATGTAGGAGGTATAACAAATATAATAAAATACAATAAGAATAACTTCCGAAGTTGCACTATTTCCAGCACTCCCTCTCGACAAGGAAGGTATTCTTCGGACATGGTCAACATCAACATCATGATCATCTAGATCTCATTTGTACATCACATCTGTCTCGATCATCACTATATATACTGAAGGTTGTCAACACAGTCTCAATCCTTCGAGAGGTGTTATCATGCATCTGCTCCACACGATCCATCGGTGGATCCATCATCGGCACAACAACTCTACACAGTCCATCGGAGAGACCAACAAGAATCATTTCATCCTAGTCCATCGGAAATTAACACAATGTTCATCTGCTCAACCCAGTCATTCAGGGAACATGCACCAACTCAACCAGTCCTTCGGTGAGTCCAAGAGTACCAGTGTGCGTTAGTGTGCACCAGCCTCTCCATCTAATCTCAGGATGTCTGAGAAATATCTTCACTCTTGTCGGAGTGATTTGGAGAATGCACTAAATCTCTCCATCATGTTCCATGATGTCCGAGAAATCTCCCCACTCTATTGAGTGTCTGGGATTGTGCACTGTGTTAGTTTTTCATACAATTATAGCATTATAATTCAATTGCATAAGATCGATAGGATAACTAGAAGAAAGACAATGCATAGAAACAAAGAACACGAGAATTTATCACGGGAAACCCAATAGGGAGAAAATGAGCCATTATGAATTGGAATTCGAGAACCAATAGAATTTCAAAAAAATGAGTCAACTATAATGGTTGAATTGGCATATTTGTCATAAAAAACTATTTTTTTTAATTCGTGGATTCAAATTATCTCCCCGTGGTTTTACTCAAATTTCGAGTGGGAGCATTCGTTGGATGCAAAATTCATTTCTACATCCAACAAGTATCCACACTACTTACTTTTGATGGACCCAACCCCATGAAAAACAAGAACTTCATAAAAAAACGTGGTATTTACCACAATGCATACTTTTGATGGACGCCACCCATGAAAAACAAGAAATACATAAAAAGTAACACGTTTTTTTTTTATGTATTTCTCATTTTTCGTGGGGTGGGGTCCATCATTCAAGTAACACGTTTTTTTATTCATTTCTCATTTTTGTGGGGTGGGGTCCATTAAAAGTATACAGCGTGGGTGAAAGTAACATGTTTTTATTATTATGTATTTCTCGTTTTTTTGTGGACGCATTGGGGGTATTTCTCGTTTTTTTATTAGATGTGGAATGGAATTCCACATCCAACAAGTGCTCTCGCTTGAAATTTGAGTAAAAATACAGGGAGATAAGTTAATTTTTTTTGTTTTTTGTTCTCTCTGTCTCTTTTCCTTTAAAATTTATAACTATTATTTATTATTTTCCTTAGGAGGTCCATTTTAAATATCAAATTCGCTCTAACGCTAGCTCAAGCAGCGGATTTGCCCCTCTCCTTGTAACAAACTTGCAAAGATAATGAGACAATAAGCAATCCACTACCACAACAAACTTGCTAACAAGGTTGGATTAAATAACTAAGGCAAGATAAACAATCTAAATAAGATGAAAGAAGCAACTGGAAACCTATTCATTCATCCACAATGTTTATCTAATGAGGAAGTCACTACAGTCCCAACGGTTTGTTTACTTTAGAAATAACAACATAGAAGAAAAATATTACCTAAGCTTAGTTGCAAGAATCACATCACATTCACCATGAAGAACAATGAAGATCATAATGCACCATCCAAAAGACACAAGAATTTTTAAGAACAAAATTATATTAGCAAAATATTTTCCACTCTCCAACCCCTTACATGTCAAAGATTAAGATCTAGCTAAACTAGCTTACCTATCTAAGCAACAATAACATATCAACATGAACATAAAGAGACTAAGAAAAGGAGAACACCAGATATACGTGGTTCACCAAATTGGGATACGTCTACGAGAAGGGTTGCATCTTCCATTAATAAGAAAAAGATCTCAAAGATTACATGGTATCCTCACATATGCATAACATCAAGCTCCATCAATCAATGTGTGTACAAATGACATACACAACATGTGATGTGTGACGAATTACAATCAACACATATACCCAAAAGGGTCTCCTTCACCTCTTATATACCAAGAGGTTTGGATTACAATACATCCCATAATACATGTTGGATAAATGAATTTTCTCCTCTTTATATAGAGAATGGTTACAAAGGATATAATTACAATGATGCATGTGGGATAACTCTATTTTATAACATTAGAGTTATTTTATGCCTTTAAATGATATTTTACCAATATATCACATAAGTCATCATTATATATTCTAACATTACAATGGTGGAGGTCTCTTCCTTTTTATAGAACAAGGAGAGCCTCAATACAATGGGCCAACAACCGTGGGCAAACCAAAACCATGGGCAAATACAAGATGTAATTTACAAAAACATGGGCTCAACTCAACGAGTGTGCCCCACTTGGTTGATTTGGCCTTCTCAAAATCGTCCCTTTCATTGTGGGCCTCAAAAATGCTGAAGTAGATGCCAAATGGGACCTAGATGAATGCCTCATAATGCCAGATAGCTGAAGTGGACTGCAAGGTCAAGATGTGAGTGATTTGGAGCCAACCAATTCACCTCTTTTGGACAAATGCACCCCCTGAAATTCATTTATTTCATATGGTTTAAAAAAATGCCAAAGGTGTTGTCCGGATACCATGTAGATGATGGATGGATGTTTCATTATGGCATTGATTTGTTGAATTGGAAGAAGATGATCAAATGTTGAAGGTTTTAGCTAACCAAGTCGCCCCTCTTTTGCCAAGTGTGCCAAATCCTCAAATTATTATTTTTTGCAATAGCTGAATTATTCCCTCAACAAGACTTATGTATTTTTTTAATTAGACTTTATAATGTATTAATGCCTATTGTAGTATCCCTAATTTGAAAGTTGACCCAATTTGGCCAATTTTCGAACCTTGGACTAGTGAAACCCCAAACTGCCCCAATTGATCCCAAATGGTTTTGAATTCTGTATCGATGGACTTAGGAGGTATAGGACACATTAATACATTTATCAAACACCCAAACACCTGCTATGCCCATCCATGGTCTGCAATTTCAAGGAGAGAAGTTTCGGGACAAGACTAGTCAATTGGATTAATGGAAATCCCCCCTAGGTCTGTCACTATTTTCCCTTCCAAATACTGTACGGACTTAACTAATTCTTAACCTGAGACTTGGCTCTGTTAGGGGACATCAATGCCAACATATTTTCAGCATTAGATCAAGTTTTAGGGTCGACTAGGTCTCCCAAAGAACAACAACTTATAGAGTATAAAACTTGGGGTGAAAATGGTAGACAAGGAGCCTCGAATTTGGTCCCAAACTATAGTAACAATTTAGGGGCCTGCAAACATTATTTGGGACATCAAATTAACTTCATATGTTGCTCATAACAAGGACAGAAATTTCAGAAATCTCTGATATAAAACAGGTACAACATCATCCCAAAATCACCATGAAAATGCTATGAGGAAAATGGCTCGAATCTCAGTTTTGATTGGAAATATCACATGAAGTACATGGTATTTCGAGCTGTGGCTCTCATGATATGTCTATTACAGATTTTTGCAACAACTAACATGTTCATAAGGTCGAAATAACAATCCTCCATTAACTAGATGCAACAATAAGTGCGCCCTTGCACTTTTACATGACATTGAGAGAAAGAGAAAACTAGCTTGAATATCAATGTTACTTGGAAAAATAGTACATGAAGTGCTTAGTATTTCGAGCTGTAGCTCTCATGATCTATCCATTACAGAGTTATGCATCCATTAACAAGTTCATAAGGTCGGAAAAACAACCTTCCATTATCTATATGCAACAAAGAGTGCACTATCTCACTTTACATGAACATTGAGAGAAAGATAGGAGAATGAGAGTAGAGAAGGAAGAGAGAATATGAACTCGAACTCAGATGGTGGTTGAACCTGCATAAAAACATCTCCATGAAGCTCTGTTGAGAGGTCTGAATGGCCTCTCCACCAACCAACTTAGATGAGAATCTTGCACCCTCGAAATTGGTTCTAAGGTAGGGAGGATGAACATCCACAGTGCAAGGACAAGCTTGAAGCTCTCCCAATTGCAAAGATGCAAATAACAAATGACCAAAAGATGCTCTATTTCGACTTGGCCTCCTTTTAATAACTTTAGTTGACTCATTTACCTCCTTAGAACTCAAATTATCTCCTATTACTCATGAAATTCGAATTAGTGGGAGTGATGACCCTTCATTGGCTCCACATGACACCTGGCTCATCTTTTGTCTCCAACTCCTCCATGAATTCGAATTGGGGAATCTTTTGGATGCTTTGAAGGCGTGTAACTCCTCTCATGCACCCTCTTGGTCTATTTTTAGCTCTTACATTGTCATAGATGTCATAGAATCTGTCATAAGTGTCATAGGTGTCATAAAATCTGTCAGAAGTGTCATAATGCTTGTCATAGTTGTCATAGAATCTGTCATTGCCTATTTTTAGCCCTATGACTCTTCCTCTTCTTTCATGAATGTTACCTCTTCCCTTCCAACTCGAATTTGGGGATGGCTCCATGTTTAAAGGAGGAATATTTTGTCATGTGGACCCCACATGTCCACTTATGCGCCCCCAAGTCCAATTAAGACCTAATGCCACTTCATTTTGGAGCATTTAACATTTATTCCATAATTTATTGGCCTATTTTTCCACCATCAATTTAGAATATTGAATTTTCATGAGAAACTATAGACCTTGGCGTTAAATGTCAATATTTTAATTTTTCCACATAACCCTTAAGAATTGAGTAGGCCAACTTAATTATTTATCCGAAAATCATTTAATTGGGGACATGGCAGTCTTCCCCACCCAAGATTGCCTGTCCTCAAGCAATTTCAAACAAGGATGTTGAAGAACCTGCTTCCTTCCAACCTGTTTCAAAAATCATTTGAACCTTCATACTTGCACTGAACAACCTCTTGAAGTTGCCACTAATTTGCCAAAATTTTCAAAATTTCATGTTTCCAAGAAAATTTATGAGAGGAAATGCTTCCGCTGCTTCACTCTAATATAATCACTTTCGTAAGTGGTGACTTGAACTTCCAGCTGCTTGCTATACCCCAAATTTGAAACCAATGAGACCAAAAGTGATTCCAGGGTCCCAAATGATCCTGTAGTATGCATGGTGAGAAATATCTACAACTAAACTCCATATACACCAAGCATGTGAAAATTGAGTCCAACTAAAGAAACTAAAACAATACTCATAAATGAACTCAATGAAATGAAGGTTAGCTTTCTCCACCAAGCCAACAACCAAGGTACTGTTCCAAATGAACTGAAAACAAGCAATGCCGGGATCCCATGGCTTGTGTCGCCTTCCAAAAGATAGGCATGCTCTACCATACAAATTTGTAGGCTAAAGATTTCCCAGATCCCACTGCCTTAGTTGCAAATCTTTGAGTGGCAGTGTCACATGTGGAAAACTAACATTCCAAAGAATGCCAAGATCCCATTGTCTCATCTGCATCTTTCCAAACATCAGTAACAACAATAAAAATTCATCACTATGAAAAATGAAAGGAAGGATGTAAAGATCATACCACCACACTGGAAGTTCAACATTTCTAGTGCACAATTGAAACTTTGAGGGCCCCTGCATCAAAATATGAACTTCTTCAAGGTTAGGCCGAGACCAAGAGAGACTCTCCATTATGAAATACATATCCTCAAAGTGAGGCTGAATGCAAACAAGTCTCCCCTAATCAACCAGATAGTCCTCATGTGCCAAATGCACACAAGAATCAAGAGTGAGACCATTGAAGCTCAAAGGACAAGGGTGAAAGTCCCATGTCTCATGACCAAAAGAGTAGGAATCATCCAACAAGAAAATATGTCCATGCTGCTCCAAAAGAATGTAAGATGCAACAAAATAATCAGCCATGTGTTCTTTCATCCAAGAAGTGAATGAAGAACCTCCACTAAAATCTGAACCAAGTAAGGAGCAAAGAAAACATGGAGACTTCAACTGGCTCAAAGAAGTCTCATCAAGACACCCATGAATATGTGTATCATCAAGAAATAACAAAGGATGTTGCTGCCAATAATAATTTTGCTTCAATCATATATTTCTTCACCCAAGTATTGGATGAATTTCCTCCAACATCAAATGAACTAAACAAGGAGCCAGAAAAATCATGAGTCTTCAAGTGACAAAAGTGAACATCATAGGTGCATCCATGAGATGTGTACCATCATAAAGTAACAAATGATGTTGCTGCAAATGTAAAGAATAAAGTGCTTTAGTCATGTCATCCTCAAAAGGGGAGATAGGATTTTTATACTCCTCATGTGGCACCTTCAAAAAGAAACCTTTCACCCATATTTCATTAGGATGAATGCTGCAAACTATGGAAGTGTAGGATGTAGGAAAATGAATCAACTCACCCAAATGATCATAAAATGCAAAAGTGTCATCATGTGAAGGCTCCATAAGGGTAGGATCATGTAGCTCCCTCGAAAGTGCAAGACTTTCCTCATAGGTTGGTTCCAAGGTAGTGGAGTCATACACTTCTTCAAAAAGTGTGTAACCATTTCCAAGAGGCAACTCAAGTTTCTCTTCCACCATAACAAGTGCTTGGCTCTCATCAAGATCATATTCAAACACATCAAGCACATGCAAGTTGCCATGTTTCTCATGATCCATCATGTCATGAGAACTTTCCAAGCAATCTACCATTTGACAATCTGAAACATAGAAGGAAGAACAAGTATCTTGCAACCTATCAAGAAGTTACTCATTTTGCATTTTGAGCTTATGAATATCCTCATTATTCTTCAAGTATGCTCCATGTAACCATTCATTAAGCTCAACCAAATTGCTTCTATCAAAAAGCAAAGACATGCCATTACCTTCGATGTTGCACATTGCTCTTTGAATCATCTCCATGTCTTCAAGCAAGGATGGATCCTTCAATGAAGAAACTCTCCAACAAGAATTGACACCAATGCTTGAGTGCCATGGAGTATGCTAAGGGTCTCTTGGATCTTTTTTTCATTAATCTTTGATGACCCTTCAAGAAAAAGAGGCTTTTGTAGAGGAACCTCCTCTTCTTTGTACTTTCTGCTTGGGCCAACTTCATTAAGCTCAAGTGGTGATGGGGAGGTTGATCTTGGTTATTTTTCAACTGCTACAAGGCCTTCATTTTCATGCTTAATGGAACTTTGGCTTGCAACAACACTTTCAAAAGTGATCTCTATGTGACCAACATAGAGGTGTGAGCACCCATCAGTAGGTACTCCTTCATATTTCAAGCATCCATCAATAGAGGCTCTTTGATTCATGTCCAAAGTAGAGTGTGTCTCAGAATGATCTTTAGTATTTTCAATGGAATCTTCTTCATGCTCATGTGATGTTTCTTCATCTTTTTCAGAGTCACTTGGGAGTGACTTTCGACCCTCTTCATTTAATGCTTCTTCTGCTTTACCTATTTCAGAACTAGGTGGCTCATGGGTCTCCTCCTTTTCACTCAAACATATATGATTTGCTCTCCAAGGCATTTTGCAAGAAGGGCATAGACCTTTCTTCACTAACTCCACATCTTCATTCTTTGGCCTATATACAAACACCCAATCGACAAAGTCTTCAAAATGAATGGTCTTTTGTATATCTCCCTTCAAAGCAAGATATGCTTGATATTGTTGAGGCAAGGTTTTACATGTTGCTCTCAATATTTCTAATTCATTCATAGGATTAGCCTTTGGTGGTATGAAACATTCATATTCATCAGACATAGGGTCATAGGAATAACCTTCATTCCTTATGAAATTGTAAGAAGTGTTGCATGATGACACCTCTTCCTCATACCATTCACATTCTTCTCCATATTGCTCACAATCATCTTCATACTGCTCATAAGCATTGTACTCATAGGAGTCATCATAATAGTAAGACATGGCTGCAATTTCTTCTTCAATGGATTATTTTAATGCACAGGTGCAAGGACCATGCTCTGATACCACTGCAATATCCCCAATTTGAAAGTTTACCCAATTTGGCCAATTTTCGAACTTTGGACTAGTGAAATCCCAAACTGTCCCAATTGATCCCAAATGGTTTCGAATTATGTATGGATGGACTTAGGAGGATATATGACACATTAATACATCTATCAGACACCCACACACCTGCTATACCCATCCATGGTCTGCAATTTGCAAGGAGAGAAGTTTCGAGACAAGACTAGTCAATTGGATTAATGGAAATACCCCCTAGGTCTACCACTATTTTCCCTTCCAAACACTGGACGACCTTAACTAATTCTTAACCTGAGACTTGGATTTGTTAGGGGACATCAATGAAAACATATTTTCAACCTTAGATCAGGTTTTAGTGTTGAGTAGGTGTCCCAAAGAACAACAGCTTTTAGAGTACAAAATTTGGGGTGAAAATGTTAGACAAGGAGCCTCAAATTTGGTCACAAACTATAGTAACACTTTAGTGGTCTGCAAACATTATTGGGACATCAAATTAACTTCATATGCAGCTCATAACATGGACAAAAATCTCAAAACTCTCTGATATAAAACATGTACAACATCATCCTAAAATCACCATGAAAATGCTATGAGGAAAATGGCTCGAATCTCAGTTTTGATTGGAAATATCACATGAAGTACATGGTATTTCGAGCTGTGGCTCTCATGATATGTCTATTACAGATTTTTGCAACAACTAACATGTTCATAAGGTCGAAATAACAATCCTCCATTAACTATATGCAACAAGAAGTGCACCCTTGCACTTTTACATGACATTGAGAGAAAGAGGAAACTAGCTTGAATATCATTGTTACTTGGAGAAATAGTACGTGAAGTGCTTAGTATTTCGAGTTGTAGCTCTCATGATCTATCCATTATAGAGTTATGCATCCATTAACAAGTTCATAAGGTCGAAACAACATCCTTCCATTATTTATATGCAACAAAGAGTGTGCTATCTCACTTTACATGAACATTGAGAGAAAGGTAGGAGAATGAGAGTAGAGAAGGAAGAGAGAATATGAACTCAAATTCAGTTGGGGGTTGAACCTGCATAAAAACATCTCCATGAAGCTCTGTTGAGAGGTCTGAATGGCCTCTCCATCAACCAACTTGGATGGGAATCTTGCACCCTCAAAATTGGTTCTAAGGCAAGGAGGATGGACATCCACCGTGCAAGGACAAGCTTGAAGCTCTCCCAAATTGCAAAGGTGCAAATAAAAAATGAACAAAAGATGCTCTATTTAGACTTGGCCTCCTTTTAATAACTTTAGTTGACTCATTTACCTCCTTAGAACTCAAATTATCTCCTAATTACCCATGAAATTCAAATTATTGAGAGTTATGACCCTTCATTGGCCCCACATGACACTTGGCTCATCTTTTGTCTCCAACTCCTCCATGAATTCGAATTGGGGAATCTTTTGGATGCTTTGGAGATGTGTAACTCCTCTCGTGCACCCTCTTGGTCTATTTTTAGTTCTTACATTGTTATAGATGTCATAGAATCTGTCATAATTGTCATAGGTGTCATAGAATCTGTCATAAGTGTCATAATGCTTGTCATAGTTGTCATAGAATATATCATTGCCTATTTTTAGCCCTATGATTCTTCCTCTTCTTTCATGAATGTTACCTCTTCCCTTCCAACTCGAATTTGGGGATGGCTCCATGTTTAAAGGAGGGTTATTCTCTCATGTGAACCCCACATGTCCACTTATGCGCCCCCAAGTCCAACTAGGACCTAATGCCACTTCATTTTGGAGCATTTAACATTTATTACATAATTTATTGGCCTATTTTTCCACCATCAATTTAGAATATTGAATTTTCATGAAAAACTATAGACCTTGGGGTTAAATGTCAATATTTTAATTCTTCCACATAACCCTTAGGAATTGGGTAGGCCAACTTAATTATTTATCTGAAAATCATTTAATTGGGGACATGATACCTATTAATTAAAAAATGATGAAACCATACAAAATTTGAGGGGGAAATTCCTTTGATGATGTTCCATTAGCCATTGAAGATCCTATTAATCAAAACCATAGTTGAAATCCCTCTGAAAATGTCCTTTATAATTTGATCCAAATAACTAAATTTGGACTTAGGCATTTTTAAAATTAAACCTTAAAAAATGTTTTATTAATTGCCTATTAGTCCAAATATGCATGTGATGAAGGATAGAAGGATCCAATTAGCTTCCAAAGTCATGTAATAGTTGAATGATGACAATATAAGTGTATGCTTTGCTGTCCAGTCTGGTTGACTAGTCAAACCGCTGAAAATGTCAAATTTGGTCAAACTTGACCAATGAAGCTCTGAACCTCTGAATATCTCTGGAAGGAGAATTTTGATATCTCTAATGCTTTGAATTGATGAAGTATTGAACTCAAAATTACATACAGTTGAATGTTTACCATTAGAGAAAATTTGAGGTCTAAAATGAGCCTCCTAAGGAAAATAATAAAATAATAGTTAAAATAAAGAAATAATATTTATGAATTTTGGAGGAAAAGAGAAAAAAACTACATTTTTTCTTCGTATTTTCAACATATCTCCCTGTCGTTTTACTCAAATTTGAAACGAGATCACTCTTTGGATGCAGAATTGAATCTTGCATCCAACGAGTACCCACACTGCATACTTTTGAGGTACCCCACCACATGAAAAACGAGAAATACGTCAAAAAAATGTGTTACTTTCAAAAGCATGTAACATGTTTTTTTGATGTATTTCTCATTTTTCATGGAGTGGGGTACCTCAAAAGTATGCAGTGTGGGTACTCATTGGATGCGAGATTCAATTCTGCATCCAAAGAGTCACCCCATTCGAAATTTGAATAAAATGACAGGGAGATATGCTGAAAATACGAATTAAAAAGTAGTTTTTTAATATCGAATATGCCCTGTCAACCATTATGGTTGGCTCTTTTCTTGAAATTCTATTGGTTCTTGAATTCAATGGATCTTTTTCTTATGAGGTGGATCATCTTCTTATGAGGTGGACCGTATTCTTATGAGGCCCATTTTAGACCCCAAATTTGCTCTAATGATGAGTAATCATATAGCCTAACTCATAGATCATGATGCATAAGTTTCGTAAGGATTATAGTGGTCAATGTTTTAGGAACACAACAAAATCGTATCAACATCAAAATATTTACAAGGATTAGTTCTTCCTTCGATGGAGTGGATGGATGGTCCAAAGGTTGGTTAAGTGCATTGGACTGGGTTGACTCAATGACTCAAGCCGTAGGAGACAGGGGTCCTTTGTGATCTTCACCACTAGTGCGGATAATAGAGATGAGTCTTAACAAGGATTGTGTTATGAGATATTCCCCCTTTCGACCTTAGCAAGTAGACTACCCTTTATTCTTTTCATTTTCATTTTCTTTCTTTCCTTTTTTTCTTTGATTCTTCTTCTTGTACTTTGGATGAGGATACCTTAGCCTTAATTTTATTGAAGACATATGCAAGTGAGCATTGCAAGATTTTTTTATTTTTTTTTATTGTTGGATTTTGCAATTTTCTTGGCTTCTCTTGATTTCATTAGGATATGGTACTAATTTTCTAATTTTTCTTCTTCACCAGCTTCTGGTACACGATTCTTGGACATGGGATCTTGTCTTCAACTTTCCATTTTTGAGGCATTATAGGGGAACAACCTTCTTGTTTCAAATCTAAGGGGAAACATTGCTCAGTGTTAGCTCTTCTTGTTTAATAGCTATCAACCTTGACCTCCTGTATCATCACAAGATTCACTACGACACAAGTGGGCCCAAGACACATGGAAGACATGTAGGAAATCATGGTGAAGGGGACACAAAGGGGGAGACCAAAAGTCACTTTATCAGCCTTAAGCCAAAAGGGTTAAAAACACAAGGTGGAATGATATGAGTAATATGGAAAGGTCAATATGGAGTCAAAGAAAAGGGGTAATCCTTATAACTACCAAGAGTTGTTTTGGTTGTTGATGTGTAAACAAAACAAAAATATCTCATCCTTTTTAGCCTATGCTCAATACTACTAGCTATACTCATCAAAACAATTCATTGTAGTGTAAAATGAGACATGGTGAAGTACAACATCAATACATAGCATAATCATAATGAATCCTTATGCATGGCAAGGTGACACATCATGGCATGAACTGACATCATCTCCTGGCATTCCTATCACTGGTCTTCTTTTGTGGGCATGAAAATCTGGACCTCATCCTCACAGTTGAAGCAAAATTAGGTGCAAAAATCCCCATATTGTATGTGCTATAACAATTATCAACAAGATTGCATGCCACGACCTTAATCATTTGCAATTAAAATAAGAGATTTATTCCACTTTGGTTGGGGTCATTATAGAGTTTTGCAAAGCCATTTATGATGTGGGAAGATCCCATAACAGGAGTAGAGTTCTACACCAAAGGTGTGAAGCACAAAATCTCTATCTCAATTTTATTAAGAGAGGGAAAGCTTTTATAGCATAATATGAGGAAAACTGCCTAAACAAACAAGGAGGCAAAATCTTAAATAATAGCAACTGAATACATTAATAGAGCCAATTGTTAGGGATAAGATCTCAAATGCTCCATAAGAATAGGAAACCTCTCAAATACTCAATGAGATTAGGAAACTAAAAGGCTACGCCAAACAAAAGCCATGATAATAAGCGCACCATACAAATAATAATATGAGACCATTATTTTATATGAAAACAAACAATAGGCTAAAATAAATCACTACAAATATTTATCATTCTTCCCAACAACATAAGCATTGGCCTCTAATGCTTTTAGGTGTGTTGTTGCATTTGGTGCTGAGAAGTCTAGTGGGATTGATGTGGAAGCTGGCCTTTCTTAGCAACAAGATAGCAAGTGGTGGATCCTTGGCGAGTTTGACAAGTTTTTGTGTCGAAAACCTGATTTGCAACAAGCAGAAGCTGATTTTGGAACAAAAGTTGTATCATGATATGTGGAAGCTCAATTGCTTTAGATGATTATGATGGAAAGCATCCTAAAAGGAAGCTTAAGGTGATCAAACAATGCCGAACTGGTTTGTAACCCAATGGAAAGAGGCTACCAAATTTGAACTTCCAAGCATGGAGAGAACTCTGTGACAAGTGAGAATCTTTGAAGTTTTTAGGCAATGAAGGCCAATGAGAGAACAAAGCAAATGTTGAAGGGGGAGGTGTACATGAGTCCTCTCAAACTCCTGAATGAACCTACGACTACACATTTGGAACATAATGATGTTGTGGATAAGGTTGTTGAACAAAATTCAAAGAATGCTTCTTAACTATAGGATCAACTTGATGTGGTAGTTTAAGATACCGAGCATTGTCTTTATGCAATGTGTAAGTTTTGCTGAATGCATAATATTGGGGCTTACGATCATATTGATAAATTTGACCAAGAAATAGAGCACACTAATCCATATTAGTCACATCACAAGTGACTTTATCCACAAATTTAGGACCAAAAGTAAATGTGAGAGTGCATGTGTGCGTGATTTGAGCGGATGAACCATTTTCCATCCATCCAAGTGCATAAGGATGAGGATGAATATCCACTAACAAATGCAATTTATCCAATATGGACTTGGTAATCAAGTTCTCTTGGGAGCCATTATTGAAATACAAGCACTGGATTAATCATGTGAGAGATGTGCATGTGTGATAAACAAACTATCTTGTGCTTTTGGGGGAGTGGAATGCTGTAGTAAGGTGAATTCACTGGGGACCTTAGTGGGAGCACCATCGTCTTACTTATTAGAGATTGTACATTCAGAGTTTCCTTCTTCAATTGGAAACAGTTGGTCATATCATGTCGGAGTTATCATGAGAAAAAGAAGAAGATTGAGAGAAAGATGATGATCCTGTAGTAGCAAGAGCTGCAAGCTTTGATGGTGTTGATCTAAAAAAATAGGTGTATGATGAACATTGTTGAATTCTGTGCTAATCCAAAAAAATTTCTTTGGCCAACTGTGCTTGATTATATGCAGCATCAATGTTGGAGACCTCCATGTACCTCAGTTCTCGGTATAGATGTTCTTCTAGGTCACTTTTGAATTTGAGAACAATTTTGTCGAAGAATGCGCAACCTGTTGAATTGATGGATGTATTATGGTCTCGACATATTGAATTCTTGACGCAAATGTTGGAATTTGTGCAATTTTGGAAGCTATTCTTATTATATTTTATTGTAATTATTTGTACCTCCTACGGGAGATGATCTTGATATAATTAATCATGTAAATCCTTGAAAGAATCAGTGTAAACCTTGGGGAGAAAATTAAGTAAAGAAAAAGAATTATCAAATATATTTTTATATTCCCCCAAGACTAGTCAGCCCAGACAGTTTGACAAGTTGGCCTTGTTGAGGAAAAAACCAGTTTGGCACATGTATAAATAGAGAGGTAGTTCACCTCATTTAGTCACTCACTCAACCAAGCACGTTCACATCACTTGGAGAGAGATTCGCATCTGGAGTTAGGAGAAGGATATTTTGGGGTTTCATCTTGGAGAGTTCTTCCACTTTCTCTCTCTTGATATTGTACTCTGTTCTCAGAATTGTTCAACTCTATACGAAGGTTGCTGGGTTTTCTCCCTATTGGGTTTCCCAGGATAAATTCTCGTGTTATTTGTTTCTGTGCTTTGTCTTTCTTCTAGTGATCCTATTGATCTTATGCAATTGAATTATAATGTTATGATTGTATGAAAAACTAACATGGTATATGTTGAAATACTGAGAGGGGGGTGAATCAGTATTTGCCAATCATTAAAAATTTCAGTTAAGAGCAAGTTGCTAATCACCAATCATAACAGCATATCATTAACATTCATGAAAGATAACAAGATGCACAGTACACAATATTTTTACGTGGAAACCCAAGTCCTGGGGGTAAAACCACGGAATCCTTTTATGATAAAATTTGACCCAGCAACAACTAGGGTTACAAATTTAATACAACTTCTCCATCTACAAGTGGAAGGGGCTACAACCCCTAGGCTTCGTCAGCCGCAACTGACAAGCTGCTACAACAGCTCAGCTCACAATATTGTGAGCCCTAGCACCACCCTACCACCCTGAAGAAAACGATGATTGAACATGTGGACCTGTCAAACCAATCACTGAACCTGTTGCTGATAATTTCTGCTCTCTGATCACTGTCAAGTCATCACTGTATACTGATATATCGTTTGACTGCTATACACTGCTCATGTACATCCTCGTCATACACAATCACTGAACAAGTAATTCTGCTCTGCTTTCACTGAACACAAGGCATGCATCATCATTCATCATCATCATGGGTATGCATCATCATAGTAGAGTTTGTATCATAATCTTCTCACTGTACATCATGTATGTATCATCTTCAAGTATACATCATAGTGCATAGAAGAATGTCATCACACCATGGCGTACATGTACATTATAGAGTATAGGAGAGAAACATATCATAACATGTGTCAAGGACAGTGGGCATCATTAGCACATGTAGAGTCATCATGTTAAGACATGTATCATCATGTATGTATCAATCACCTTCTAGCATGTATCAATATACCACTGAGCAGTCAATACTGTTCACACACTGCTGTACATAACTGTATACTGATACCACTTATTACATACACCACTTGCACATATACTTGTACATATCACATATACTTATACATACCTTGTTACTGTAAGACCATCCCTAGTCTGAAGCAAAACTGTACTGGATCATGGACTGTAACAAAACTCAAATCATAGCAAAAAACATCAGTCGTCAACCTCTTTAACACCCCCAAAAAATGTATCTCTGAAGAATTCGGGTCTGCTGCCACTGTGGAAAAATCAGGTATCTCTGTGCTGCTGTCTATACCCACGAAAAGGTCTGCTATTGACTGTTTATTCCACAACCAAAACAATGCTGCTAACTGTTGAACCAAAAGGGAGTCTGCTGCTTTTTGCTTGAGTTAGGGCATACTTTTATTCTCTACTGCAAATAGTGCAATTGATTCTGTACAAGTCAACTACTGATAAGAAAAATTGTTTTGGCCAAAATGTAGCACTGTAACTTGTTGACTGCCTTTGACTTTGCTGAGTCTGAGATTGACTGAGAAGTACTGCTGATGTTGACTTCAGTTGACTGAGTTAATGAGCTGCTATCTTTATAAGCCCTAACACGGCTGAACTGAGTGTAACAAGCCCCAATCAGAAACTTGACCTCAAGAGAGTATACCCTAAGTGATGAGGACAGACCTGGAGCAAGGCTCGGCCAACTCCTTATTGCTGTAACAGCCTGCGGCTAGGGTAGGACATCCCCATAAGAGGTTCGGCGTGCTGCTGCTGGGGTTAGGGCTTCACGACAAGACCCAGAAAAAATAAGAAGTAAGAAAATAACCTGATGCTGCTGCTGCCGAAAATCAGAGAGAGAAAAAGACCCACGAGTTTTCAGTTAGATCAGAGATCTTTTCCACCTCCTGTTACCCTCAGCACTGAGGTAGCCGAAAAAAAATCAGAGCTATCCTTCTTTAATCCGAAAATTCCCAGAGCTAATTCGATTTTTTTTCATCTCCAAAATGAAAATTAATAGGGTATTTATACTAGTTTTCCCCCCAAAAAAATTGAGCCGACCTTGCAATAAATAATTTATATAATTTTTAATTTGAATTTTTTAATTTAATTTATGGGGCCAACTTGTAGGGTGACCAAGGAAGTATTTTCATTATTTTATTTTGTATTATTAAAAAAAACTATCTACTTAGGTCACCACAAAAAGGGTATGGGTATGTTGTGTGTTGTTGCACTAATCTTTAATGATCAACATGTCTTAGGGTAAATTGCAATTTAACCCAAGACCTCTTATGACCTCACTCTTAGGGTCATACTCCAGCAAGGTTACCACATATACCATGTGCAAGGGTTTCAAGTTCTTTCATGTTACCCTATGTGTGTGGGTGCCTTCATCATGCTATCTAACCAAGTATAATGTGAGTAGTGGACTCCATGACCTTTGCAAGGCTATTAGGGTCTTCATCAAGGGTTCCAAGTCTTCATCAAGTCATCAAGGACATTTAAGCCATCAATTGTGGGTCCAAGGGCTTCTTCATCAAGCCAAGAGGCTTCATGGGCTTCTTCAAGGGCAACCCAACAAGGTCAAAGGGTAAATAGGGCTTTGTAATTGTCTCAAGGCCTCCAAGGGCTTCAAGCTTGGGCTTGGACAACCACAAAAAGGACTCCTTAGATTCCAACAACACAAAAGACTTTCAGGGGCTCCACAAGGGGCACCAAGACACCACAAGCCCTCACCATGGCACTGTTGGCATCAATGACAAAACTTTATCAACAATCTCCCCCTTTGTCATTGATGACAACACCTAAGCTCCCCCTGAAAATAGGCTCCCCCTGTTTACAACGTCTCTCCCCCTTTGGCATCAATGGCAAAGGGTACTACCTTAAAAAAAACACTCCCCCTCAAAACATGCTTTCCCAAAGACTAGGCACTTCTGCTTGAAGAAGAAGAATCAATGTAGTGGGAAGAAGGAATGATCCGCAATTTTTGTCGGAGGTACTCAAATGTCCCTTTAGGAAGTGGCTTGGTGAATATATCTGCTATCTGCTCCTTTGTCCCAATATATTCCAACTTGATGTGCTTTTCTGTGACCTGTTCACGAAGAAAGCGATATTTGATAGGGATGTGCTTTGTCTTGGAGTGCATGACCGGATTCTTGGAGATGCTGATGGCACTTGTGTTGTCACATAGAATTGGATTCGGCTCGTCATATGTTACTTGTAGGTCTTGTAAGTTCTGTTTCATCCAAAGGATTTGAGTACAACATGCTGCTGCTGCTATATATTCTGCTTCTGCTGTTGACAAGGATACTGAGGATTGCTTTTTGCTAGACCATGATACCAAACAGTTTCCTAAGAAAAATGCTGCACCACTTGTGCTTCTTCTGTCATCCACACATCCTGCCCAATCCGCGTCTGAGTAAGCTAATAAGTCCAACTCATTTCCTTTTGAATACCATAATCCAAAGTCCATAGTTCCTTTAAGATATCTGAAGATTCTTTTGACTGCAATAACATGAGTTTCCTTCGGAGCTGCTTGAAATCTTGCAACCTGTCCAACAGCTTGCATCACATCTGGCCTTGAAGCTGTCACATACAGTAGGCTACCAATCATTGACCTGTAAAGTTTTTGATCCACTGCATTTGATTCATCGTCTTTGCTTAACTTGCAGCTAGTAGTCATAGGAGTGCTCACAGGCTTACAATCTTCCATCTTGAACCTCTTCAACATTTCTTTAATGTACTTGGTCTGAGAGATGAAGATGCCTTCTTCACATTGTGATATCTGAAGTCCCAAGAAGAAGGTCAGTTCACCAAGTAGCGACATCTCAAATTCGTTTTGCATAACCTTGGCAAATTGTTGGCTCAGAGTATCATCATCACTACCAAAGATAATATCATCAACATACACTTCAACAATAAGTATGCTATCATGATCAATCTTGATATACATATTACTGTCTACGGTTCCCCTTTTGAAACCTTATTTCTGCAAGTAACTGTCCAATCTGGAGTACCAAGCTCTAGGAGCTTGCTTTAACCCATATAGAGCCCTTTTTAATCTGCACACATACTCCATTTTTGCTGATAGTTGGAATCCTTCTGATTGTTCAATGTAGACTTCTTCTTCTAGTTTGCCATTCAAAAAGGCTGATTTGACATCCATTTGATACACTTTGATATTTTTACCACAAGCATAGGCCAATATCATTCTTATAGCTTCCATTCTGGCTACTGGAGCAAATGTTTCTTCAAAATCTATCCCTTCGATTTGAGCATATCCTTTGCAAACCAATCTTGCCTTGTTTCTGATTACCTGTCCATCTTCATTCAGTTTATTTCTAAAAATCCATTTTGTGCCAATCACATTTTTGTCCTTGGGTCTAGGAACAAGTTCCCATGTTTCATTTTTCTCGATTTGATCAAGTTCTTCTCCCATGGCTTTGACCCAATGTTCATCTGCACTAGCTTCCGCAAAGTTACTCGGCTCAACTGTATATAGTAGTGAGAAATATACTTGTTCTGGTCTTCGGACTTGTCTTCGATCTTTTCTGGTTTCTATGCCGACATTTTTGTCACGAATAATCAATTCCTGTGGATGATTCTTTTGATACCAATTCTTAGGAGAGTTTTGTTGTTCTTGCTGTTGATCCTGTACTTGTTGATCCTGTGTAACTTTTGGCTGAATTTTTCTCTGTTCTTCTTCTTCTTCTTCTTCTTCTTCTTCTTCTTCTACTTCATCATCATCATCTTCTTCTTCATGATCTTCTGAGTCTTCCTGACATTTTGGCAGGCTCGATTCATCAATCTTTACAATGATGCTTTCCACTATCTTACCTAATCTAAGGTTGTAACACTTGTAGGCCTTTCTTGTGGATGAGTACCCAACAAATATTCCTTCGTCTGCACGAGATTCGAATTTTCTAATCTTCTTATCATCTCTTCTGATGTAGCACCTGCTTCCGAACACTCTGAAATGTTGAACATTAGCTGTTCTTCCTGTCCATAGCTCATAAGGAGTTTTATCAGTGTTGCTTCTGAGCAATCCTCTGTTCATAATGTGGACTGTTGTATGCACTGCTTGAGCCCAAATTTTTTCGCTTAGTTTAGCTTCATTCAACATAGTTCTGGCCATTTTTAACACTGATCTGTTCTTCCTTTCTGCTACTCCATTCTGCTGAGGTGTTCTGGCAACTGAAAATTGTCTTTTTATACCATTTTCTTCACAGTACTGATAAAATTCATTTGATGTGAATTCTCCGCCATTATCGGATATGAGACACTTGATTCGTTTACCTGTTTCATTTTCAACCTGTTCTTTAAAGATCTTGAGGCATTCAAAGGCTTCCGATTTCCTGTTAAGAAGGCATACCCATGTCATCCTAGAGTAGTCATCAATGAGCAGCATGAAGTATTCTTCACCATCCAATCCTTTATTCTTGGTTGGCCCACATACATCAGTGTGGACAAGCTCTAAGGGTTTTGTAGACGAGTATTCTTTTGTCTTGAAATTGGATTTAGTAAGTTTCCCATGCTGACAGTGCTTGCAGATAGTGTCAGAAGGCTTTGTAATCTGTGGCATGTTCCTTACGGCTTGCTTCTTGCTGATCTTGACCAGATTATCAAAATGTACGTGTCCCATTCTTCTATGCCATAACCAATTCTCATCTTCTTTTCCTAGGTGACATTTCTCTTCCTTGATCTCGTCCAGAACATATATGTTGTTTGGAGTCCTGCTAGCAGTAGCCACTAACTTTCCTGATCCTTCTTTTCTTATTTTGCAGGACTTTGAGTTGAATGTAAGTTCATGTCCCTGATCACACATCTGGCTGACACTCAATAGATTATGCTTCATACTGTCGACAAACAACACATTTTCTGCTACTGTATCTTTGCCGCTAAGATTTACTGTACCTTTTCCAACAACTTTTGCTGATTTGTTATTTCCAAAAGAGACAGATCCTTTATCTTTTTCAAGAAACATGAAAGCACCTTTGTTACTTGTCATATGCCTAGAACAACCACTGTCAACATACCATTTGTTGCTACCGGTTTGAGCTTGAGCTTGAAGAGCTATCCCACATTCATGAATATTCAGATTGTTCTTTTGTCTGATCCATACTTTTTGCTGGTCACCCGTTTGATTGCTTGATACCTGTTTAATGCCTGTAGGAGGGATTGTCATTCTGCAATTCCTGGATGTATGCCCGAAGTTGTTGCATTTCTGGCATTCGACTTTAGAATCCAAAGGAGAAAAACTGTTGTTGTTTTGTTGCCATCTAGAATTTTCATACCTGTTCCTGCTTTCTGCATATCTTCCTTTTATACAATTCATCGCTTTATGCCCAAATATTCCGCAAGAAAAACAATAACCATAAAATGGATATTCATACCTGGGAACAAATGGTCTTCTTGGAGGTGTTGCCCATTTGAAACTTCAATTTTCAACTGGAGTCCATTTTGAGGTTGGTTGTATAGGTTGAAATGGTCTTCTTAGAGGTGCTGTCAATTTAACATGTTGATTTTCAACTGGAGCCTGTTCTGGTTGTTGTTTTGGCTGATATATGGGTACTTCCTGGATGACGAGGTCTTTGATAACTTCTGGTTTATCTTCAGCTGTCTTGGAACTTGAACCTTCATCATTATGCTTCTTATAACCAAGACCTGTTCTGTCGAGGTATGGCTTTTGATTATTGATGATCTGATCAAGTATCTTGGAACTGTTGTCATAGCCTTGACTCACATTTTTCTTTTGTAGTTGAGTTCTTAGAGTCACTATCTCCCCCATTAGTCTCTCACTTTCATTCATACTTTCTTCTAGTTTTTTTTCTGAGATTGTCTTGAATTCTTTTGGCTTCTTCTAATTGAATAGTTAGAATTTGAATGAGTTGATCTGCTTCTTCAGATATCTGAGGTCTTTCTCGTAACTCCTGTATCTCCTCTTTAAATAGTTTATTCTTTTTCCTTTCTCTTCTCAGCTCTTTCAAAGCACTTATCAATTCTTCCTCCAGGTCTACTTCACCTTCTGAATCGGATTCTTCTTTGTTTTCGGTGATCTCATCTGAGTCTTTTGAATCAACAGCCATGAAGAGTACCCTTTTTGATTCGTTATCACTGCCGCTGTCCGAATCACTATCACTATCTGAGTCATTGTCAGAATCTTCATCTGATGAGCTGGTGTTTCTTTTAGAGTAGAGAATTTTCTTCTTTGCAAACCTTCCATTTTTCTTTCCTTTGAAGTTCCTGTATTTCTTATGTTTCTTGAAACTGTCATCACTATCAGAGTCTTTTGCATAGGGACATTTTGAAGCAAAGTGACCTATTTTACCACATGAAAAACACTTAAGAGGTAACTTACCTTTGTACTTACCTGTGCCTCTTTTGAGCTTTCTTACGAAGTTTGCTATCTCCTCATCATCTGAATCATCACTGCAGTTGAAGTGGTATGCTGTCTTTGATTTGGATTTTATTTCTGTATTGTCCTTCTTAGCTTGTTTGTCTTTCATTGCTTGCTTAGAGGAAACTTTAAAGGCTGCTTTTTTTCTAGGTGAGTCTTCATCTTCTAATCTCATCTCATAAGCCACAAGTGTCCCATGTAGCTGGTCTACTGTCATAGTATCCAAGTCAGTCCTTTCTTCCAAAGCTGAGATTTTAGGATTGAATCTGTTGGGAAGCGTTCTTAGTATCTTTTGAACAACAACTGATTCTTCAACCCTTTCACCCAGGCCTCTGATAGTATTTACAAGTTCATCAATTCGAAGAAAATAGGTTGCAATGTTCTCGTCATCCTTCATCTTTAGATGTTCGAATTGTCCTCTGTAGGTTTGGAGTTTGGCTTCTTTGACCTTTTTGTCACCTTCGTAGATGGTCTTGAGTTTGTCCCACATTTCCTTAGCAGAAGTACAATGCATGACTTTGACAAAGACCGATTCATCCAATGCACTCAAAATATGGTTCGTGGCTTTTGAATTCATATCATAACGAGCTAAGTCATCTGGATCTGTTGGTGGGGGTGTTGGTACTTTATATCCATTTTCAACTATTTGCCATACTTGTACTCCTTGAGCTAGTAGAAAAGATTTCATTCGTATACTCCAAAAGGTATAGCCAGCCCCATCAAACATGGGTATTCCATTTTTACTGTGCTTGGCAAACTTGCCCATAATTTCCTTCCAGTGATTAGACTGTTCTTGAAGGAACCCGCTCTGATACCAATTGTTGAAATACTGAGAGGGGGGTGAATCAGTATTTTCCAATCATTAAAAATTTCAGTCAAGAGCAAGTTGCTAATCACCAATCATAACAACATATCATTAACATTCATGAAAGATAACAAGATGCACAGTACACAATATTTTTACGTGGAAACCCAAGTCCTGGGGGTAAAACCACAGAATCCTTTTATGATAAAATTTGACCCAACAACAAATGGGGTTACAAATTTAATACAACTTCTCCAGATACAACGGGAAGGGGCTACAACCCCCAGGCTTCGTCAGCCGCAACTGACAAGCTGCTACAACAGCTCAGCTCACAAGATTGTGAGCCCTAGCACCACCCTACCACCCTGAAGAAAAAGATGATTGAACCTGTGGACTTGTAAAACCAATCACTGAACCTGTTGCTGATAATTTCTGCTCTCTGATCACTGCCAAGTCATCACTGTATACTGATATATCGTTTGAATGCTATACACTGCTCATGTACATCCTCGTCATACACAATCACTGAACAAGTAATTATGCTCTGCTTTCACTGAACACAAGGCATGCATCATCATTCATCATCATCATGGGTATGCATCATCATAGTAGAGTTTGTATCATAATCTTCTCATTGTACATCGTGTATGTATCATCTTCAAGTATACATCATAGTGCATAGAAGAATGTCATCACACCATGGCATACATGTACATTATAGAGTATAGGAGAGCAACATATCATAGCATGTGTCAAGGAGAGTGGGCATCATTAGCACATGTAGAGTCATCATGTCAAGACATGTATCATCATGTATGTATCAATCACCTTCTAGCATGTATCAATATACCACTGAGCAGTCAATAATGTTCACACACTGCTGTACATAACTGTATACTGATACCACTTATTACATACACCACTTGCACATATACTTGTACATATCACATATACTTATACATACCTTGTTACTGTAAGACCATCCCTAGTCTGAAGCAAAACTGTACTGGATCATGGACTGTAACAAAACTCAAATCATAGCAAAAAACATCAGTCGTCAACCTCTTTAACACCCCAAAAAAATGTATCTCTGAAGAATTCGGGTCTGCTGCCATTGTGGAAAAATCAGGTATCTCTCTGCTGCTGTCTATACCCACGAAAAGGACTGCTATTGACTGCTTATTCCACAACCAAAACAATGCTGCTAACTATTGAACCAAAAGGGAGTTTGTTGCTTTTTGCTTGAGTTAGGGCATACTTTTATTCTCTACTGCAAATAGTGCAATTGATTATGTACAAGCCAACTGCTGATAAGAAAAATTGTTTTGGCCAAAATGTAGCACTGTAACTTGTTGACTTCCTTTGACTTTGCTGAGTCTGAGATTGACTGAGAAGTACTGCTGATGTTTACTTCAGTTGACTGAGTTAATGAGCTGCTATCTTTATAATCCCTAACAGGGCTGAACTGAGTGTAACAAGCCCCAATCAGAAACTTGACCTCAAGAGAGTAGACCCTAAGTGATGAGGACAGACCTGGAGCAAGGCTTAGCCAGCTCCTTATTGCTGTAACAGCCTGCGGCTAGGGTAGGACAGCCTCAGAAGAGGTTCGGCGTGCTGCTGCTGGGGTTAGGGATTCACAACAAACCCGGAAAAAATAAGAAGTAAGAAAATAACTTGATGCTGCTGTTGCCGAAAATCAGAGAGAGAGAAAGCCCCACGAGTTTTCAGTTAGATCAGAGATCTTTTCCACTTTCTGTTACCCTCAGCATTGAGGTAGCCGAAAAGAAATCAGAGCTATCCTTCTTTAATCCGAAAATTCCCAGAGCTAATTCGATTTTTTTTCATCTCCAAAATGAAAATTAATAGGGTATTTATACTAGTTTCCCCCCAAAAAAAATTGAGCCGACCTTGCAATAAATAATTTATATAATTTTAATTTGAATTTTTTAATTTAATTTATGGGGCCGACTTGTAGGGTGACCAAGGATGTATTTTCATTATTTTATTTTGTATTATTAAAGAAAAACTATCTACTTAGGGCACCACAAAAAGGGTATGGGTATGTTGTGTGTTGTTGCACTAATCTTTAATGATCAACATGTCTTAGGGTAAATTTCAATTTAACCCAAGACCTCTTATGACCTAACTCTTAGGGTCATACTCCAGCAAGGTTACCACATATACCATGTGCAAGGGTTTCAAGTTCTTTCATGTTACCCTATGTGTGTGGGTGCCTTCATCATGCTATCTAACCAAGTATAATGTGAGTAGTGGACTCCATGACCTTTGCAAGGCTATTAGGGTCTTCATCAAGGGTTCCAAGTCTTCATCAAGTCATCAAGGACATTTAATCCATCAATTGTGGGTCCAAGGGATTCTTCATCAAGCCAAGAGGGTTCATGGGCTTCTTCAAGGGCAACCCAACAAGGTCAAAGGGTAAATAGGGCTTTGTAATTGTCTCAAGGCCTCCAAGGGCTTCAAGCTTGGGCTTGGACAGCCACAAAAAGGACTCCTTAGATTCCAACAACACAAAAGACTTTCAGGGGCTCCACAATGGGCACCAAGACACCACAAGCCCTCACCAGGGTACTGTTGGCATCAATGACAAAACTTTATCAACAGTATAAGAGCAGTACTAGAAGAAGCCATTGTTGGAAGCTAGGGTTTCATATTTTGAGGCCTTCACTAATCATTTTGGCCGAAAAAAAGCCTTGGAAACTTCGCTCTAGGAAGGGCGCATCTTTTGGTGAAGGTAGAATCCAATTCCGAGAACATTCATTTTTGACCTAATTCTGCAGCTGCGGTTACTGGAAAAATTAGGGTTTATGGTTTGGACGTACTCCCTCCACAGATTTGGTTCGACCCTACCTTTCCTCAACTCACCTTGCTAGGGTGCATACTCCTGTGGAGTTAGTTTCTCAAGAATTCAAATTTCATTTTTGACCTAGCTCCTGCTAGGGTTTTTGCTTCAGATCTGCAGTGAGGATGATTGGAATGAAGGTCAAAGATCGTCTGGAAGGGGCTTCCAACTTCATCTCTCGGAAGTCTAGGGTTCTTCTCTTACTAGAAGAAAATGATCTCTTGCAGTTTGTCAATGAGAAGGTCCCAGAACCAGAAGCTGAAGAAGACAAACTTCAATAGAGAAATAATGATGCCAGAGCAAAAGAATCTTGGTGGACTCAGTTAGAGACCACTTGGTTCCTCAAATCTCAAGAAAGAAGACTACTAGAAATATGTTCAAAACCCTAAAGAAGCTATTTGAACATAGTAGTATCAATGTGACACTCACATTGAGGAACCAACTATCGAATAAAAAGATGCCCATTTCAGAATCAATTGCCTCATACTTCATGAGGATCACAAAACTATAAGGGACAAGTTAAGTACCAGTGGAGACCACATTGATGATAAGGAGCTTGTAATTACTATTCTAAATGGTCTGCCACCATTATGGGAGTCATTCATTCAAAGTATAAGTGGTCGAACCAAGATTCCCAAATTTGACAAGTTATGGGCATATTGCACTCAGGAAGAAACAAGGATAGCAGCAAGGCAAAGACTTCATAGCACTGAACCTGAGGAGAATCAAGCATTCATGTCCCATGCCAAGAAAGGCAAGGGAAGAGGAAGAAAGTTCCACACTCACAGGAACCAAGGTAGGAGATCAACTCCTTCTCTAGATCAAAAGAAGAAGAATGATTTCTCGCATATTCAATGCTTCAAGTGCAAGGCATATGGCCATTACGCTAGTAATTGTCGAATTTCAAACAAAAGGAAGCATGAAGCCTCAACTGCTGATGTTGATGAAGACATTCCTCACAAGAAGTCAAGGAATGATGATTGTTCAAATTTCTTCTTCTAGTGCTCCCCATGTTGAGGTGATGATATGAAGATCCAAATTGTGATGGGATCCCAACAAGAAAATAAAGAACAGAGGTCTCTCATGGTTGTTCCCACAAGAAAGCAGTGGGAGCCCACCCACAAAAAAAAAACAATAAAAGATAACTATTTGGTTTTATTGCCCACATAGATCTATTTTATCTTATACACATCAAATTATATGCAGATCTATTAGGAAGTGTGTTGAGCATTTGATATAGTTTACTTATTGATGTACCATAGGCTCTTGTTGTATTTGTTATGCATTCCATGAACACCTGAAGGAGCTAGTTTAGATGATATCTCCTTCTTACATGCTTAGAGTAGTGCACACTCTTGATGGCTTGTTCCAGTGGAGATGGCAGACATCTAGATAGTTACCATATGTGTTTGGCAGACATGTTTATGATTGTTGTGCTGAAGCATTAGCCAAGATGCCTAGTGTAAACTATTGTCATTGCATAGAAATAGAAATTGGTTAAATTTGATTATGCAATGTCACTAATCATCAGATGGGATTTGAATTGTAGGGAAAAGACCATATGATATGGTCTACAAGAGAAGGATGATGAGACTTGTTCCAGTGATGGACACATGAATCTCGTTGATGTTCAGCATGAAGCTTGTAGGAGCATGACTCTCAGCCAAGAAGGATGACTCCTAGACAATGCAGTTATATGGAAGTCGTGCAAACAAACGATAACCTTCAGGCAAGAAGGGAAATTTCGTGGGATATAGTAATGTCTTCAGAGGCCTACAAAACTTACATTCCAGGATCAAGGCAGATCAAAGCCAACATGGATGTATCCTTTGAAGAAGAGATGGCTATCAGGAAAGCCATAGGATTTGATATGGAGATCGATGATGAGGAGATGTTAGACCCAAAGGAGATGATATCATCTCCCCTTCTAGTAGTTCAGAGGGAGTTAGCAGAGAAGGATGAACCCATCGATCCCATTGATCTAGTTGAGCCAGTTGATGTTCCCAGAGATATTGCAGTAGGCCGGAAGAGGCCTAGATGGGCACAACAAACTTTGCAGGATGCAAAGGGGCATGTGTGAAATTCTATGTCACAAAAAATCTAAGAGTTGAGTATACCTCACATACAAAGAATGAACAAAAAAGTTGAATAAGAGTGAAAATTGCAGTAAAAAAGAGCAGAGAAATAATTATGCAGCAGAACTCGGATAGGAGCAGAATAATGTCACACTATCCAATAATCAGTATAATCAACAATGATGTTACAATGGAGAGAATTCGAATCACTCAGGAGAATTAAAACCTCAGTTGGTCTAGCATAGGGATTATCACCACAAGAGTGCTCCGGAAGACTCAAACTCAATTGAACTGAACCTAAACTCAGCTAACTGACGCCACAATCAGTTAACTAACTAAGGAGGGCGCAATAGTGAGTTTTCATGCATTTCAATAAGAAATGGGCACATGAAGCCACAATCAGTGGCATCCGGACCTCTAACCCCCCATAAGAGTCAGCTAACTCAGGTGGACTGCACTGGAACACTCAGTTGGTTCCTATAAAATAGGGAACTGACTGAAGTGGTCCTAAAATGATGCATGCAGGGCTCAAAAGGTGGTAGATGGATCTTGGATGACATCTGCACACCACTATAGGGAAAATGACATCATCAACAACTAGGAAAAATAAATAATGCTAGGTAGGACAAGGATGGAGTATTAAAATATCCTAACAGCATGAAGCTCCACATGGTACTTCAGAGGTTCTTCAGTTATGTAGCATTCATGAGTCACATCATTGACTAAGAACCTACCACTTATGAGGAAGCATCCAGACACCAAGTTTGGAAGGATGCCATGGTGGAAGAATACAAATCCATCATGAAGAATGGTGTGTGGGAGGTTGTACCGAGACCTGAAGGGAAGTCAGTAGTGACTTCCAAGTGGTTATACAAAATCAAGCATGGAGCATATGACAGTATTGAAAAACACAAGACTAGATTTGTTGCCAGATGATTCCCTCAGAAAGAGGGCGTCGATTATGATGAGACATTTTCTCTCGTGGCTCGATATTGAAAATTCCAGAACCCCAACCCGGTTTCAAGTTTTTAACTTCTCTGCATGTAGTTTAATGCCCAAACCCCAACATGCATATACTTCACATATATAATTTTTTTTTCTTGAAACACATGAAATTCTTTTCAACCTAAACAACTTAGAAAATAATTTTGCAGCCTAACTTTTCCTACTCAGAAAATGATGACAATCATATACATGAAATTTTAGACTCGATATTTTTGACCAAATAGTCGAGGATAAAACCTTGAAGGGAAAACCTGTTTGAGAGAGATATTTTATTTCTTTAGAGACAAATTATAAAAAAATAAAATAGCAGTACTTATCTCAACCACATGTGCCAACCTCCTTGGGAATCGTGCCCATAAAAGATAGCAGTACGACCTGCATTAAATGCAGCACGACCTCTTTGAAATTCGAGTTAAACCTCTGCCTTGAAAAACATGCCAAAACTCATGTACGGACTTTCAGATTTCTGCCTTGAAATCTATGATGTACGATGTCTCAACATCTATGCTGTACGACTACATTAATTGCTGTACGGACCAGTTTGAACAGTGCCTCGAAAACTGTGCCTGTACGACCTCATTAATTGTTGTAAGGACTGCTTTGAAATGCGTGCAATCTACAAAAAAATTATGTCTTGGAAATTGAGCCCTTCTACTGTACAATTTGTCTTGGAAATTGTGCCCTTCTCAGAATTTATGCTCATGCTCAACCTGAAATTCTTCTAGGGTTTCTTCTTCTTTCTCTCTTTTCTTCTTCTCTCTTCTCTTCCTCTCCAAAATCTCTTTGGGTGAATGAAAATGAGTGAATAATGAATGCCTTCAATCCCCAATTCCTCCCTTTTTGTTCTTGGCAACTTCCTCCTCTTCATTCAATGGCCAAGATTAGATTAGATCAAAGGCTCTCAAGAAATGCTCATTAAAATAATAATTAAATGATATTTAGTGCACATGTATCATTTAATTAAGTGAGAACCTTTTAATTTATCACTCACTTAAATGAACTTTGCATGAAACCATGACTTAATTTTTTTAATAAAGTGACTTTATAAAAATAAAGTACTTCACACTTTATTAAATTAACTAGGGAGCACTTTTAATGTGTTCTTGTCTATCTCTAGACATTAAAAGGTGAACAACACTTCCTTGGTAACTTTTCAACACTCCCTCTTACCGAGGAAGGTGTTCTTCACCACTCCCAACTTGTCTCTGAAATAAACATGCTTCCCTCTACCCAAAGACTTTGTTAGGATGTTTTCCACCTGCTCATCCATAGAAATGTACTGCAACTCAACAACTCCTCTCTGAACATAGTCCCTGATGAAGTGATATTTGATCTCAATATGTTTGGACCTGTCATGAAATACCGGATTCTCAGAGATACTGATGCAACTCTGATTTCACAGTGTATAACTGTAGGCCTTAGCTCCTGATCAAATAAGTCTACCATCAACTTGCGAAGCCACAATGCTTCACAACTAGCCTAATTGGCTTCCATGTACTCAGCCTCTGCAGAACTGAAAGCAACAGACTTTTGCTTTCGACTGAACTATGACACAACTGCCGAGCCCAAACTGAAACAACAACCGAAAGTGATCTTCCGGTCCGAAGCACTGCCTGCCCAATCTGAATCCGTGAAACCAACCAAGCCCACTCCATCTGACCTCCTGTAGTCCAGACCATAGTCTATTGTCCCTGTAAGTTATCAAAGTGTGTTTTGCGGCAGTCCAGTGCAATCTCGTGGGCTCCACCATGAATTGACTGAGAGTGTTCACTGCAAAACTCAAATCTGGTCTGGTGTTGACCAAATACATCAACGAACCTATAAGTTGACGATATAAAGTAGGATCCACCAACTCTCCCTCAGAAGATGAAGCTTCTTCTAGTTGGTGATCATGGGTGTGGACATGGGTCTGCACTTCTCCATCCAAAATCTCTTCAGAACATCTGCAACATATTTTCCTTGCCCCAGGAAAACATGTCCATCCTCCTGCGAAATCACCATCCCCAAATAGTAATGCATCAGCCTAAGGTTAGTCATCTCAAACTCTGAAGCAAGATCTTTCTTGCATGCTTCAATCAGGTGCTCTCCTCCCGTGATGAATAAATCATCAACATACAACATAAGAATGAGCGGAGCACCTCCAACTACAATAAAATACAAGTTGGGATCAACCTCACTCTTCTGGAACCCAATCAAAAGCAAATATGAATCGATCCTCGAGTACCAAGCCCGAGGGTTTTGCTTCAGACCATACAAGGCCTTTTTCAGCCTGCACACATGAGACTCCCTCTCATGTATCTCAAATCCCTACTGCTGCTCCATATATACCTCCTCCTGTAGAAGACCATTCAGAAAAGCGGTCTTCAAATCCATCTGATGAATCCTCCAACCCATCTATGCAACAATGGAGATCATTGCTCTGGTTGAAGAAAATATAGCAACCGGTGCAAAGGTCTCATCATAATCATCTCCCTCTACGTGTGAGAACCCTTGTGCTACAAACCGAGCTTTGTACTTCTCGATGCTTTTTTTTTTTGTAACTAGGGGAATCAACAACTGGAGACTGGGTTGGTACTCGCGTGACACGGTGTCCAGGGATCCAATCCCGCTACCACTATACCCCTAGGTGCCCCACACACACCGCAAGCATGGGACACGGGTAAAGCCGGGTGTGATTTGAACTCATGACCTCCATTTACAACTGTGACTTCATAACAACTGAACCGCTAATGAGCCACACCCGTGCGGGCTTTTGTACTTCTCGATGTTGCTATCCACAACATGCTTGATTTTATAGAGCCACTTGGAAGTCACAACTGACTCCCCCTTCGGTCTCGGAACAATCTCCCACGCACCATTCTTCATGATGGAATTGTATTCTTCCCTCATGGCATCTCTCCAAACCTGATGTGTGGATGCCTCCTCATAAGTAGTAGGATTAGACTTATGCAAGTTGGTCACTAATGCCATGTAACTGGAAAACCTCTCTGGTGCCCTGCTTTCTCTGACCTCCCTCTTGGGTGGCCTCACAGACTCCTTAGCATCCTTCACAAGCTCCTTAATCCAACTTGGCTTTCTCTTCCTGGAAGTAGCTTCCTGTGGCAGAACGTCCTCCTGAACCTCCTCATCTGACAAATGTTTCCCTGAAGAAGTACCTGTGGCCTGAGATCATGTACTTGGTGAACCTGGTCTTGTACCATATGTGCCCGAATCACATGAAGGTGAAACATGTGATCCGTGAACCTGTCCTTGTACCAGAAGTCCCTGTAGACTGAGTATCCGAAACTGATGAACCTGTTGTTGAAATTTGTACCAAGGAAGTGTTCCCCTAGTGACTTTTGCCTAAGTCACTAAAAATGGGACAAAGTACATAACCTTGCATTAATTGCTTGAGAAAAGTAATTAATGTCACTTTAGAGTTATAAAGTGACTTTTCAATTTATTTAAGTTGTGGTTGAGAGAGAAAATATTTAATGGAGAGAAAAGTGACTTTTATCATCCATTAATGAGAAAACACTAGATTAAATGTGGGCCCTTGATCTAGTGTCCTTTTAGCTACCCCAAGAAGATGAAGTGAAAAGACAAGGGAAACACAATAAATAAGGCACCCCATTCATTCATTTGCACACATCCCAAGAGAGTTGGAGAAGTGGAGATATTCCAAGAGAGTTGGAAAGCAAGTTCCAGTTGGAGTTTGAGAGAGAGAAAGTGGCTGTTTGAGATAACAGCTAGGTACAACACGGATTCCAAGACCATACAACAATTATGGGCACTATTTTCGAAAAGAAAACAGTGACACGTATTTTCAGGCAGATGCACGAATTTCGAGACAAGTACATAAAATAAATTCCGCACAATTTCGTACAGTCCACGAAAATCGAGGCACGATTTTCAAGGAAAAAAATAATTTGTGGGCACAAATTTCCAGGCAGAAAATTGAGTTTGGCACTGAAATTAAGGAGTTGTCCGTACAACTCTATGTTGCTTGAGAAGGGCACGATTTCCATAAATATATGCACAGAATTCGAGGCAGATTCTTGCACAGAATTCGAGGCAGCCTGTTAATTTCGCTGGTTGAGATAAGTTGTGCTTGTTACTATTAAAATTCTGCTGTACATTTTATTGAAGCAGAAATTAAAAAAATATTTCTCTCACAGGTTTTCCCTTCGGGGTTTTTCCTGGGTCATTTTGGCTAAAATATCTGAATCTGAAATTTTATGTGCATGGATGTTATGTTCTTTCTGTTGTCATTATTTTGGTAGTACTTCTTTTGTGCTTCTAGTTCAGATATGTTTATGAGTGAAATCTCATTTTCAGCTGGCTATGGTTGAATGAGATGGTTTATTAAACATTGTTAATCTGAGTTAACTTGAAAGCCTGTTAGAGAAGTGAAATTTCTATACTTGTAACTTGTGACCCAGTCACATTGAGACCCATGACCTTGTGCTCTGACTCGCTGAAATCTGAGATACTGTCACCTGTGGAGTAGTAACCTACTGTTGTTCCATCTCTGACTCACAAGACTTCCTGAAGGCCTTCTCCTCCTCAAACCTCACCTGCCTCCTCACCACAACTTTCCTTTGTGTAGGAAGGTATAAGCGGAAAGCCTTCAAAGTCTCATCATAGCCAACAAATATGCCTTTCTCTCCAGTAGGATCTAACTTTGTCCTCTTCTCAGAAGGGACATGAGAATATGTAAGGCATCCAAATATACGGAAGTGGCCGATCTCAGGCCTCTTCACGGTGAACATCTCCTCAGGAGTTTTACACCCCAATGCATTGTGTGGACTTTTGTTCTGCACATAAACAACAATACTATAGGCTTCAACCCATAGAAAGAAAGGAAGACTCTGATCATGTAGCATGGCTCTAGCTGCTCCCACTATAGCTCTATTCTTCCTTTCGGCAACTCCATTCTACTGTGGAGTATATGGAACAATCAACTGCTTCTTGATGCCCTCCTGTTTACAAAACTCATCAAAATCCTTGGAGGTATACTCACCCCCATTGTCTGACCTGAGTGCCCGAATCTTCCTCCCTATTTGGTTCTCCACAAGAGCTTTGAACTCTTGGAACCTCTTCAAGACTTCCTCAGACTTCTTGTTTCTTAGGAAGTAGATCCAGGTCTTCTTGGAGTGATCATCAATGAAATTGACATAATACTCAAAACCTGTCAACGAAGCAGAAGACATGGGTCCACATAAATTAGAATGTATCAAATCCAATACTCCACCTGATCTGGTATCACTGCTTGGAAAAACAGTCTTGGTGTACTTTCCCAAAGCACACCCTCTGCACACACCACTCTGCTCTGTGTTGAACTGCGGTAAACCTGTAGACATCTCCCTCAACAATCTCAAAGCTGAATGATGAAGGTGGGCCATCCTCCTGTGCCATAACTCACACATCTTGCTGCTACTGCTAGTGTGGGCCAATGCATGATGAGGCTGGAAGATAAGCTTGTGCAGTTTCCCACATCTAACTCCAATGGCATATGAAGTAGATGGTCCTACTGCTCTGGGAAAAACATACACTTTCCCATCTAGGACATACACTCCAAAGCCCCTGTCCTCAATAGTAGAAATTGAAATAAGGTTCTTCTTCATTCCGGGGACGTACAAGACATCCCTCAATGTCATAGGCTGCATGGAATCCCTCTTAAAGATGATAGTCCCACGCCCAACTTCTCTCACAACAGTGTCATCACCCAACACTACCTCTAGGTTCAAGCCGGTCTCGGTCATCTCGGAAAACATATCATGAGCACCTGTCATATGGCTTGAAGACCCATTGTCAATGTACCAAGTGGAAGGAGTGGTGGAAGCACTCAACGAATGACCAACCGATAAAGAATATTGTATCTGATCCTCCACATCATTGTTGGTGATAGATTCCCTCTCTGTACAACCAGCATAGAGAAAAACTCTCCCTCAAATTGTGTAGCAAAATCATCAATATCTGCTGTTGCTGCCGTCTGCTATCTCTTCTTCTTGTTCGGACACTGTCCAGCATAGTTTCCAAACTTCTGGCAAGCAAAGCACTTGACTTTTCTCACGTCTTTCTTTTGCTCACGAGTTTGTTGCTTGGTCCCACCCTTAGGACCCTTCTTGTATATTTTTTTCTTTCCCTTCGCTGCCAACACCACATTGTCTTCATCCTCCCTACTCTGAGACGAACTACCTTGTATATATCTTCTTCGAGTCTTCTCTTGAATGAATTCGTCCCAAAGACGATCCCAAGAAGGCATGTGCTCACGAGCAACCACAGAATGTACAAATATACCCCATGGCGGTGTCATGCCATTCAAAGCTGTCCTTACCATCTCACTGCCCTGTACAACCTCCCCAACAGCTGCATGTTCATCCCTCACCTGTGTAATCTTAGTAAGGTAGGAAGCTATGCTTTCATCCTTACTCATGTGAACACTCTTTAACTTTTCCCCCAAAACCATCTTCCTGTTTTCATTCGAACTTTGGTAAATATTTGTCAAAGCTATCCACATCTGAAAAGCATGAGCTTTTGCTTAAATACGTGGGATCACATGATCCTTCTCGCTTTCACATCATTTTTCATAAAAACAACCCTATTTGTAGCATCGGTAGGAATGGTGACTGGATTTGTTGTTGTATTGTTCACTATTTCCCATAGTTCATTCTCCTCCAATATCAACATTATTCTAGCCTTCCATGGGATAAAATTTGTAGCCCCATCCAATCTGTCCTCTAGTCTAAGTCCAGTGACCATGACTACAACCTGTTCAAGAACCTGTTTTCTTCACAAAAATACTTGTTCTCTCTTCTTTGCCAAGTCTGAAAATTTTATGAGTGTTTTATTTCTGCCATTTATCTCAGCTCTGATACCATGAAAATTTTAGAACCCCAACCGGGTTTCAAGTTTTTAGCTTCTCTGCATGTAGTTTAATGCCCAAACCTCAACATGCATATACTTCACATATATAAAAAATATATATATTTTTTGCTTGAAACACATGAAATTATTTTCAACCTAAACAACTCGGAAAATTAATTTGCAGCCTAACTTTTCTTACTCAGAAAATTATGACAGCCATACACATGAAATTTTAGACTCAATATTTTTGCCCAAATGTTCCAGGATAAAACCCTAAAGGGAAAACCTGTATTTGAGAGAGGGATTTTATTTCTTCAAAGACAAATTATAAAAAATTACAACAATAGTACTTATCTCAACCACATGTGCCAACCTCCTTGGGAATTGTACCTAGAAAACAAAGCAGTATGGCCTCCATTAAATGCACTAGGGCCTCCTTGAAATTTGGGCCAAACTCCTACCTCCAAAAACATGTCAAAACTGCTTACGGATTGTCAAATTTCTGGCTCGAAATCTATGCTGTATGGTGTCTAAAAATCTGTGTAGTACAACTGCATTAATTTTACGAACTAGTCTGAATAATGCCTCGAAAACTGTGCATGTACGACCTCATTAATTGCTATACAGACTGCTTTGAAATGCATGCAATCTACCGAAAAATTCCGTCTTGGAAATCGAGCCCTCTTGCTGTACAATTTGTCTTGGAAACTGTGCCCTTCTTCTCAGTATTTATGCTCATGCTCAGCCTGAAATTCTTCTAGGGTTTGTTCTTCTTTCTCTCTTCTCTTCCTCACCAAAATCTCTTCGGGTGAATGAAAATGAGTGGATAATGAATGCCTTCAATCCCTAATTCCTCCCTTTTTGTTCATGGCAACTTCCTCCTCTTCATCCAATGGCCAAGATTAGATTAGATCAAAGGCTCTCATTAAATGCTCATTAAAATAATAATTAAATGATATTTAGTGCACATGTATCATTTAATTAAGTGAGAACCTTTTAATTTACCACTCACTTAAATGAACTTATGATGAAACCATGACTTAATGTTTTTTAATAAAGTGACTTTATAAAAATTAAGTACTTCACACTTTATTAAATTGACTAGGGACCACTTTTAATGTGTTCTTGTCCACCCCAAGGCATCACAAGGTGAAGAATACTTCCTTGGTAATTTTTCAACAGATATACTTCCATCAGATTGATCGTTGTTATTTCTTTAGCTATGGGATGGAAGTTGCATCAGATGGATGTCAAGACTGCATTTCTCAATGGTGTTATTGAGGAAGATGTATATATTGAACAACCAGAAAGGTTTGTTATCCATGGAAAGGAGTCTCACGGATGCAGACTGAAAAGGACCTGTATGGACTCAATCAAGCACCTCGTGCTTGGTATGGACGGATAGATAGATACTTGATGAGTCTGGGATTCACTAGATGATGAGCCACTGATTTTGGTCCTTTATTACCCGTTTCTCACTGGAAATGAGAAACTTATCGTATGGTGTAAGAAGAAACTTGCCTTTGAGTTCAAAATGATGGATCTTGGATTGATGCATTACTTCTTCGGATTAGAAGTATGGCAAAGCTAGAAGGAGATTTTCCCAAGTCAAGGAAAATACACCATAGATATTCTGAAGAGATTCAGAATGTTGGATTGCAAGTCCATGGCCACTTCGATGGATGCAAATTTGAAGAAGCTGAGAGATTCTACTTCAGATTCAAATTTGATTGATCCCACTATGTATCGCCAGTTGGTTGGATCCTTGATGTATCTAACAAACACCAGACCAGATATATGTTTTGCTGTGAATGTTCTCAGTCAGTTCATGTGTGAACCGAGGCAGATTCACTAGGTTGCTGCAAAACATGTGCACAGATACTTGTGTGGCACTGTGGGATATGGTCTAAGATATGCTTTAGAGTGTGACTTGAGATTGCAGGTATTTTCAGACTCAGATTGGGCCGGATGTGCTGCAGATAGGAAGAGTACTTCCGGATGTTGCTTCAGTTTGGGTTCTGTAGTGATTTCCCGGTGCAGCAGGAATCATAACTTAGTAGCACTCAGTATTGCAGAGGCTGAGTATATGGTTGCTAGCACAACAACCCGAGAAGCAGTATGGCTTCAAAAACTCCTTGCAGGATTGTTTGGCCAGATTCCAGAGCCAAACGTGATTCACTGCAATAACCAGAGCTGTTTGCAAATGTCAGTGAATCCTGTATTCCATGAAAAGTCGAAGCATATAGAGATTCGGTATCACTTCATTCGTGATATGGTGCAGAAAGGTGCGGTCGAGGTACAGTTTGTTTCGACAAATGACCAGACTATAGATGTTCTCACCAAGCCTCTTCCCAGGATAAAGTTTGAATTCTATTTTGGAAGACTTGGAGTGAAAGAGAATGTGTCCCTCTTGAGAGGGAGAGATGACATGGAGATGTTTACCTTGCTTTCATTCAGGTACCTCTACCCGTCCAGTTTTTCAACCAGGTATGGGAGTATCCCATCAATAGATGATATGGACAGGTAGTAGATGGTCGAGTTATACACACGTACCTCTACTCGTCTAGGTTTTCAACTAGATATGGGAGTATCCCATCGACAGATGAGACAGACAAGTAGTAGATGGTTGTGTGATGTTTGCACAGGTACCTCTAATCGTTCAGGTTTTCACCCAGGTATGGGAGTATCTTATCGATAGATAGATGAATAGGTAGTAGATGGTCGTGCACCTCTACTCGTCCAGGTTCTTAATCAGGTATGGGAGGATCCCATCAGTAGATGAGACATACAAGTAGTAGATGGTTGGGTTACACACAGGTACCTCTACTCGTCTAGGTTCTCAGCCAAGTATGGGAGTATCCCATCTGCAGATGAGACAGACGTGTAGTAGATGGTCGTGTGATGCTTGCACAGGTACCTCTACTCGTTCAGGTTCTCAGCCAGGTATGGGAGTATCCCATCGGCAGATGAGATGAACATGTAGTAGATGGTTGTGCACCTCTGCTCGTCCAGGTTCTCAGCTAGGTATGGGAGGATCCCATCACCAGATGAGATGGACAGGTAGTAGATGGTAAAGCTTATCTCTTGGACATCCAGGTAGGCCCAGAGATGGTACTTGTGGACTCACCGAAGGACTCGTGAAATTGATGCATGAGGACACTTCTCGAAGGACTGAGATCGTGTTGACAACCTTCAGTTTGTATAGAGATGATCGAGACAGTATAGATGTACAGATGAAACCCAGATGATCGTGACGTTGATGATGACCGTATCCAAAGAATACCTTTCTTGTTGAGAGGGAGTGTTGGAATTTGTGCAACTTCAGAAGTTATTCTTATTATATTTTATTGTAATTATTTGTACCTCCTACGGGTGATGATCTTGATGTAATTAATCATGTAAACCCTTGAAAGAATCAATGTAAACCTTTGGGAGAGAATTATGTAAAGAAAAAGAATTATTAAATATATTTTTATAGTCCCCCAAGATTATTCAGCCCAGACAGTTTGACAAGTTGTCCCTGTTTAGGAAAAAGCCAGTTTGGCACATGTATAAATAGAGAGGTAGTTCACCTCATTTGGTCACTCACTCAACCAAGCAAGTTCGCATCACTTGGAGAGAGATTCACATCTGCAACTAGGAGAAGGATATTTTTGGGTTTCATCTTGGAGAGTTCTTCCACTTTCTCTCTCTTGATATTGTACTCTGTTCTTAGAATTGTTTATCTCTATACGAAGGTTGCTGGGTTTTCTCCCTATTGGGTTTCCCAGGATAAATTCCCATGTTCTTTGTTTCTGTGCTTTGTCTTTATTCTAATGATCCTATTGATCTTATGCAATTGAATTATAATGCTATAATTGTATGAAAAACTAACAGCAAATAAAGCCACTTGACCTAGATATCCTGTTTATAACTAGAAGAGTAGAAGACAAGATTGAGTGCTTCCACCCGCCCAACCCAAGTGGTAATGGGGTCTTGATTTGTGGCATGTTCGACAATTAACATTTTTGAAATATCTGTAAACATAAGTTTGTCATTGTCGAGGATTTCGTTGTTCTCGAACCACGTCCATGTCCAAAATCTAGCTGTCAAGTACTTTGGGGTCTGTGAACCATCATAGATGGGAACCTCGCATTTCACACATTGGGAATGTAACTTGTTCCTATAGATATTGTTAATCTTCTTGGTCAATAGAGCAATGATATTGGTGAGTTCCGCCATCCTTTTGACAAGTGTAGTCATTGCCATGGCTCATGTTGTCGCTGTTGAAGCCGGCACTGAAGGGCCACTGATGCAAATTTTACAAATTTGATCTCTTTGAAGAGTTCTTAAATGCACAAAGCAACCTTCTCTTCACAAGTTACAATCCCTATATTGGCGTTGAGTGTTATTTTGGTTTCTATGCATATCGCATTTAATACTCGTAGTGGTAGTATTTTGAATATTATTCTGGCCTGTATTGTAATAACTAAAATACAGTAAAGGGAGAAAAGAGATGGCGGAGTCTGCTAGGGTTTTGCAGGATTAGCCTGCTAATTCTGTTGTTTCTGGCTATGGTGGTGGCGACTATGGAGTCGATCTTCCACTGTTTTAGGGTCTTTTCAGTTGTTAGGACATTTAGGTTTGTACGGGATCGTAGGGACAGCTAGATCCCTCTGTGGGAGGTGTCTTTATCTACCCTGATTTTGGACAGGTGTTTGAACTACCGGTTGGTCCGGTTACTGGGATATGTGTGCATCCGGGGAGGGGTCTTATCCCCTTTCTTCACATTTACACGGTATTGTGCCTGATGTTGGCCCTTCCATCTATTCTCCCTCTGCGCATGGGTCTGGAGGAAACCCTAATTTGTGGGGTGCTCGTGCAAAGAATAGGCGAAGGGCTAAAACCTTCAAGGCCAGGGAGAAGGTTGACAGGTATGTAATTCCGGTTGGTGCTCATTTGGAGAGGGTTGAAATGCTGGCAGATAGAGCATTGGTGGGGAGACTTGAGTATGCTTCGGGTTCGAAGGTGGAGATAGTTGAATGGGTGAAGCAAAATTGGTCTCCTCTTATGAGCAATACTCTGAGGGTCAATATGTTGGTTAACCAGTGGATTCTGTTCATTTTCCCCTCTACGGAGGCGATGGCTCGAATTCTGGATGGAACCTGGTTGTTTAAGAACGGTTCCTTGAATCTCCAGCGCTGGCATTTAGCCTTTGACCCCATTCATGAACGACTTGGAATCAGACATCTCTGGATGATTGTACCGGGTCTCCCAATTGAAGTTTGGACGGAGGATACTGTGGTTGGATTGGCAAACTCGGTGGGTAGATGCATTAAGGTGGATAAAAATTCTATCTTTGGAATAGATAGACGTTATGCGAAGGTTTTAGTTGAGATTGACCTACGTCTGGGTTTGTCGGCCGATATTGAAATTGAATGGGGTGACCGTCGCTGGACACAGCAGTTGGATTTCTTCAGGGTTCCTTTTCGCTGCTTCTTCTGTCGGCAGGTTGGGCACATCCAAGCTAAGTGTCCCAAGTTTCGGTCTGGTTCAAGGGTTTTGAGGCGCCGGATTAATTTTTCCACTCCTCTTAATGCCTCGGCTTCTCCGAAGATGGACTCCCCGAAGACCCCACTCTCTAGTAAGTTAAAAGTTCCTCAGGAATCTGCTTATTCTGATCTTTCTAAAGCAGAATTAGATTTTATTACTGATAAGGAGGTTGATTTGGATAGAAGGATTTCCTTGGGGGTGGTACAATTGAGGCATGGTTTGTCCAATTCGGTGGCCTGTCCTGGGTCAGATTTGGTTGATTCTGGTCCCGTTACTATTTCTGGGGTAGATTTATGCCCTTCCATTCTGAGTACTAGCCTTTCTTCGGGGTTTCCTTTTTGTGGGAGGGATACAACTGCACCGGACCCTACTTCTCTCTCTTCTCCTGTACTCAATGTTTGTGAGCCAGCGGTTAATCTTTCTGTCAACCGGTGGATGTAGGGGTTTCTGCTTGTTTGGAGGATAGTGGTAACAGGGAGGGTTTAGAATTGGTCCCTATTGATATTTTTTCAAAAAATCCTCATCCGGACTCTAATGTTTTGCCTCTTCCGCCAATATTTCAGAATGTGACGATTAGAAAGGGTAAGAAGAAGAAAAAAGTTCCTGTCCCTGGGTCTCTGCAGCCTGTAGGTATCTGTGATGATGTGGGGGGTTTTGATGGTGAAAATGTATTGGGTCTTAGAGTACATCTGCCCAATGTGGATGTTTCATAATGTCTATTATCTCTCTGAATGTCCGTGGGTTGGGTGGGGTTTTGAGGGCTAGGGCCCTATCCAACCTTGTACATGCTACTAGTCCAGGTATTTTATTACTTCAGGAAACTATGTGCTTGGGTTCGGATGCGGTTTCAAAAATTGGATGTCTCCTGCCAAATTGGGAGATCTCTGCTGTGGATGCTACAGGTCTTTCTGGGGGTTTGATTGCTGCTTGGAATCCCCAGTTATTCTCTTTCAAAGCTCTTAGGACTGGGTGGGGAATAATTTTGAAAGGTTATTGTTTTGGTCTGAATTCTTGTTTGTCGGTATTCAATTGTTATGCTCCTTATAACAATAGGCAAACCTTTTGGGAATCCCTTTCTAGTTCGGGGCTTTTGAATGATGAAAGTCTTATTTTCGCCGATGACTTAAACTTTTCCATGTCTCCCTTGAAAATTTGGGGGAAGAAGTCTAGATTGGATCCTATGGCGGATTTTTTCTGTAAATTATTGGAAGATCATGATTTAATCGATGTTGTGCCTTCAAAATTATGTCCGACTTGGAGCAATGGTAGAGGGGGTGATGAAGGTGTTCATAAGCGTCTGGATCGTTTCTTGATTAAGACTTCTTTGTTGGGAAAGTTCCATAGATATTGCTCCTGGGTCCACGGTTAAAAAGTTTCTGATCATTGGCCTATCATGTTTCAGTTTGATGAATATGGAGTGAAATCCAATGTACCTTTCAAATTTAATAACTCGTGGCTGTTGGAGGAATACTTCTGCAACTTGGTGAAAGGTTTTTGGGCTTCTGCTACTGCTAATGGGGATAACCCGTTAGATAGATTCTGCAACAAAATGCGGTATCTTAAACAAGTTGTGATTGGCTGGAGCAAGCATAAGAAGGAATCTGATAAGAGAGAACTGGTTTCTCTTCAATCTGAAATACAAAAATATTATAAAGGGAATTTTGTTGGGGAGATGACAAAGGAAGAATTTGAAGTGGTCAAAGGTTTGGTGAAGAAAAGAGAGGATATTCTCCTTCGGGAGGAGATGGAATGGAGGTTAAAAAGTAGAGCTTTGTGGGTGAAACATGGTGATCTTAACACAGTTTTTTCATTCCTTCGCTTCGGCTCGTCGTAATCAGAATACTATTTGGGAATTGAATGATGCTGATGGTAACATCTGTTCGGGTGGCGAGGCGCTGAAATTAGAAGCTGTGAAACATTTTGGGAAGATATATAGAGATGAGGGTAATAGTGTGTTGATGGAATAGATAAGAATAGCATAACTTTTCCCCAGGTTTTTTAGTGATGAGGAGGCTGCTGCTCTTGGTAGGGAGGTTACTCTTGAGGAGGTGGAGACCACGTTGCACCTTTTTGCTTGTGAGAAAAGCTCGGGCCCTGACGGGTGGCCTGTGAAGATTTATACTCATTTCTTTGAGGCTATGGGGCCAGAGATTTTGAGTATGGTGGAATACACCAGGCTACAAGGGTTTACCTCCGGTGCTTTAAATTCTTCTTTTGTGACGCTGATACCTAAGAAGGGAAAACTAGAAGATTTTGGTGACTATAGGCCTATTGCACTTTGCAATTTGGCTTATAAGTTGGTATCAAAGATCATTGCTCAAAGAATTAAATCGGCTCTCTCTAATCATATCACTGAAGAACAGTTTGGCTTCCTGCATAACCGTCAGATTCATGATGCCATTGGGGCATCTCAGGAACTTCTTCACACTATTAAAAGTCGTAAATTGAGTGCTATGCTTCTTAAAATAGACTTGGAAAAGGCATATGATAGGGTGAATTGGACATTTTTAAGGCTTATTTTGATCCAAATTGGGGTCCCCCCCCCTAGCCCTTAATTGGATCATGTCTTGCGTCACCACGACCAGCATTGCTATTTTGATTAATGGATCGCCTTCATCTTTCTTCCAGTGTTCGAGGGGAGTCCGGCAGGGCTGTCCTTTATCCCCATTATTGTTTCTTCTGGTTATTGATGCTCTTAGCAGAATGTTAAATTTGGCAAAACAAGATGGTTTTATCAAGGGTATTGAACTGGGGATGGACTGTATTATATCACACTTAATTTTTGTTGATGATGTGTTGCTAGCCGGTATGGCGACTGTTGCTGAATGGGGAGTTTTCAGGAACATACTGAACTGTTTCTGTCGTGTTTCTGGGATGAAGGTAAGCCTTACAAAAACAAGCTTCTATTATCATCATGTTGATCCTGATGTCAAAAAGGAAATTTCAAGTATTCTGCCTTATTGTTGTCACCCTTTAGACGAAGGGCTCAAATACTTGGGTTTTTTCTTGAGACCCAATAACTATCAAATCAAGGATTGGTGGTGGCTTGTGTGGAAATTTGAAGCTTGGATCCGGCATTGGGCATATAGACTGCTCTCCGTGGGAGGTAAGCTTACTTTGATCAAAGCGGTTCTGATGGGGATTCCGGTTTATTGGATGTCTCTCCTTGAAATTCCAATCTACATCTTGAATGTTATAGAAAATTGATTTTTAATTTTTTGTGGACTGGTGGTTTAGATAAGGCCATTTTGGTTATGGCTGGGTGGGAATCAGTGTCCAGGCCTGAAAGATACGGTGGATGGGGAATAAAGGATTTAAAATCTTTCAACATAGCGCTCAGAGCTAAAAGTCTTTGGAGATGTCTCTTTCACCATAACCCGTGGTCAAAGATTTCTTTTGTAAAATATATTAAAATACACCTGGTTGAATGGATCAGAATGCGTATGCCTACATGTTCTGGTTGCTCTCCTTTGTGGCGTGGACTTTTAAAAGTTTCTGGATGGATCATTGGTGATCTGAGGTGGCAGGTGGGAAATGGAAATGATATCAGAGTTGGGAGAGACAATATTTTGGGCATTGATGGAATTGTTCGTCTTTCTAACAGGATTCTGGATTATTTAAAAGTATATGGTCTTACGACATTAAACAGAATCAGGGGTATTTCTGGCCAATCATATTGGTTAAATTCCCATGATTTGGGATTGATAGGCGAGGACGCAACCTCTTGGGATTCTTATGTCCATGCTCTCGGCTCAGCTGGTGTTTCTTTGACTGATCGAAGTGATAAGATAGTGTGGATTGGTAATGAGAAAGTTGGTTCTGTTACTGCTAAAACGACCTATGACAGAATTATGCAGGACAAGTATATTTATCCTCAGCACTAGTGGTACAAACAGTTATGGAAGTGGAATATTGCACTAAAGCATAAGTGTTTTTTATGGCATGCCTTACAGGGAACTTTGAAAACTTGGGACAATCTTTTAAAACGTGGCTGGTGTGGCCCAAATTGGTGCATCTTATGTAAGAAGGATCATGAATCTATCAACCATCTGTTTGTTTATTGCACATTTGGGGAAAATGTCTGGGATTTCTGTAGTTCAAAGTTGGCAATCTCAAAGGTTTTGGAAAATAATGGTTTTGGTGAGTCATTGTTGAACTGGTTTCGTTCTTCAAGAGAAACACTACAGGTTCCTATTCTTATTTCCCAAGCTCTTTGGTACTTCCGGAATCTGACTACCTTTCAAGATAAAGCTCCAGATGTTGTGGCTTGTGGTCTTATTGTCTTAAATTTATTACAACACTATTATGTTGTTAACAATTTGGTGGAGGTAAGAAGGCCTGGACTGTTTACTTTCATTGTGAATCAGCCTGTTCTTTTTTTTGATGGGGCTGCTCAGAATGGCTTTTGTGCTGCTGGAGGGGTTATTTATCTGAATCAGGGTCATTTCTATACACTGCAACTTAATTGTGGCATTGGCAGCAATATGAAAGCGGAGCTCTTAGCTCTGTGGTGCATTCTGAAATGTGCCAACATCTTTGGGTTGGTTAATATCAAGGTCTATGGTGATTCGCGAGTTACTATCAAATGGGCGACCAAAGAATTTGATCTTAATGTTATTGCTTTATCTCACTGGTGTAGGCGTGCTAGAGATGAGATTGATCTGCGGGAACATATATATTTTTCTCATATCTACCTTGAACATAATGGTTAGGCTGATGGCTTATCAAAACTTGCTTTGATGGGATCTGAAGGTGTACTGGTCTGGGAAGAATGGATGGATTCCAGCTTGCTGGAATGTGGAGAAGTCTTTTTCTATTAAATTGTTTTTGTCAGGGTTCTTGTAGGAACAACTTTCTTTTGTAATGATTTTGATATATCTGTTGTATAATCTTATATGGACTATCCTTATGATGATAATAACTAGAGGTCTATGGGACAATCGGTCTTAAACCGTATGGATATACCTTTTTAAAGAAAGTGGGAATCTTTGTACTATTTGATTTCAAGGAATAGCAATAGTACTTTTTTCGATTAAAAAAAAAAAGTTACAATCCCTATATAAACAATTGTCCAATGCCAAGAAGCCAATATTTGAGTTCCCAGTGAACATAATATATTAGTTCCAAAAAGGTAATAAAACGTGAAAGGTGCACGATCCATCCACGTGGAGTAGGTTCAATCTGGAATTCGATCTGCGTCAAGGCATTGTAGTAGACCAAATCTCACGTTTCACACCGACATACTCTCTTCGGTAAACCATGCTTGGAAGTCGGCAGTTTGTTTTACCAAAGATGATAACATTCTCCTAGAGAGAGACATGCGATTTTTAGTGGGCCATGTGTTGTCCCAAAGACAAGATAGGATTTGATCATAAAGGAAGCTCGATTTGTCTCTGCTTTGATCGTAGAGGAAACAAACTATGCAACTGGAGGCCACGATATGTAGCTCGTGACAGTAGAATCTACCCACCGACTACAAGCTACCAGCTGACTTCATGATGCTCTTCCACTAGACTTCAAAGTAGAGGTCATAGTAAATCCCTTCTCTATATAATTCTCATAAACAAAACAAAGCCAATACCCATACCCAAAACCGGATGAGAATGCAGCGTTCAAGGAAATAAGAAGCAATTACCCGAACACAAGGTTGGATAGGAGTGCTGTGATACCACCCACAACATGGGCAGAGTTCTACCCCAAAGGCATGAAGCAAGGACATGCTTTGTAGCTTTACACGTGGAAAACTACCTCAACAAAATAGGAGACACCATCCTAAATAATAGCAATTGAATACGATATTAGAGTTAGTTGTTAAGGATACCATCCCAACTACTCCATAAGAATAAAAAACCTCACAACTACTCCACGAGAATAGGAAATTAAAAGGCCACATCAAGCAAAAGCCACAATAATAAACACACCATACAAATAATAATATGAGACTAATATTTCATATGAAAACAAACCATAGGTTAAAATAAAGTACTACAAATCCCTATCAATTTCATACTACTAGATGTCCATAATGCAACGCTGTCACGGTTACTTAGCCTTTGGTCCTTCTTAAGATGCCATTGAGGGTAGTCTTCTTTATCGTTGCAGCAACTTTGTTGGGATTTTGTGAATGTTGTGAGGACCTCATCTTTCCAAGGATAGACAGTGTATTGGATTGCACACTAGTCCTTCCCAAATTGGAGCCCTCCAATGTTGTGAGGTAGTGGGGGTGGTTGGGTTGCAAGCTTCGATCATTGCACAATGACCATTGAAATCAAATTCTTTTGATTCTTGTTGTCCACAATCAAGAAGAGAGGTTATTGATGTATCCATATTTGATTGTGGAATAATTCCTTTGTTGTTCCTCTAGTTCTATTGTTCTCGATGTGGGAGCTCAATCTATGTGCACTATGAGAATATTGATGTTGTATTTGGATGCAGAGGTCAAAATTGCCTACCATGGTTGCAATTTTGTTTTACTATGAGTTGTGCAAAGAGAGATTTATGGAGGCAACAATCCTTATTATCATGGTCATATGTCTTTTGAGTGTCACCACACACTTGTATCTTTCTTCTTCCGTGGTTGGCATTTACTCACGTTCGTTGATTTGTGTATGAAAGAATTCATCGTGTGGTGTTATGTAGACTATGCATTTGCCTTTTCAATTTCTTCTCATTCTTTATGGAAGTATGTTGTGGGTTATGTTTCTCCCCAAAGGAATTGGGGCACTGCTTGTGTTTTTCCCGAATCCATTTTGCAAATCTAAAAAATTGTCACATGTCTACAGAGTGATCGCCACAAATTTGTTTCGATGTACAATGATCTCCTTAGTGGTGATGAAGGGTTAAGCAATCAAATCTTGGAATTGATCCTTATGTTTCCCCTTGTTAGAGAGTGCAGTCTTCATATCTCCCTGCTCAGATATCAATCATGGCATGTCAAAGCAAGCTACCAATTCATTCATTGTGTAAGATATCTATAATAAGAGGGGGGGAGATAGTTAATAATAGTAGGGTTGCTTCTTTATTAAGTGAATGAAGACCTCTGGTTTGTTATGAAGATATCAATTCCACCAGAGCTTCTTTTTATACAACTTACCTTTGAATAAATAGTATGCCACCTTACTATTCTACTCAATTATTATTAAAAGGGGGACTTGTTCATTGGTCAACCTTTGATCTTTCTCCTCAGCCAATTATGAAGATAACTACTCCAAATATCAATACTAATACCAATGATCTAAACCTAGGGAAACATAGGTCACGTTGCATATGACCAAGCAAATCACGAGGCCCAAGTAGGAAGTGAAAGCATTATATATATATATATATATATATATATATATATATTGTTGGAAATAAAAAGATAGAGAACATATCCAAATAGAAAATGGACACATAAAACCTAATTTATGGCTCATTGTACAACTTTGTCTAGATAATGATAGAGCTACACCATAATCAAGGATCGAAGTGATGCGAGAGATCGCTATGGTTCTTGTTGTGAAACAATGTGGGAGAGCGCAATCTTGCAAATAAAGATTGCTACAACACTATGTGGGCAATGTACATGTGCATGATCCTAAAAAAACATAACAACATTTCACGATGGCTTACAATTAGTGGAACTATATTTATCCAACAAGTATTATGTAAATCTTCCATCAATGAGAGGATTGCCAAGTCAATTAAAGTATTAGCAAACTCCTAGATATCTTGGAAATTTGTTTGTTGTTATGTAACTTACCATCGAGGTCATCAACTTTGATATTGTACTTAGAGGGACCATTGAGGACAACATATGTGAGTGCAATTTTAAATTTTACACAAAAGCTATAATAATTACAACCAACATAGATCCATTTTAAACTTAGATTTATTAAGCACCTAGAGGGATCAAATTTCTTGAGTTGTAAATTTTTTATTATTTAATATAAATGAATTAATACATGACATGGAAATAAATGATAAAAACAATTCACACATCGAGAGATTTGATCCCTCTCGGTGCTTGATAGATTTAATGGATCTATGCTAGTATTATCTTCAATGTTTTCTTTGGATCATATCTCTTCAAATCCTCCTTAATGCCTAAATTATACTCTTTAATCCCACCAACTTTCTTGAAATGCTCATATTTATTAATACCTGTATTGGCTAAATAAATGGCATGGCAATACACTCCCAATAAGTTTTATCTCTTTTCTTGAAAAACAAATTTCACTCTAGATAATGTTTAGAAAATTCCATCAATAGATAATGATCACATATGAATTTTAGTAGGAAAGATGGGAATTCATTAAAACTATAAATGATATAATTCTAGCCTTTCATCACAAAGAAATACCCATGTCCACAAAGAATATTCTTAGCTTCCTCAGTGAGATGAAAGGAGTTCCTTCCTATTAACATCTTCTATGCATCTTCTTCACTACAAAGACAAACAAATCCGGAACCTTATAGAAATATTCTCTTGTTATATGGTTCCACAACATAGGGTTCCACAAATGAACCAGGTCCACACCAAGGGTTACGATAGACTTGTGAGAAAATATCATGAACTCGTTAGGATAAATTAGGGCATACATGATGTATGTGATAACATTTATGGTATCATTTGTTTCAAAGTCAACTATTTCTTGAGTGATTATGATAGAAATGATTTCAAACCAATTAATCACAATCACCTTCTTGTAAATTTCATGAATTACAAAAGCAATATAATGAGGAAACTTCGAAGTTGATTATTTTCCTATCATTCAGCCAAACATCCCAATAATAATTTTGTACTACTAGGCTAGAATATCCAAATCATACACATCTACAACTACCATCAAAAGGCCTACTAACCATGAATTACCCGATCATTACATCTTAAGAATGGTTGGTCTTTTGCTATCCTAAATTTTTATGATGAACAAAGATAAGCAAAAAAAACATCTAAAAAACTTAAATAAGGAGATGTGTTGGTTAACAATAAAAACATGATCCATTTTCCACATTTTATGTACCAAAGGATTACTCCCATTAAGCCATTAAGTTACAAAATTTTGGATGCATACTACCTTATCAAACCAACTCGCCTTAGAAAATTACATTCAGGATGACCATTCTCCATGAATTTGTAATTATGTTATATGTAAGACCAATGTTTTTGTAACTATGGTATATGCAAGACCAATGGTTTCACTTAACATTGGATACCCTCGATTTCATGTGTCTCCACTAAGAATAGCTTCCACCTTTAGTGCCATGTCTTATAAGTCGGAAGAGGAATGGCCAGAGATTTAGATACTTCAAAAAATAAATGATTTTTTCTCAGGAAGCCTTGGCATAGAAGGTTGTGGGTTTGGAAAAGACATACGTTTAAGGTACATTAATCAAACAAGTTTCACGACCTTCGTATTAAATCCAATTTGACGTGAGTTTGTTCTTTAGGGGACTTACAGGGGACTCGAAACTAATGAAATCGAGGTTGGAACTTGTATAAATATTGGCACAAAGGCTCCAAAATTGAAAATACATCTTATATAAGAATCGAAATGGACATGTACAAGTACAATGCGATGTTGGGAGATGTATTACTTTGTATACGTTCGAGGGCATATCAAATTGAGGTTGAAATTTTTATAACTTTTGATACATCGACTTTCAAATTGAAAATACATCTTATATAAAAATCAAAATGGATAAAATAACTTAGACATATACACGTACAATGTGATGTTGGGATAAGTACAACCTTGTATAAGTTCAATGTCATGCTCATGACCTTGTGTTGTGGGAATTCCCTCTAAATTTTGTTTGGAAGACTTTGTTATTCTTATCCAAGATATGTTGTAGATCTAAGGGGAACACTTACTACTTCTTGCTGAGCTTTTTTGAAACAAATACTAATAATAACTCTATTAACAATTTTTTTGAAAAACTTCACGATTTTATGTGAGTCAATCACTTGAGTTACAGGGAACTTTACAGGAAACTTGAGCTTCTAGAGATGATATCGTCCCCTCTCGAGTTCATGGAAAATGTAACCAAATCTTTTAGACACTACACACCTAGAACCACACCTACCCCTCTAGTAGGAATTTTGTACATGGGGGTTAATAAGTTGTAATCTCCTATGATTAGTTTGATGTTGTGTGTTTTCCCTTATGAGTTATAGCTTCTTAATTTGTAATCATAATTTGGAAGTGTCTCATTAGGTAGGCAAATCAATTAAGCTAGTATGCCAACTTCATATTAATGAAGTTGTGGGGGCTACTTGAGTTGATGATGACTAGAACCCTTTTCTAAGGAATGTAGAAATATGGCGGGAACTCCTTCCAAATGCTCCAATGGAGGCTTGAACTCTTCTTTAGGGTCTTAATGGGTCTCCTTTTCATCCTCGCCTTTCTTTTCCAATGTGAATTCTCCTTTGTTTTCCAATGCCCACAATCTCCTTTCATGGTACCTACAACCCTTTCTCTATTTGTTGTTACACCCCAAGCCCAATCCTTTAGCTTTGCCTTTTTTCCCTCACTCTGTGATCTTGATATGTTGGAGTGTTGTTACACTATTGGTAACATATTGGTTCTTGCTTTCTACCATGAATCATATGAGATACTTGCATGTAGGCTATAGTTATATTCTTAGCTTCAATATGACATGTTGATTTGATGGCTTGATTCGTATTAGTTGGGACTTATACCCTAATCTCATGTTGGACATATTTTAGGCCATGAACATAAAGTTCCAGAGCGTTATCACCGCTTAATTCCTCTACTCTAGTGGACATTTTTTGATGTTGCAAGATATATTCCATCACTAACTGTGATTGTCTTAATTTGGACAACTAGTCATTGAAATAGTCTCGCTCTCACACATTATCATACTAAGTGAGAAGGTCACCCATATAGTGATCCCAAGTGTAGAATGATCCATAAGGATTCCTCTTTGTTATCAATTGGTACCTGGGAAAATTTTAACAATCCATACTTATCTTGAAGTGTAGAAATCTTGGCGAATCTTACTAATTTTTAAAATGTAACCATAAAATGTTTGGCAATATTTTTGTAAAAATATTCAAATTTCTAAGGATTTTATATAATTCTAAAAAAATTGGCTATTTTTAGATTAAAATAATTTTATCCTATAGAAAAAACGAGAACTTGGTGAATATTTTTTTGGAAAAAAAGACATGCAAAATTAGCCCATGGGTGAAATTTAGCCCCTAAATTTTTCCTTGCTTGGTACTATGGAATGATTATGTGTACAAGTAAACTGATGCTAAAGCCACCCTCTACTTTGTTAGCATTTGATGCAAGAAAAAAAACTGCTCCAATTGGGTTATCCAAGTTAGGGCATCATTATCATCAACTGTTTATGTGTCCACCTTTGGGAAGTGTTTCACTTTTGTAGTACATAGGTAGTGTGATGTCCCACCCATGGAAGATGATCCTAACAAACAATTTAGTAGGTGGTTTTTGTTGGTTTTGACTAGATCGACGAAATGGTATTTGATAACGAAGCCACTTCTATATTCACAGTACCCATACCCCATGATATTTGGTCCTTAAACGCATCCATTTAGCCTTGAATTTTTGAAAGAGCCTTTAGTATAGGGAATACATATGTTTCTAGAGGTTGTTTATCACATTTTCCAGAGTATGCAACAATACTTAATATTGCCACAGATGTCAATTCCCATAAAGCCTCATCATATCTTAACACTATGTCACTTTTCACAAACGATGTCATTTGGTATCTATGACATGATTTAGTCTCTAAAGTAGGAAGACTGAAAACTAGGGTATAGTCTAAAACCAAAAAAAGAAAAAGAGTAAATAGGATGTAAGGGGTTAACTTATAAGGTATGTACCAATCCCTATATATCAAATATGGATCTAAAGCTTTACGGAAGATAGTATGTTTTTTTGCTTCAATACAACTCAAATTATAACCTTAAATAGATGGAGACGTTACGATAATGTTACGAGAAATTGTAAAAATTTCACATAGAAGTAGGTTTTTTTTGGCACAAAACTTCAAACCTTTATATCCTTACACGCCAAACTCCAAACAAATTAATAATTTACATAAAATTTCTCATCATTTCCTTTTTTTTAAATTACCTCATTTCTACATATCAATAAATGTCATGCTCATGCTCAATTAATTGACTGCTTGTTTTTCACACTTATGTGGGAATTAAATTACAAGTTACCTTGTAAGAGTAATATCTCTTGATTTTTGTTAAGTGTACATGAAATTTCAACATTTAATGGTTTGAAATAGATATAATAAGAGTGATTTTTAATTAGATGGAAAAAATTATACAAATTGTAACTACGTGGTTTTTATGTTAAATAATTAAAATTTGAGTTTGCAATATTTTTGGATTTTTTGTATTATAAAAATCAAGTCATACTTAATTTAGATATGGATATCCCTATAATTTATAAGGATTTATATGGATAACTGTTACACCAAAATATCGTCATCATGAGTCATGTGTCATCTTTATGCCTTAATCCATGAAGTTTCCCGGGCTAAAACATCAAGAGGAAGGTTGTTGTCCTTTCCCTTTACCTTTTGTAGTCACCCTGATGCACCTTGCCTTCTAGCAAGGAGCGTCGATCTCAAGGTGACACACTCCGCACCTTAGCAGAGCACGTCGCTGGCGCAGTATGCTTGTGTACAAGGTGTGGTGATCTTGTTATATTTTCTATTTTTTAATCAATATTATCTAGGATCTTATCTGAGAGAATAACATGCACAACATAACACAATAGACACAAAGATTTTCCTCGGGGAAACCATAAAGGAGAAAACCCCACAACTTCCTCAGAGATAGAATCGTCACCAATACAATATCACAAATGTAAAACCCAAAATAAAGATGGTCTTTTGTAGCTCCTCTCTTTTCCTCCTATGCAAACTTCTTCTTCTCTCTCACTAATGCGAACTTGAGTGAGTGAGTGATAATTTCAAATGAGAGAGCTCACTCTCTATTTATACACTAACTTTCACTTGACCTTTTCCCCAGCTAGGTCGGCTCCAGTTAAACCTGACTAGGCCGACTTCTCTAGGAGACTCTAATAACCCTAATACAAACTGACTCTGGGGTCTATTGCCTCGACTTACAATGGAGTGTTAACCTCAATGACTTTACATGAACAAATATAATAATGACATCTCCGACCGGAGGAATAAACATCTCCGTCGGAGGTACAAAAATACAATATAAAATACAAATGAATATCTTCCGAAGTTACAATTACATCAACACTCCCTCTTAACTAGGAAGGTATTCTCTTGACAAAGACATCAACACTTCTGGACACAACTCTTCGTCGTTGGATCATCGTTGTCGCTGCTGCTGTAATCCTCATCATCATAACGATCATCGATTGGTGACATCTCTCGAATCTACTCGTCATAGGAAGTTCTACAGAGCCAACCCTTTTTCATGTTGGATGCAGGCCTAGCCTCCATGTAGGTCTTCATCATCTCTGCGAGCAAGCCATCAAGTAGGTATAGCCCAGGACTAATTATTACATTGCTTCTGCAAACACCTGCGTCTCCTAATGTCGCCTCATCACGTCTAGATAATCTCATTGTCACACAGAGCACAACCCAGATGCACCTCACAAGTCTACCAACAGGGGAGGACCAACCAACCACCATGTGAGACACAACACTTACATCGACCGACATGGGAGGACTTTCCTACCACCATTTGGGAAAGGCTCAACACTTACATCAATCGACATCGGAGGAATATCCTACCACCATTCAGGAAAGGCACTGCACTTACATCAACCGAGATGGGAGGAATTTCCTACCACCATTCGGGAAAGGCACAACACTTACATCAACTGACATGGGAGGAATTTCCTATCACCATTCAGGAAAGGCTCGACACTTACATCAACCGACATGGAAGGAATATACTGCCACCATTCGGGAAAGTCCCTGTGCATCTGCGTCTTCTGGACTCACCACTTCCCCTTGGAAGGAACTTTGATCTGTAGTACACCAATATTATCTATGAAGTACTCGAACTTCACTCTCGCTAGCGGCTTGGTCAACACATCGACTATCTACGCGTCCATCGCAATATACTGGAGCTTAACTACTCCTCTCTGCACCATATCCATGATATAGTGATACTTGATCTCAATATGCTTCAACTTTTCATGGAACACTGGGTTCTAGGACAACTTCACACAACTCTGGTTGTCACAGAATATAAAAGTCGCCTCTAACTAGAGATCAAACAAATAAGACAGTAGCTTCCTAATCGACACTGCCTCACAACTAGCCGAACATGTTGCAACGTACTCTGCTTCGGCTGTACTTAGTGCCACACACGACTGCTTCCTTCTAAACCAGGACATCATATCGGATCCCATATTAAAGCAACATCCCGAAGTGCTCTTCCTATCAACGGAACTGCCTTCCCAATCCGAATCAACATAACCCTCCAGGTTAATCTTCCGATTCACGTCATACTTGAGCCCATAATCAACTGTACCCTTCAGGTACCTCAGAATATGCTTTGCAACAATCAAGTGAACATGTATCGGATCCGTCAGGAACTGGCTCAATGTGTTCACAGCAAAGCATAATTTTGGTCTCGTGTTTGTCAGGTACATCAAAGATCCAATCATCCGATGATACATCGTGTCATCAACCGACTCTGATGAAGCTTCACTCAATAGCTTTAGGTTCGATTCCATAGGTGTGGCCATGTCCTTGCAGTCCATCATTCCGAACCTTTTCAGGATATCTACTACATACTTCCCTTGTCCAAGGAAGATTCCATCTGCACTTTGCCACACCTCCATGCCTAGAAAATAATGCATCAGTGCTAGGTCCTTCATCTCAAACTCTGCGACAAGCTTCCTCTTCGATTTGCAATAAGCCCATCCTCACGTGTAACAAATAGGTCATCTAAATAAAGTAGACGTATCACTGGGTTCCCTTCCTCAACCTTGTAGTAAAGGTTGGAATCCACTTTACTCTTGGTAAAGTCCAAACTAATAAGGAAGATATCTATCCTACCGTACCATGTCCTAGGTGCCTGCTTTAAGCTGTACAAGGCTTTCTTCAATTTGCGCACATGAGTCTCCTTGTCATGTGTGTCAAATCCAAGTGGCTGCTCCACGTACACTTCCTCTTCTACTACACCATTCAAGAACGTTGTCTTGACATCCATCTGGTGTACCTTCCATTTCATCACTGCAGCCAATGCGAGTACTGATCTGATGTAAGTGTATCTGGCTAGAGGTGCAAATGTCTCCTCATAATCTATCCCTTCCTTCTTGGAGAAGCCGCGTGCCATGAACCTTGCCTTGTGTTTCTCGATGCTGCCATCTGCAGCATGCTTGATCTTGTAGATCCACTTAGAAGTCACAACATACTTCCCTTCTGGTCTCAGAACTACTTCCCAGACATCATTCTTCATGATCGACTAATACTCCTTAATCATGGCATCCTTCCATTCCTTCCTCTCTACCGCTTCCTCATAGTTGGTATGTTCCTTGTCAATGATGTCGCACAGCAGGGAAACATAGCTGGAGTATGGCCTCGATCTCTTGCTTTGTCTGTACATCCCCTCGAGAGCGCCATACCTCTCTGCATCTTGTATTGCTTCTCGTACCCATACTAGTTTCCTCTTGTGAGATTTCTTCTCACAGGGTGGATCTACAGGTTCCTGTGGATATTCTATCTCGCGGTCTTTGTGTTCTTCTGGAATCGCCTCTTCCATTGTTGCATCTCTGATCCTGGGTGCTTTTGGTTCTTCAATGTCTTCAACAGGTAGCTTTCTGGATTTGTTGTAGGCTGAGTCTTCGCCAAATGTCACGTCCATGCTGATGTTGATCTTCTTGAATCCTGGAAAGTATTTTCTGTAGGCCTTCGAGCTTTCACTGTATCCTACGAATATACCCTTCTTTCCTGAAGGATCTAGCTTCATCCTCTTCTCCTTCGGAATATGTATGTACACTGGGCAACCAAATATCTTGAGATGGATGATTTCTAGTCTCGCACCGGAGAATGCTTCTTCCGGAGTCTTGTTGTCAAGTACTCTATGTGGAGTACGATTCTGTACATACACAGTTGTCCTCGCAGCTTCTGCCCATAGATGCATCGGAAGATCCTGGTCATGAAGCATTTCTCTTGCTGCTTCCATGATTGTTCTATTCTTCCTTTCTGCAATGTCGCTTTGATGCGGATTGTATGGAGTGGTCAATTCCCTCTTAATCCCCGATTCTCTGCATAAATTCTTGAAGTCTTCTGATGTGAATTCTCCGCCATTGTCTAATCGAAAGGTCTTGATCTTCTTCTCTGTGTGGTTCTCGATCAAGGCTTTGAATTCCTTGAACTTGCTGAATACTTCAATCTTTGCTCTTCAAGAAATATATCCAAGTCCTCCTAGAAAAGTCATCAATAAAAGAACCATAATATACATACCCACTCAATGAACTGGATGACATCGGACCACAAACATCAGAGTGGATAATTTCCAAAATTCCTTTCGCCTTGCTCTCGCTACTTGGAAATGTCTTCTTTATGTTCTTTCCTTTCGCACATCCTTTGCAAACACTTTCATGCTTTGCTTGAATTTTTGGAAGTCCTTCAACTGCTTTGCTTGCAAGTGGTAGTGCTCTATAGTGCACATGTACAAGCCTCATATGCCATAGTTCACTTGGCTCCATTGAGTCATGGACCAAGGCTTGTTCAGGTTGGCCCTTCAATTTATATAATCCTCCCTCTTGCTCTCCAATCAAAACTGGATCATCTATGGTCTTTTCCTTTGGCCACATTAGAACTTGGCCATCTACAAATGAAACCCTCATACCTTTAGCATCTAGTGCAGATATGGAGAGAAGGTTCTTCTTTAGTCCTGGAACATATAGGACATCCTTCATCTTCAGAGACTTCCCAGAGTCTAGCTTGTAAGAGGCTTCTCCACTTCCTTTTGTGGGGTATTGGTAATCATCCCCAAGTTTCACCTTGTGAGGTGACTCATGTTCAGATAGGTTCACAAAGGATTCTTTAAATCTTGTCATATGCTTGGAAGCTCCACTATCTACAAGCCAATCATTGCTTCCATGTGTGACAGTGCCTGTGAGTGCTGATATCATGACATACTCTTCATCACTTGAAGATTCTCCACTGCCTTCTCTGGTTCTCTTCCTTGGAGGTTCATCATCCTCTGCAGTGTGAGCATGGTGTCTTTTCTTATTGTTATTCTTGTTGTGGGAGCCACTTTTGTTTTTGGGACAATATCTAGAGTAGTGTCCCTTCTCATCACAAGTATAGCATCGGATGCTAGATAGATCTCTCTTGGATATTCTAAAGTTATCCCTCTGATTTTGGTGGTGGTGTTTCTCCCTCTTACTGTGATGGTGGTGCTCCCTCTTGTTGTATTCCTCCTGGTGTGTGCTATGAGAGCTTGATATTCATTTCCCATCTTCTCTTCTCGAGCTACAAGTAGAGATTCTTCTTGTGAGCATTCTTCCCATAGTCTACTGAAGGTGATTAACTTCTTCCTTGCACAAATCCCTTGAATGAATGAGTCCCATGGTCTTGGGAGATCATTCAAGGTGGTCATCACAATTTCTCCATCTTCTACATTTTCTCCCGTAGCTTCAAGTTGCTCCTTGATCTGGGAGACCCTTGTAAAGTATGAATGCATGGTCTCTTCATTTTGAATCTTCACATTCTTCAACTGGTTCCTCAAGGTCATCTTTCGATTTATATTCTTCCCTTCAAACAACTTGGTCAAGGCATCAAACATATCTTTGGGTGTCTTCAAAGATGACACATGTGGGATGAGATGATCCTTAATAGAATCTGCAATGATCCTCTTGGCCTTAACTAGGTTCTCCTTGTGTAAGGATTTTACCTCATCTCCCTCTAGTGCTGGAACCTCTTCATTCACATATATGTCTAATTCATTTTCTTTTAGGACAAGCCCAATCCTATACTTCCATGCTCAGAAGTTATCAACCCCTTCAAGCTTATCCTCAATATTGGTATGGTGAGACATCTTTAATGAGAACTTCAAATGGAAATGACAAAGATTTAGATCTTACCAATTTGAGATGCTGAGTTGAGATTGGTCCTGGAGCTGGTTGGCCTAGCATTTGTCAGAGAAACCCTAAATTTTCAAACTTGGAATTTGGAACTTTTGATTGGACAGATAGATGCACTTGATTGATGCAAGTATGCTAGTATACTTGGTTTTTGAATATTCCAAAATTTCACCATTGAAAATTGACTTGCGAAATTCTGATTTGCAGTTTTTGGCTTCTTCTGGTTTTCTGTAGTTTCTGGTCCAAAGTCAAACTAGGGTTTGACTTTCTGGGAATTTTACCCACTCAAAAATTTCGATCTTGGAGAGGCGCACCTCCCTATGCCAATTGCACTCCAAACTTCCAATTTTGTGAGAAGCCCTGATTTTCCTCCGGTAGCAGTGACGGGCCATAAAATGAAAATTCTCAGAATCAATTTCTGCTTCGACAGAAATATGCGCCCTCCTTAGGCGAGTTAGCGTAGCCTCTTTTCGATGATGATCTGTGGAGAGAAGTCCAAAAATTAAGAAGCCCTAGCTTCCGCAGCTGCACAATGTCTTCGTCTCAGGTTAGCTCTGATACCATGTTAGATTTTCTACTTTTTAATCAATATTATCTAGGATCTTATATGAGAGAATAACATGCACATCATAACACAATAGACAAAGATTTTCCTCGGGGAAGCCATAAAAGGAGAAAATCCTGCAACTTCCTCAGAGATAGAATCGTCACCAATACAATATCACAAATGTAAAACCCAAAATAAAGATGGTCTTCTGCAACTCCTCTCTTTTCCTCCTATGTGAACTTCTTCTTCTCTCTCACTAACGCGAACTTGAGTGAGTGAGTGAGTGATAATGTCAAATGAGAGAGCTCACTCTCTATTTATACACTAACTTTCACTTGACCTTTTTCCCAACTAGGTCGGCCCTAGTTAAACCTGATTGGGCCGACTTCTCTAGGAGACTCTAATAACCCTAATACAAACTGAATCTGGGGTCTATTGCCCCGACTTACAATGGAGGGTTAACCTCAATGAATTTACATGACCAAATATAATAATGACATCTCCGATCGGAGGAATAAACATCTCCGATAGAGGTACAAATAAAATACAAGTGAATATCTTCCGAAGTTACAATTACATCAACATATCTACCTCTGATGCATGTTTCCTTCATGCAAGGTGCGTCGGAGTTGGTTTAAATGGATAAATGGAAGCTTCGAGCGACTTCTCAAAGCTTGATGATGTGGAGGCTTATCCCTAGATGCTTGGATAGGTGGCTCTCGATCCCCTAACCTAGTGGGATGATCACTTAGACCTCTCCCCTAATCCTCAACCTATTCTATCCCTTTATCCCTATATATACAAACCCCCTCTCCATTGTTAAGGGAGGAAGGATTAAGCACCCATATGCTGGTAGAATTTGGTCAGGGCTATCTTCTTCATCCATAGGAAGCTAGGAGGCTTTGGATCTTTGAGGCAAGATCATTTGAGTTGGAGTCATAATGTCAAAGCATCGGTTGTAACTCTCTCTACTTTGTATTTGCTGCAAATTACATTTAATATAAATATCTTTCCATAAACTTGTAATGTCTTATAATATTGTTTATCATTGGCTTCTTTGACCACTTACCTAGTTAGATTCATAATCATATGCTTTCATATTGTTCGTTTGTTTCCACTTGCTCCATCTTGTTTTGCAGCCGGAGATCGAGGGACTGGAAGTACATCAAACGAGGAGAAGGGAATTGCCATCATAAGGTAATTCATTCTCTGAACTACTTTGCAATTTAATCTAACTAGGAAAGATATTATGTTATGTACTCTTTTATTCTAGATCTAAATCATTTAGGCTAGAGAAATTAGTTTTTGTTAACATTAACAGATTGTCTTGAAACAATAACCTTAACTAACACATACTATATCTCCTATTTTTTCTCATCATGTCTATTACTACTTTAATTAAAGATATTTTTAATGTCTTATTTCTATAAAAAGAAGCTATATTCTCTTTAGAAATTTATGTTAAAAATTATCATTTGTTATAACATTTTATACAATTATGAGCAGTGAAATAAAAATTTGATGAAAAGATCACTTTCAAGGCACAAACCTCCCAAATACACTATAACAATATACAACATAAGAAAATTAGATAACATGTTTACTTACCTTATAAGAAATTAGAGTAAGGTATTTCCCTACTATCTTTATGTAAAAAGTAAAAAAAATCAAATATAAAAATAAAAAAAACAAATATTTTATAAAAAAAATATTTTATCAAGATAATAATGAAAATAATAATAAAAGTTTACTATTTTAAAAATATCCACATCAATTGTGATTTACTTATAAAATTATTTTATAAGAAATTTGTTTATACGACGTTATCATTAATTAAAATATTTATAAACTTTGCTTCATCAAGATTTTTTTTATTAATATTGACAAAATTGACCAAACACTACTTAATATCACATGACTTCTATAATGAAAAATATCACATGACTTCTATAATGAAGAATAAGGAATAGTAGGTATTTTGAGATACACATAATGATTATCTTCAAACATATTAGTTTGACCAGTAAATAAAGATAAATTTTGCCACCTAATAAAATTATGTATAATATTCTCATATAAATATAAAAATTTCCATAGTTTTGTGGAGAATCTTTATTTTTTATTTTATTTTAAAGAACTAGACTAAGCTTAGGCTGGGCTAGGTTATAATGATCTGTCCACTTGATTAAATTTGGACATATAAATATAAAAAATTCCAAAAAATTCCATAATTTTGTGGAGATTTTTTTTTTTAAAGAATTAGACTAAACTTAAACTTACGCTGGGCCAGGTCATAATGATTTGTCCACTTGATTAAATTTGGAGGTTTATTGAAAAGTAGAATTATCTCACAAGTGACTGTTACCTTTAACTTTTTTCATGAAATTTGAATCCAAAACATGATGAAAACTAAATTCCATACAAACCTATTAAACGAGGTTATGGAAGTTTTAATATATATTAACAAGAAAAATAGCTGCAAAACAGCTACTCCTTGCTCCAAAATAATGTTTATAATTTGTATAATTGGTTACAAATTTTTTTAAAAAATTATTAGAAAAATTTAGTTAGGTATTTACAATTGCTTCATATCTAATATAGAACATTTAAATGGTTTCATTATTTGAAGTAGAACATTCGAATTTTCTTTTTATTTATTGCATTTAATGCAAAGTGCATTAAAAGATAAGTTGGACTTGGTGTTTTAAGTTTGACCACTACTTTGATCCTAATATTTGATTGCCAAAGTTTTGATTGCCAAACCATGTTAAATAAAATTTTGAATATTAAATAATTATTTTAAAATTATGTTAATAAAAAAATTGTGAAATAGAAGAAAACATTTTTTTGAAAAAAAATCTAAACCAAAATTTATATATTTATAAAAATAAACCAAAATATACAATCTCATAAAATTCACATTTTCATATTGAAAATTATATTAAATATAATTAAATATTTTTTAATTTTTAATTTTTATTTCAATATAATTATATAACTTAATTCAAACACTAAATTACAATTTAGTGTGTAATTTAAAAAAAATTAAGAGAATTTTAAAAGATTAAAATAAAAGTTGAATGTAATTTAGTGTAAAAATTTAAAGTTTAAAATAAAAGCTTTTATATAATTTTACAAAATACTATTCAATTTTTTTTTTGAGCTATCTGAATGTTCAGTTATATCTATGGAGTTAAAATAAAATATTTAACATATGAAGTGTGATAATTATTTTGTTAAAAGGAATTTTTCAATCTAATGAGACCATTTTTCATTTTTCAAAGTAATCAATTTGTAAAAGAGGCAATAAACTGGAACAATTAACAATATGTCTAAGAGGCGTCACAATTGCAGAATGAAAAACACCAGATTTCGGATCACTGCCACACATTGATGGGTTTAATAACCTGTCATCCACTACACGATCATTCAAATTTGCAGCGAGAGAGACCATTATTTTAGTCAAAGAATTCCATGAATACGTTTACCTGGATGCTACTGAGATTATATATTTGCCAAATCGCAGAGATCGTAGCCAACTTCTGTAACTCGTTGTCATGTTAATCCTCCCTCCATTGCTCTAATAGCCAGCTCCTTTTACTAACTCTACTTTTAGAAAAGACCTTTAACGAAGAGGCTTTAATGAAGAGGCTTTCTCCAATTTCGCTTAAGAGACTTTGTCTTAATTAGTGCCTTGAGATTCTATAAATATTTTGTCTACTTAATAATAAAATGAAAACACGGAGTTTAAAGAAAATATTTAACATATGAAGTGTGATAAATATTTTGTTAAAAAGAATTTTTCAATGTAATGAGACCATTTTTCATTTTTCAAAGTAATCAATTTGTAAAAGATGCAATAAACTGGAACAATTATCAATATGTCCAAGAGGTGTCATAATCGCAAAATGAAAAACATTAGATTTCGGATCACTGCCACACATTGATGGGTTTAATAAGCTGTCATCCACCACACGATCATTCAAATTTGCAGCGAGAGAGACCATTATTTTAGCCAAAGAATGCCACGAATACGTTTACCTGGATGCTACTGAGATTCTATATTTTCCAAATCGCAGAGATCATAGCCAGCTTCAGCAACTCGTTGTCATGTCAATCCTTCCTCCATTGCTCTAATAGCCAGCTCCTTTTACTAACTCTACTTTTAGAATTTTTGAACTCCCACCACCTGCCAGGCACGTCACTACCTCAAGAAATGCAACCCGTGGCTTCTCCGGTGGGAACCCTACTCAGGTGACACCTTAGCCCACCTCCTTCAAGTCATGATTTTTATTTTTTTGCCTGCGAACTCGGGTGTGTGATCTGCCGCCATTAAGCTCCATTGCTCTAATTTTGTTCATTTTGGTCTTATGATTTGAATATTTTTAGCCACATAAATATTTTCCTAGGTTTGTATACTGTCATGTCCCAAATTTGGAATTGGGTCACAATGGCCTAATCACATTAGCCATATTCATTAGAGTTTGTAAAATTGATGTTAAGGGTCAAATAATTGCCAAGGAGGAAAATTACTAGTTTCCTAGGTTTGGGGTGGAAGCTTTGGGATTTGGAATAAGGGGGATAATAAATGATGTTTAGACATTAGAAGGGTTCAAGTATTTAATAAATAGAGTGAATAAAGAAATTCAAGAGAAATCCTAAGTGGCAAATGGTTTTGGAGACATATGGAGGATGTGGGACCCACACTAGCTTGATTTTTCATAATACATGGTATCTCTCTTTTGCAAATTCGAATTAATGGGAATGTGAACACTCTTGGGTGAGTTGGTAAGTCATAACACATGTCATTGAGCATCTTAGGTCGAATTTGGAAGGATTGGTAACCTCCATGGAAGATAAAGAGTCAAAGTGGAAGTTTGTGGACACTTGGGCTAGATTCCTTAGCCCCTATGACACCAATGATGGAGCATCTATGACAACTATGACAAATTGCAGACCTGACCTTTGACATCTGACCACTATGACATGTCAACCCCAAAAATAGGCTCAAAGAAGGCGAATTTGGGAGTTGGAGAAGCCAACGAGACTCAAAATCGAATTTGGGAGAAGATGGAAGGTTGGAACTAGGAGACAAGTGACAAATGTGGAATATTTCCTAAATGAAAATCTATTGAATCTATTGAGAGGATTTCGACCCTTAGAAGGCTAATGTTGGTTATAAAATGTAGAAATGAAGTATGAGAATGGCTTTTGATCATTTGTAGAATTTGCAATTGCATTTGTGAAGAGGGAGAGCTAGTGGATGACTAGTTTCTTGCCTTAGCCAATTTCGAGGGTGAAAGATTCCCATCCAAGTTGGCAATTGGAAAGGCCATTCAGACCTTTCATTTGGAGCTTTAATGGAGTCTTTATTTGCAGGTGTAAGCTACAGGGCAGCTCATGGTTTGTTCTATTGCAGCTCGCTCCTTCAACCATTTCCAGTTTTGATGGCATATTCTTGATCCTCGAGGGAGGGCATTTTTGGTGAGATATTGTACTCTTTGGGGGAGCTTCTAATGCCCCATTTCTTTTGTAATATGAATTAAATACTCTGTTCTTCATCTCCAGAAAGTTTCAGGTCGAAATTCCAAGTAGAAATGTATAAATCTCATTTTTAATGGAAGAACAATGCCATTTCCCCACTACCTTGTTGTGAACCAATGTATTGATGATGATTTCGAATGAATGGATGATTCTATGATGCATTTGTGATTAATGGACTTCCATGGATGTATTTTACAAGTTTCATGTACTGTACTTGAGCATTTGAAGTATTTTTACTCAGTTTAATTGCATTGGGAGAAGAAATAGTGCCATTTTCCCAAGGGTCGAATTGGTGATTTTTGCAGTTGAATGGGAGAGGGTGAGAACAGTTGTAATAAAACATTAATGGTGCATATGAGACCTTAATAGCATAATTAATACATTACATACCTCTATTCATAAATTTGAGTGGGTTTGGAGGCATTTGGGAAGCCATTTTCAGTACTTACCTTAGGGGGATTTGAACCCCAAATTACTAGTAAAATTGCATACTTGGTCCAGAATATTAAGAGAGTTTGCAGAGGTCTTTTGGTGGCCATATGTTATCCCTGAACATCATATTCAATCCCTAATATCATTCATACACCTTCCTTGAATATTTGAAGGCATTTGGAGTCAATTTGAGACCTAGAGACCAATACTAGTCAAAGGGAAATCACTAGTAAAGTTACCTACATTGACCAGAATTGAAAAAGTATTTGCAGAAGTGTTTTAAAGGTACAAAGGCATCCCTGAAACACATATTTATGTTCTAATATCATTCATATACCTTCTCAGAATAGTTGGGATCATTTGGGGGAAAATTTGGAACCTAGAGATCGAAACTAGTCAAAGGTTGAACCAAGAAAAAAAGTGGAAAATTGCAATTTTAATAAGATTCCTAACAAGGGACATTACAGTGGTATCAGAGCATGGTCCTTGCACCTGTGTATTAGGTACATACATTCAAGAATAATTGGCAGCCATGTCTTACTATTATGATGAATCCTATGAGTACAATTCTTATGAGGAATATGCAGATGCTTATGAGCAATATGAAGCAGAATGTGAATGGTATGAGGAAGAGGTGCCATCATGCAACACTTCTTACAATTTCAAGAGAAATGAAGATTATTCTTATGACTTTAAATTTGATGAATATGAGTGTGTCACACCAACCAAGGATAATTCTATGGGTGAGTTCCAAAGATGGAGAGCAAAATATAAAACCTTGCCCCAACAATATCAAAAATATCAAGAATATCTTGCTTTTAGCAAAAATACACAAAATGCCATGTCTTTTGAGTACTATGCTGAACATGTTTTTGAAAATAGGCCCAAAAATGAAGACGTGGAGTTAGTGAAGAAAGGTTTATGCCCTTCTTGTAAAAATCCTTGGAGCGAGTATCATATATGTGTGCATGAAATGATGTCCTCCTTGAGGAGAGCTTTTGAGATTTATTCAAGAAGAGATTCCAAATATATTGATCCTAAGGAAAACAAGGGGCAAAATGCATCAGCTTGCTTTAAGGAGCAAAAGGAAGAGACATCACAAGAGCATGAAGAAGATTCTATTGAAAATATGGAAGATCATTTCGAGACACCTTCTAGCTTAGACATGAACCAAAGAGCATCTACTGATGGATGCTTAAACTATGAAGGAGTAGCTACTGATGGGTGCTCACACCTCTATGTTGGTGACATAGAGATCACTTTTGAAAGTGTTTCTACAAGTACAAGTTTCATTAAGCATGATAATGAAGACCTTGTAGCAGTTGAAGAAGAACCAAGATCAACTTCCCCATCACCACTTGAGCTTCATGAAACTGGTCCAAGCAAAATTGAAGAAGATGAGGAGGTTAATTTGCAAGAGCCTCATTTTCTTGAAGGGTCCTTAAAGATGAATGAAAATAAGATCCAAGAGTCCCTCAACATTCTCCATGACACTCAAGCATTGGTGTCAAATTCTTGTTGGAGAGCTACTTCATTGGAGGAAACATCCTTCCTTGAAGACATGGAGAAGATTCAAAGAGCAATGTGCCACATCAAAGGTAATTTCATGTCTTTGCTTTTTGATAGAAACCATTTGTTTGAGCTTAATGAATTGTTACATGATGCATACTTGAAGAATAATGAGGATATTCATAAGCTCACAATTCAAAATGAGCAACTTCTTGAAAAGTTGCAAGATACTTGTTTTTCCTCCTATGTTTTAGATTGTCAAACGGTAGATTGTTTGGAGGATTCTCATGACATGGTGGATCATGAGAAATGTGAAAATTTGAATGTTCTTGATGTGTTTGACGATGAACTTGAAGAGATCCAAACACTTGATGTGGTGGAAGAGGAATTTGAATTGCCTCTTGATGAAGGTTATGCAATTTTTAAAGAAGAGCATGATTCCTCTACATTGGAACCAAACTATGACAAAGAGTTCACACTTTTGAAGGAGCTGCATGATACTACCCACATGGATCCTTCCCATGATGAAACTCCTGAACTTTTTGATCATTTGGGTGAGTTAGTACATTCTCCTACATCCTACAATTCCATGTTTTGCAATATTAGTCTCAATGAAGTATGGGTGAAAGGGTTCTTTTTGATGGTGCCACATGAGGAGTATGGAACTCGTAGATTTAACTTTTATGATGACATGGTTGGAGCACATTCTTATTCACATTTGCAGCAGCATAATTTGTCACTTTATGATGATTCACATCTACATGGATGCACCTATAATATGGATTTGAGTCACTTGAATACTCATGGTTTTTCTTGCTCAACACTGGGTTCATTTGATGTTAGAGAAACTTCATCCAACACTTGGATGAATAGATTTATGATGGGAGAACATTTTTGTTGGCAGCCACATACTTTGTTACATCTTTATGATTCTCACATTCATGGATGTATGGGTGAGACTTCTTTGAGTCATTTGAAGTCTCCTTGTTTTTTCTGCTCATTATTTGGTTTAGATTCTAGTGGAGATTCTTCATTCACTTCTTGGATGAAAGAATACATGGCTGAATATTTTGATGCATATCACATCCTTTTGGAGCAGCATTATAGGACATGGGATCCTCACCTATGTCATTGGAGCAGATTTGATTGGTCACTTGAAGCTTGTATGCACTTGGAAAATGGTGGTCTACTTGCTTGGAGGTATAAGCACTTTCATGACTCTTTGATGAAGCATATCCTTGATGTACATTTTCATTATGTTGTTATGTACTTTGATGATATATATTTGGTACTCATGATGTTTGGAAGAATGCATACAAGAAAATGGGATCCAGGAATCCTCTTATCTAATGGTGTAGGTTGGAGAGCACTCTTAATTGTTGGGGTGCAATACAAGCAATGGGACCCTGGAATAATTTTTGTCTCATTGGTTTCATTTTTTTTGGGGAAGCAAGCAGCATGGGAGATGGATTCCCCACTTAATAAAGTGATTTTAATAAGAGTAGTGCAGCAGCAATCATGGTGGTTCCTCTCTAAAATATTCATGGAAACTCAAAGACTCAAGGTTTGGCAATTCAATCGCAACTTCAAAGAATTATACAGAAAGCAGGTTCTTCAACACCCATGTTTGAAATTGCTTGAGGACAAGCAATATTGGGAAGGGAGGATTTGTCATGTCCCAAATTTGGAATTGGGTCACAATGGCCTAATCACATTAGCCATATTCATTAGAGTTTGTAAAATTGATGTCAAGGGTCAAATAATTGCCAAGGAGGAAAATTACTAGTTTCCTAGGTTTGGGGTGGAAGCTTTGGGATTTGGAATAAGGGGGATAATAAATGATGTTTAGACATTAGAAGGGTTCAAGTATTTAATAAATAGAGTGAATAAATAAATTCAAGAGAAATCCTAAGTGCCAAATGGTTTTGGAGACATATGGAGGATGTGGGACCCACACTAGCTTGATTTTTCATAATACATGGTATCTCTCTTTTGCAAATTCGAATTAATGGGAATGTGAACACTCTTGGGTGAGTTGGTAAGTCATAACACATGACATTGAGCATATTAGGTCGAATTTGGAAGGATTGGTAACCTCCATGGAAGATAAAGAGTCAAAGTGGAAGTTTGTGGACACTTGGGCTAGATTCCCTAGCCCCTATGACACCAATGATGGAGCATCTATGACAACTATGACAAATTGCAGACCTGACCTCTGACATCTGACCACTATGACATGTCAGCCCCAAAAATAGGCTCAAAGAAGGCGAATTTGAGAGTTGGAGAAGCCAAAGAGACTCAAAATCGAATTTGGGAGAAGATGGAAGGTTGGAACTAGGAGACAAGTGGCAGATGTGGAATATTTCCTAAATGAAAATCTATTGAATCTATTGAGAGGATTTCGACCCTTAGAAGGCTAATGTTGGTTATAAAATGTAGAAATGAAGTATGAGAATGGCTTTTGATCATTTGTAGAATTTGCAATTGCATTTGTGAAGAGGGAGAGCTAGTGGATGACTAGTTTCTTGCCTTAGCCAATTTCGAGGGTGAAAGATTCCCATCCAAGTTGGCAATTGGAAAGGCCATTCAGACCTTTCATTTGGAGCTTTAATGGAGTCTTTATTTGCAGGTGTAAGCTACAGGGCAGCTCATGGTTTTTTCTATTGCAGCTCGCTCCTTCAACCATTTCCAGTTTTGATAGCATATTTTTGATCCTTGAGGGAGGGCGTTTTTGGTGAGCTATTGTACTCTTTGGGGGAGATTCTAATGCCCCATTTCTTTTGTAATATGAAGTAAATACTCTGTTCTTCATCTCTAGAAAGTTTCAGGTCGAAATTCCAAGTAGAAATGTATAAATCTTATTTTTAATGGAAGAACAATGCCATTTCCCCACTACCTTGTTGTGAACCAATGTATTGATGATGATTTCGAATGAATGGATGATTCTATGATGCATTTGTGATTAATGGACTGCCATGGATGTATTTTACAAGTTTTATGTACTGTACTTGAGCATTTGAAGTATTTTTACTCAGTTTAATTGCATTGGGAGAAGAAATAGTGCCATTTCCCTAAGGGTCGAATTGGTGATTTTTGCAGTTGAATGGGAGAGGGTGAGAACAGTTGTAATAAACCATTAATGGTGCATATGATACCTTAATAAAATAATTAACACATTACATACCTCTGTTCATAAATTTGAGTGGGTTTGGAGGCATTTGGGAAGCCATTTTCAGTACTTACCTTAGGGGGATTTGAACCCCAAATTACTAGTAAAATTGCATACTTGGTCCAGAATCTTAAGAGAGTTTACAGAGGTATTTTGGTGGCCATATGTTATCCTTGAACATCATATTAAATCCATAATATCATTCATACACCTTCCTTGAAGATTTGAAGGCATTTGGAGTCAATTTGAGACCTAGAGACCAATACTAGTCAAAGGAAAATCACTAGTAAAGTTACCTACATTGACCAGAATTGAAAGAGTATTTGCAGAAGTGTTTTAAAGGTACAAAGGCATCCCCGAAACACATATTTATGTTCTAATATCATTCATATACCTTCTCAGAATATTTGAGATCATTTGGGGGCAAATTTGGGACCTAGAGATCGAAACTAGTCAAAGGTCGAACCAAGGAAAAAAGTGGAAAATTGCAATTTTAATATAATTCCCAACAAGGGACATTACATATACGCTTATCACGGGGGTTTATGTGAAGCATTTTTCAAATCCAAGCTCTAATTTATGAAAGAAGACCTGTGCATTGGGGTTCATTGATGGAGATTTCCATGCGGTTTTATCCATAGGTAGCTGTCGCAGCACTCACGACCTTCTCCCTGTAGGCTCACTAGGACACCCCATGCGGCCGCTGTCTCAGCTCTCTCATCTACGCATGGTAGTTGGTCAGCGAGGATGGCCATGGTAGCCATACCTGTGCCTCTGTTTGAAGGTAATGAATGCTCAGTGGCTTATTTGAGGACCGCTTTCTGCCTTGCAGGGCACGGCGTAGCATGGAGCATTCAAAGATCTGCCGAGTATGGAAACATTGGTACCTCCGGCGAGAATGACACACACACAGCATGCTCCAAATGGTATTGCTTCATAGTATCCTTCGACCGCTCAAATACAGGTTTAGTTTGATTGCTAGCTTGGCATAGAAGTTGATTCAGTCGACTTGTAAAGAAGATAAGTTTTGGGGCTAGGCCAAAGCCGAAGTCATGGCAGGCCCACCGTGGGGTTTGTGGCTATAGTGTGGCCTTCAGCCTTCGCCTGCAGCCAAATTTTGTTCATTGATGCATGGGATTCTTGATAGTAGACGTCATTGATTCTAACAGAGTTGATACCAGAGTTCTGCATCTTAAGGTGAATACATCAGTTTTCTAAAAGTTTGTAAAATTTCCGTTATTGAAGTAGTTAGTATGTTAAACCAAAATACACCAAGAAATGCATGCTGCAATTTTTACTAGGTTCTTACTTCTTGCACGGCCGTCAATGGCTTTCCTATGTTAAACCTCTTTATGTTTTGTAGAGGGATCTATTTCGAGCTTCTATACTGCAAATTGCACTTAGTATTGCTTTGGACATTGTCCAGATATCAAACGTTGTTTGCCTTCAATCAGTTTATGCTGCTTATTCTGCAGCGGGAGGTTTTTATGGGGTCGGCCTCTGGTTCGCACCCCTCCCTGCCTTTTATCTTCCCAGCAGCCCGTAGCCTGGCGTGGGCACAACCTCCAGGGCCATGCTTTTCCCACGGCTCCTCCTTAGCTTGTGGACATAAGTATTTATCAAATGTACAAGAGTGATAACTGGGCCAGCTTCTTTTTCCAGGAAAAACGACTATTATCGAAAGGAAAAAGAAGCAGAGACCACTCTGCTCGTCTGTATATTTTGATGGTTTTAACAAAACACATGTCATTGTGATTGCAACTCTTAAATAGTTTTTTTACAGGTATATAAAATGACATGAAAAGCAAAAGCAAGCGCATAAACTTGCACCTTTCAAAACAAAGGTGCAGAAAGATATTTTAAAAGCTTTGCAACAACTACTTTAGAAGTTTTTTATAACAAAATTTGTAACCTACATTTTTGTAGAAGTTTTTTTATAACAAAATTTGTAACCTCTAGTTTCATTAGCTTGCAGGAATTTTTTGAGCATTCGGACTTACCTCTATTCAGAAGATTGATGGTATGGCCCTTGATACTTGTTCTCAATCTTGGGTAACTTCAACGTTCACTTTCCTGCTGATTGAAGTTAAGTTGGTGATTGAAATTGTGTCGTGGTGATTGAAGTTGTGTCGTGCTGATCGAAGTTGCACACAGTAAAATATTGGAGTAGAATACCAAGTTTGCGAGTTTGCACACAATAAAATATTGGCGTAAGTTGTTATTATTTGCTAATAATAAAGATCTAGATCTTTCTAGATTTTTTACGATTTAGATCTCTAGATTTTAAAAAACACAGTTTATGACCGATCACAAATTTTCATTATTCTGCATTTAATTGCTTTGAGATTATATCTTCGAAGAGATCGATCCTCTGTAAATATCATAAATATTATCATTTTGCATTTAATTGCTTTGAGATCATATCTTCGAAGAGATTGATCCTTTGCAAATATCATAAATATTATTAATAATGACTAGCCAAGTGGCAAATACATATCAATTAGTTCTCCTCCATATACCATTAATCTATTTCCGATTTGGAGTACAAAGGCCAACTCGCAGTTTGCTTTGGATACATGAATATTTATATTTATTATGCTTCATAATGGTACTCACAAAACAAAGCCAGTTGTCAACCTTTCATAAGAAACAAAATTGTAAATTTTTTTAATTGATTTTTTAATCTACAATTATCATATAACAGTTCAAAACTATATAAAATTTTATATTAGCGGCTGAAGGTATTTTTAATGCACATTTATTTTCACCATGAGCTGGCACATTTTTTTATGACTACTTGACACTGTATTTAATGAACATTTACTTTTGTATCTTGGATACAATATTTTGGATGGGGAGAAATTTAATTATAATTTTATATTTTCAAATATTTTTATATTTCAATAAATAATTTGCACATCAAGGGAAAATGGTCAAATCAATGTTCTTAACCAATCACAGAATTAGTAAATTTATTTTTTGAAGATATTTATTATTTTTTAATTTTTACAAAATTAAGTTTAATATTTAAAATTCCATAAACTTTATAAAACTTTGGGCAAAAATTTAAAACAAATCAAGGTCAAGTAGGTTTGGGCGACCATCGCTATAATCCCTGCGGGGCAGGGACTAATAAATATAGATTCCAATCGATCACAAATTTAAAACGAATCAAAATCAAGTAGGTTTGGACGACCAATCGATCGCCATAATCCCTCCGGGGCAGGGACTAATAAATACAGATTCCAAACCTAACATATATTGATAAATACAGATTCTTCTTGTAAAAATCTTTATTAACCTATGTTAAAATTTCGATAACATCGCGGAGAATCTTTATTTTGTTTCGAGTAATAAGGTGCACTAAATTATTAAAAATATTTAAAAATCTGAGATTCTGACCGGGCCTGGAATTTTGACAATAACTTTGAGATATAACTTTTTTTATCAGTATACTTTAAAATAATATCACAAATATAAAAAATCTGAAATCCATAATTGTGATGGTCTTGACCGAACTTTTAACTTTGACAAAGATTTTGTGTAATAACTATTATTATTAATTGATTTTGTAAAAATAGATACATTATTTTCGTTTATTTTGTGAAAAATCAGCTTTATCTGTGTCACAAACCTGTGGTTATATCACTTGAAATTTTGGTCATATGATTCTTGTTCACAAACAAACAAACATCACATTTACAAAATTGGAAAAAGTGTGGTGTGTTGTGGTTGGAGAACATGGAGAACTGCTGGTTCTTGGCCGTGAATCGTTTATCAGAGACGTGTCCAAGTGACTGACCATGTAATCCCCAATACAAATAAATAAATAAAAGATTCGAGAGCGAGGGCAATCTGGTTGGCTACTTGTAAGCAGAATCCTTGCCTTGGCCTTTGATTCAGAATATTCAGAGCAGAGCAATGACAATGGCAATGGGAATAACAATAAGAATGACCGGGAATATTCCAGAGTCCCAGCATCTTCTTCCAAAACGGAATCTGGAATACAGTGTTAATGTACCGCCCAAAACTTCGACCCTCATTCTCAGGAAGAGGAAGAGGATGATGAAGATGCGTGCATTAGCAGACGACAATAAGGATTCCAAGGTTGTGCTTCCACCACGCCTGTGTACTCTCAGGGCTTTCGCTGAAAGTGGAGATAATGTTGTTCAAGCCGATCTCGAGCCCGACAGAATGCCAAGTTTCTTCAATTCCCTCGCCGCCAGTATCGACCATGCAGCCAAATTCAAAGACTGGGAAATTCTGTCGGGTCGTTTGGCAATGGTAATTAAATCCTCCTGATAATCTGATTCTAATTTCCGTCAATTAATTAACATTCGTTTGCCTGGGTGCCCTCATGCTGTCAATTTCTTATGGGTTTGCAGATCGTTTTTGCGGCAGCCATCAACGTGGAGCTGTTGACGGGAAATTCTCTGTTTCACAAGATGGACGTGCAAAAGATCTGCGAGTTTGGGGGAGTCTGCATGGCTTCCATTGTAGGTGCTGCTGGATTCGCATGGGCATCATGTGCTAAAACACGAGTCGGCGACGTCTTTTCTGAGCGATATAACAAATTTGTTGACACTGTCATCGATCAGTTAGTTGACGGACTTTTCTACGAAGAAGAGTAGTGTTGACACAGCTTCAAGATTTAAATATACACTGTACAGTGACCATTATTAGCTTGGAGAGGTAAAATAGAATACCATGAATTTATGTTTATGGCGAATTTTATGGAAAATTTTGTATATATAGAAATAATAATTGGAGATTCAGCTGAAGATCCCCATTTGGGCATTGTTTAGAGAATGAATACTTGGTATACCTTATTTGGGATGTTTGAGAGGGTTCAGACTCCAGAATATTTTAGGGTAAATCCACACTCCTGAACCTTACCTTCCAGAAACCTGTTTTTGGGTTCAGATTCAAGATATTTTAGGGTAAATTCACACTCCTGAACCCTACGTTGACAGAAACCTGTTTTTGGTTTCGTTTGCAGCGCCGTTCTATTTCCCATCCCATCCCTGTCTTGAGGGTGCATTGATTTGGATTAAAACTCCTGGATTGTGTCTCCTCTGGCGCTCTCAGGCAGAACCATGATAGGTTGCATTAATACATTTTTTGAATACTCTAAATACCCTTTTCTTTTTGGCCAGATAGGGGTCTATTTCCATTGGGACATGTCGCGGGGATTCTCTCGTAGAGCCCGGAGACAGAATGCAAGGAGAATCGAACCTCCCTAAATCACAGCCAAATGGACATTGCAGGGTGCATTAATATATTTATATTTAGTTACTCCCCTTTCTTATTATGTATTTGTCTGAAGTAGGAGTATATTTCCCACCTGGCCCAATGGATATGTTACTACGAGAACTCCCAGGTAGATGCCATAAGCATCATCCGCTGCGAATCCAAGGTAAACTCCCACTGATTTTTTTCACAGAAAACTCCCACTGATTTACAGCTTCAGCATAGCTCAAGGTGCATTAATACATTATTAATCAATTTTATATGCATTATTTATAATATGCTCGACAAAGGATTTTGTATGCATAATTTATAATATGCTTGGCAAGGGATGCCCTGTCCTGTGCGCCCTTTCTGGCTTGTGGTTTGCTATCCATATCCATGTGATGTGGGTAATTTTAAGCTATTACTTCAATCGCATATCTCTATGATGTAATCTCGTTCCACATTGGTACTTCCTTCCTATCCACAAAAGACTTGAGCAGTGTTTCTCATTCCATTTCCTGTTTCGTTATTTTCTGTTTCCCGTTTTTGATAACATAGCTTCAACCCTCAATTATATGGTCTGTTGGATCGTAGCAGATGTAGATATATTCTTATGTATCTTGTTTGAAGGTTTAGTCACACACTCAGAGTTTGGGTATCTGCATGCCTGTATTAGCACACCTGGATATGCACATGTTCTAATAGGTATGCTTTTAAAAATCTCTTTTAAGGAGGCGTTTGGCATATTTATGTGTTGCTCTTGTACTCTGTTATATGCAAACTTAATGCCTCTGTTTGTTGTCTATCTAACTTCATCATTACTCATTCACTGTGATGTATGAAGGAAGCAAATCTTGAAACTTGAGTTGTACAGTTTGAAATCTATGAGAAATCCATGCTGGATAGGATCGTTGGTTAATAAATAATTTCCACAGATACTAATGGTTTTTTTTCTTGTTTTACTTTGCCATACACCATAAGCGCGCGCATATACATCTGCTCAGCGTGTTGCAGTTTGCAAGCTTTCAGAATATAACCGAGAAAACTGTGATTTATGAGGAAAGCAAATCCATGCTTGAGTTGTAAGCTTTGAAATCTACTAGAAACCCATACTGGATAGGATTGTTGGTTAATAAATAATTAACATAGATACTCATGAATTTTTCTTCTTCTTGTTTTACTTTGCCATACACCATAAGTGCACACATACACATCTGCTCAGCATGTTGCAATTTGCAAGTTTTCAGAATATAACTGGGAACTTTGATAAAAGACCCATCAGAGCCACTTCTTGATCACTTGACCTTGGCCCATTTCACTTATGATTTAATCTTGTAAATAAGTACCATAGAATTTTCTACACAGCAATTTTGAAATAAATAAAGTCAAGAGTAGCAAGTCAATTGAGTGTAGATCTGGTGGTTGGGAGGAATGTTGTTATCCTCCTCACCCTCGTGAACCATCATTTAAAAAAAAAATCAGGAGTAGCAAATTAAAATTGTTGTGATTTGCTATCCAAGTTTTGTATAAACTAGATGGTTTTATCTTAATGCCTGATGTTATTGAAGACTTCATTGTCCTGTTGGGATGTTGTCTACCATTTGGGGAGTGGATTGTACTTTCTACCCTCTGAAATTCATGCCTTTGGCTGGACTTGTTCCTCTGGCCTGCCCTTAAGCAGTAGGACATCAACGTTAGTTTATATTTAGAAGAGAATCTGCCTTTTTAGATAGGTTGTTATATTTCACCAGTGTTATAACCTTTTGGGGATTTGGCTGGAGCACATTGTGGGTCTCTTAAATAACAGATCGCATTGCATTCAACTATATATTTTTTAAGGAGTTCTGAACTGTTGAGAACATTCCTGAAACTTTGAAAGGCCTAACCTCATTTATTTCCTTTCAGGACAAACAAAGTGGGTTTATATTCTTTTGTATGTTTTGAAGAATTTGATTCGATGTTAATGGATACAAGTATGATGATTATTAATGGCCACCTTCCATGCTTGTCAGCTGTTACGGTTGTTTAGGGGTAGGGAGAAATATAATTAACTTATGATGATTCTAATAAATAAACATCGCACTTCGAAGTGGAACGTAGGTCTTGCACATGGACATTAATAATTTTCAAGGAGATGTTTGAACTCTGTGGCATAGACCACAACTCTCATGATTATTGTAGCTTGCCTCAATGGCAATTATGAGTTCAATATTTGAGATGATTAGTTTTAACTTGCCCAACCGTTTTGTAATAAGTGGGAGGATTCTAGAATCCGTTACCAACTAGAGAAATCTGTTTACAGCCCCATAGATACTGTCATGGAGCCAGATTTTTCATATGGGACATCCTAAATTTAAAATCTGATGAGTATGAGAATGATGAAATTTCTTGAAACCAAAAACAAGAAGCTCCACTCCGAGGTAACTGATCTCAAACATTTGGTTTTTGGTGAAAAAACAAGAAAACATACACTTGCAAAACCCACTTACGGTCTCCCCCACTCTACAATCTGAAATCTCAAACATAAAAAAATTGCAACAAGAGAGAGATCACAACAGGCCTTAAGAGAGAGATCACAACAGGCCTTGTTTAGAGAGAAAACAAAAATGCAACGGCAAACCCTCAACTCTTGGGTTCAGGTGGTCTGGAAACTGCTTAACAATAGTCTTTTTCCTTTTAATATAAGCAATTAATTTTAGATCCGTTAAGTCATCCATAGGGTCACCCCATGATAATATATTCTCTAGATTACTTGGCGTAATTATCTCTTCAATTATAATTCCCTTCCCCTTTCGTCCTATTTTGGTAGATCTTCCATGGTTAAATAAATCCAGTTATCAGAGTGGGGCTGCTCAGTCTAGGTTTGTTGATCCGTAGGTTTGATAAGCTCTCTCTCGTAAAACCAACCTATTTGATCCATACTTTAGTAGCATATTAGGAGGAGCAATCACTCTATAGATCCTAAACTAAGTGTGTTGTTTTTGTAAATACCAGCTTCCAATGCTTTTTTGCTTCTTCTAACAACCTAGGGCATAGTGTACATAAAAACAATTTGTATAATGGAGCAAAGAAGTAGTCACATAGTTGTGCATAGAATCTTTCGTATTTGTTCCCCATAAGTTCTTACAATAAGCATGTACAGGGCTTTTAGCTATATTCCAACACCAATTAAACCCTAGAAAAAAGTTTGTTCCACATATGATGCCAAGTAGATAAAAAGCCATTTAGAAAGTAGGAGATAAATCATTGTTAGGCTTCTTGGCTCTTTCCAAAGATCTTTACATTAAATGAGACAAGACACCAGCCCAATTGAATATAGATTCTCTTGATATCACAATATACACAATTAGGACCCAAGCATGTTTGAAATGCATGAAATTTGACTCATCATATAGTGTACACATTAAATACATTGCATAGATATATGGGTCCCTCAAGCTAGTGATTGTATCTATTCCATCATTCTTGACAAACAATATCTTCCCCTCAACCCACCAGCCTGCTAAGATTTTGTTTTTAATCCAATGGAATAATTCATGGGAAACCTTTTGAGTACTTCCACATGATTTATGGATGGTAAATAGGGTAAACCGTCGGCCCTGATTATGAAGCCTAACCCCAAGGGGATCAAGAGAGTCTAACCCGTAGCCTCCCCTACCCTAGGAGGAGAGATCTCACATCTAGCTCAAGACCAATTGAGTTAACCCTCGGGGCTTTCTAAGATTTTATCTATATCATTTTTCTTATGGAATTGTTTTACCCATCCACTAATCATATAAACCTCGGGGTCATGCAATATGCAATATTTATCTAACATTGATGGTTGGAAAGAAGCAATACATTGTCCTTTGTCATTTACGATAGTTTAATTTTTTGTTAGTGTGCTTGATGATCTATTCAATAGCCTCTGAACAGGGTAAACAAGGGTTCTAGCAGCTATGCTATGGAAGTGAGATCTTCTAATGTTGGTGAATATATTATCATCAATGTTTCTATTTTTTGGGTCATTGGGAGGGATAACATCATGGTAATATTCCTCTTGGAATCTTCTGTATATTCCCCCCTATGTAGGAAAATTTTGTTTTGGCTTAATGGAAGCTTCAATATATTTTAAAACTGATTTAAATAGCTCTATATCAAGCTTAGCTAGCTGAATAATAGGTGTTAAATTTCCCAAGCCCTAGGTGACTATTGTCCTATGCCTTTTATTTACCTTTCTTGATGTATCACTTGTTACCTACACATTCTATGGATTCATTGGTGTTATTATTATTACTATTTCCCTTGAATCAAACTATTCATTTGTTTATTAGAATGGTGTCAACATTCCCTTTTCTTTTGTTGATGTGTTAAACACCATCCATTCATTATGTTGTTGGATATGTTATCTTGTGAACTAATGCATTTTTGTCAATATTTTTTGTAAAGTAGTGTTTTCATAAGCCGATCCCTTATCTAAATCTTCTTGGAATTTTTGCCACAGGGTGTTCTAGTCTATCGTCTCCCTTATCCTTTGTTGATGATAATACCAATTGTATGCAAACCCATCAATGAATCCTAGTAGGATGTGGATTGATATTTCACTGAGGGTCCCATAGCTATTTATTTGCTTCTACTTGATGTGTCTCAAGTGATATAACTTGACCACCCTATAATATGTAGAGTATTTTTCTCCCTTTATCTTCTAAAATAGGCATGCGACAATGTTCAATATAATAGTTCCTATGTTTAATCCAATCGCGATAAGAAATGTGTCAACCACCATTGGAAGGGTATTGCTTCAAGTGTGCTCGGAAATTGTTATATTTTTTCTTCATCCTATGCAAATTTCATCTTCTTTTCGAACTTCTTTATGTGTTTAGTTGGATCCTCACCATCCTCATATGTCCTCATTTATGACTTTGATTTTAAATATATTCTTGATATTTCCTAGATAGGCTTCATGGTTTCCTTAAGCTCATTTGTTTAGTACTTCATTAGATTCTTCTCCTATTGAGACATACACATGTAACACGCCATATTCTTTGGGATTCAATTTTTCCTCAATCATTAGTATATAATTTCCAAATCGAGGTTAGGTATTGATGATTCATCGATATTTATGCCATTTGTTTCTACTTATACTACTCTCCGTGTCTTGTCCAGGGGCACTACAAATTTCCTTCTACCTTTCTCAAATGTAAGGGTTTCTTTGTCAAAGAAGATCACGTGTCTCATGGAATAGATCCATGGCCTCCAAAATAGCACTTTGTATGCTCCCTTGGGTAATTTTAGTATCTCAAATGTCACCCATGTTTTGATGCCATAAGCATCTGTTTTTACTATTTTACTTCTTCCTAAGGGTGTGCAGGTAACATGGTTTTGCACATTGATTACTATATTGCTTTGTTTTAGTCACTTGTTTCCCTAGATCTTCCCAAAATCTTGAGGAAATGATATTGATTTCTACTCTAAGGTCTACTACTACTTTTATTTGTTTGTCCATTACGAAGGTGTGTATTTGTAATCCTTTTTGAAAGAAAGAGTCAATTTTATGTACCTGGGCTTCCTTGGGGTCACTTTTCTAAGCTTCATCAATGTTTAAAAAACATTCAAAGAAATCCTTGATTTTCTTCAAGTATTTTTTATTCATGGATAGTTGCTTCAATTGCTTAATCAAGTCATGGGAAACAATTGTCATTATGTTTCTTTTTTACTTTTCATTCTCCTTACTTTTTTGCTTCCTTATTTCTAGGACTACTTCGTTGTAGATTTATGTCTGTAGCTCAAAATCCATGTTATCTTCCATATCGGATTGTGTTTTGTGGTACCCTTTTGATCTCGTTATGGTTGCAATTCAAACCTCCTTTGGTTCTGTTTGTCATTTGACCTATATTTTGTGGTTCCCTGGTCCATAGTTCAAACATATTGTGACTTTGGGAATGCTAAAAATGTAGTTGTTTGTTTTGTGTACCCATGTTCCATAGGCATAACATTAACATGCTACTCTCCCCCTAGTAGTGTTTGTACATTGGGGTGAGTTTTTGGTTGCACTTATGCCCTATAGACATTAAGTTCTTGTCATTGATCAAATCCATGGTTTTTGAATGTGCTCCGATTGTTGTCCCTTGGGTATGTAGGTTTGTAGGGTCCCTTTTGATTCCCTAGATTTTCTAGGCAATTCTACCAAGAATATTTCTGTGTTATGTGTTCAAAATAATTTGAATTTTCTCATATTCCTTGATCCCACACTTTCCTCCTGATTGTCTTTCGATCACTAATCAGGTGCTATCTTGGACTCATTTCGATTCATTTCTCCCATTCTCTTTAGCTCTGCCTCTATTTTTTCCAATCTTTCATCATGCACCTCCTTATGTTTTTTTTCTTTTTCTTTTTGCTTGTTGGTCACTTTTCCCCTTCCATTTGAATGGTTGTGTGGATTGCTTCCTTATATTTCTTATTTTTTGTTGTCCTTACATGCACTAAGATGGTATTGAGCAACCATGTGATAAACTAGTCTTTATTTATTGCTTCTGGTACATCATAGCCAAGTTGTTTAATCAAATTTCTAAGCCTATTGTCATAATTAAATGCACTTTCCCCTTTCATCTACTTGATATCCTAGAGTTGTACGAAAGTTGATGGTTTTTCATCTAGATATGCATTATTATACATCCAACAATTCCTTGACCACTTTTGGCCATGTGTTGAAAATTTTATGCTTTTCACAGTCATGTTACCATTCAACTTCCCCCCCCCCCCTAAGTGATTCCTTAAAAATGGCCCATTTCTTTGTTAGATTAACTTCACTAGTTTCTTACCAAAGTGATTCAAGAAGAAATATGTGATCATGCCCATTTATAGATTAGTCAAATAATGACACCTATGACATATCTATATGTGCTTTAGTGGTGGTTTCCCTTCCATCGAGAAGGCTGTTATTAGGTCTGTTGGGTTGCTCTTGGCCCCAAATTCTCCGATGTGAGGGTTCCAATATCACCCCCAATGGTCCTACTTGCTGATTTTCTAGAATTATTATTTTTCCACAATTTCATTCTTCCTTGTTTTGTGTCTTGTTGATTTTCCTACGGGTTGAAATTTTTCATGGCAACATTTTTGTTGCACCTTGTTTTTTCCACGGTGAGAATCTTGTGTTGCTTCTTTTTAATTTGGGTTTACCCCCATACCTTTTATCAAAGTTCACCCTTCAAGACTGTCTATCTTGATATGTTTTGTAGTATGATTCTTCTAACTTTGGTGTAGAGTCATGAGTTAAAATGCCCCTCAAATATTGGCTATAAATATACTTATGGTCCTAATTCACCATAAATTGAACCTAACATCCATATTATACATCCAATTCGTTAACAATGCATCATAACATTATACTGTCTAACAGTAATCGAAAATAATGTAAAACATAAAGAAAACAATTCCCAATCACTAACAACACAACTTATAGTGGGAAAACCTTAGTATGAAGGGGGAAGATCACTATTCAATGATAGCAATACGTATCTCAATCACTCTATTGTATTCTAATAAAAACCCTTAGCTTTTCACACTCGTTACTCAAATAGCCTCAAAACATATATGACTACCTCATATTGTCGTTTATACATTACAAACCAAAATTATTTATCTCCTCACTACTACATCTCCCCTCGTCTCTCTCTCGGCTTACTTGGTTATCCAGTAACCAAGCAAGCTCCTCCTTCATGTTTTCTTTGCTCTCAATGGTCTTAATGACAGTTGGAGGTATTTATCCCCAACATGAACATAGGACCAAGCATAAGGCTCAGATTTCGATGGACAAGATGAAGTGAATGGAAGTAACTCATCCTTTAAATGTTTGGCTCAATCTAAAATCTCTAAGATAATGTTTTTTAATGTGAGAGGGACCAAAGAAAGGCCATTTCAATTGAAAAAATGGTAGCATAAAATGGAGTGGAAAAATAAGTATCGTTACTCCAACATGCTTGTAGCAAAAGAGGGCAACCAAAAGATGTTTCCACCATCCAAAACGACACTAACAATTGTAGGGCCAAGAAAACATGATAGCAAGCACAAGCACACAATGGAGAGATGTGAGAAGGTATCTTATATGACCCAAGGGAGCATATATGGTATGACCCCAAATGGGGCATATATGAGGGAAAATGAATGTAGATGTATATGAAATAGGGCCAGCCTAATAAAGGGGCTACATGTGCAATGAATTGGAAAATGTATATATAGAAGACATGTAGTAATTATAGGGAGGAACATGTGAATTGAAGTATGAATGTTTTAGGGTATTTGGAAGAGGTTTCCATATTCTTTAAGGAGTTATCGTATAACTCATCTCTCTCATCGATATTGGAGTTGTGCTCCATGTTTATATTTGATGTACATTGTGTGTACTCTAATTTATATGACATTTGATGCACAACCAAGGTCTGTAGGTTACCAACATAACTATAGAAATAGATCAACCCTGTCAAAGTGTAGTATCTATAGAACTCATGCACTTAAACATTCATGCAAATATAGATGCTATCGAATTAATTATGGACATAATTAAATGTAAACAATTAGACAAAAAGAATAGGACATGATAAAACTCTTTATTGAATAGCATGGTAATGTTGGCTTACAATATGGAGGTTTGTGTCTCTCCAAGATTCATAAAATCAAAGGATATTGAAACTTTACGTTTCCTCTCTTTTGTAGCAACATCCGCCTTCTTATTTCCTCCTCCTATGAAAACTAAACAAAGAATGCAAATTGGAAATACATATGCGATTTTGATTACATCAGTCGAAGGATTCTCTTGCATCAATATCTTAGGACTAGGTACATAACATTGGATAACATAACATATGTTCCTAGGGTGGGCTCCTTCAAAACAAGGCCTCTTGTCATTTTCACCATTATTCTTTTTTTTAGATGAGAAGTTTTAGATTTCAAAAAATTGAGAAACCTTATGAGACATTGTGAAATACATGTGGTAATTTTTTTAGGTTCTAGTTAACTATAATTTCAGAGTTACAGTATGTGAAAGTTAGGGTTTTTGATTAGTCGAAAAACTAGTCTCAAACATACATTCTAGGAAAAATGGTTGTATATGAAGTTAGATAGATAGAATTTCAAAACCAAATTTGAAAAATTGGACACATGAAAGTTCATATAAGTTCACTCTCCTGAAAGGGAAAAATCAACAAGTTCTGATAAAGTTATCATAACTTTCTATAGGCATATCAAAAATTGTTCTAAACTATGGGATTGCAAAGAATACATCTTAACATACTACATGATGAAATTTCGGATTTAGAGGGGCTGAAATTTCAGAGTTACCTTAGGTGAAAGTTTGACCAACAAGTTGGTTTCCAAATCAAGGTATTTAAATGTATGTAAACTTAAATTTAACATAACTTTTGATTGGGATGTCTATTTGAGGTGATTCAAAACTCGTTAGAAAGAGGAAACGCATGGACATATATTTGGAAGATATGAATACATATTTGGTATCATTTTGTTTAGTATCGTAAGGTTGGAAGTTGAGGGTTTTGGTTATACCTCAATTAAGAATCAATGGCAATATCTAATTTAGTGGAAATTGAGATAAAAATGAATCAATTATGTGGAATTGTTCTAGGTGATAAAAAAAACTCATTCCATTAATAAAGTATTGATGAAGTAGGTTTAGAATTTAATTCAAGAAAATGAGTCAAGTGAAGAATCGAAAAAGAAAGATGAAGAAAACAAAAGGTTGCGTAAGAATAATCAAAACCTTCTTAACAATGTTGAGACTACAAAAAAATGTCTACAAGGGTACGAATGAAAGAATAAAGATGAATTTATTGCTAGAAAAGTTGAAGTGGAAGTATTTTTTTCCAAGGAAAAAAGTGTAATTTAATTTATAGAAAACCAAATTACATATTGCAGAAGGCTAAGTTGCCTTTGTCAAAGATAAAGAGGCCAGCTTTCAGCTGTAAAAAGTAGAGCATGCCCTCTTCTAGAGCGACATCCCTGTATGTACAATATAAGAGCTGCAAAAAAATGGCCTCTTTTGGAGCGGCATCCCAATATGTACAGTAAAGAAAGATATTTCAAGGTCCCCCAAAAATGTGTGTCCTTCTGTCCAAAATCAAGTTGGTATAAATATATCCATGCCATCTATAAAAGGTCTGTGGTAATATTCAAAAGCAGCGCCATGTTCCAGTTCCAAAATTTTCCATTGTCCAAATGGAAGATTTAGCCTCTGCTTTGATAGATGGTCCGCTGTGGAGTTCCGCTCCTTGTAAACATGACGACACGAGAAGGATTCAAATTCCCTCGAGAGTCTCAAGACATCATCCAAAATATTGCTTAAATAAAGGTTGTGACAGTGCTGAATGTTGTTGACCCAATTGCTCACAATCATGGAGTCACCAAAAATCTGAATATGTGTGCAATGTTTTGCAAGTGCAAAGCAAAGTAATAGCTTAAGGGAATTTAACTCTGCAAAATAGTTCGATCTAGCCCATTTGGATATGGTAGTAGAGAGTATGTGAGAGGTGGAGGACAACCCCCCCACCACAATGTTGATCTTGTGACGCCCCATCATAGTAAGCCCAGGGTTTCGTAGGATCAAAAGTTTCCTCAGTAACAATGCGAATAGCAGGAGTATTTTTTTGTTGCAGGAAGTAAGATAGGATATCAATACTCTGAGAGGCCACTAGTTTTGGAACAAAGAGTTTATCCATAGAAATAGTCCGATTTCGAGCAAGCCAAATGCCCCAAATAACTAGAAGAGGTAAGGCCCTGTATAGTTTTGTAGCAGGAGAATCATGCCAAGTTTTCTAGGCATCCTCAATCATGAGGCCCAACCAATCACATCCAAGGTTGACAGAAGTTCGTATATGTTTCCAAGTTTGTGATGTGAAAGGGAAAGAAATGAACAAATGTTGTAGAGTCTCTGCTCCTCGTTTACACAGAGAACACCAGCGAAGTCCTTCAATATTCCAGCGTTTCATTTTTTCCCAGACAGGAACCTTATTGTACAAAGAGCACCACATGAACAATTTCGATTTTAAAGGGAATTTTGATTTCCAGAGTTCCTCCCTCTCATCTAATGCACCGACCATTAATTTGCAGCCAAGTTTTGGAGTGTATTTTCCCAAAGGTGATGGAGACCAAATAAGTTCATCAGTTGTGTCCTTAAGTCTGACATGTGATGCACGGAGGGCGAGAAGGAATTCATTCCAGGTTGCATGGAAGATATCTGGTAAACCCAAAATCTTAGGGCCTTTCCAATCTTACTGCCAGATGGAAGTAGACGCCATATCAACAATGTGATTGAGATGATGTAATCCGTGAGTACGTAGAAAGTTAAGGAGTTGTGGAGGGAGAGTGTGTTTGTTTTGACAACCCAGCCAGGAGTCCATGCTAATTCGGACCTGTGATCCGGTTCCCATCTTCCATGCCAACCCGAATTCGATGATATGGAAAGATGATAGTATATCTTTCCAAATAACCAAAATTCCCGCCAAGTTTTTGTCCAGTCTTCTAACCCAATTCAAAATGGAGTCCGATGCGATGTATTTCTGGTACACCACTTTAGTCCAAAGGTTTTCCGTTAAAATAAGTCTCCAACCAGCTTTTGCTGTTAGTGATTTTGCGAAAAGATGTACGTGTTTGAGTCCCCAGTCCCCCTATGATTTTGGATTTGCAAGAGATTGCCATTTTACCCAGGGCGAGACATGTTTTTCCGATTTCCCTGACCACAAGAATTTGAAACAGATTTTCCTCGTTTTATCCAATACGCCTTTTGGTATCCATGTTAGAGACATCCAGTATACCAGGATTGCCTCCAACACAGATTTTATAAGGACCAATCGCCCCACCCTGGATAGCCACCTGTGACTCCATAGCGAGAGTCAAGATTCAAGTTTTGCGATCAGCCATCCCTAGTCAGATTTCATGTATTTATTTGGCTTTAACAAAAAACCCAAAAACTTTAGTCGAGCTTCTAGATTTATTGACTCAAAAGGGAAGAGTGTGGTATACCTTTGCGAGTCCCATTCATTCAAATTTGACAATGATATAATGGATTTAAGAATATTGATCTCCATGTCAGTTTCCTTTCCAAAGAGATCCAAGATGCCTACCAGAATCTCTGCATCTTTCACCGAACCATTGCAGAAGAGTAAGACATCATCCACGAACAACAGGTATGTTATAGAAAGTGAGTTTGAGATGCCAATTCCCTTGAAGGTACCACGGCGCTTTGCGTCCAAGATAACTCTGCTAAGCCCTTCCGCCACAAGTAAAAAGAGTAGGGGAGACAGGGGGCAACCTTGTCATAGACCCCTTCCTGCTTGAACAAAAGGGGATGCAGACCCGTTTATAAGAATTGCAAAGGAGGCAGTGGAAATGCAACTCATGATCCATTTGATGAAAGAGTAATCGAAGCCGAGGTGTGTCATCAACATTCTCAAGTATAGCCAACTTACCTTGTCAAAAGCCTTGTAAAGATCAAGCTTTATAACTGCCCCATGTAGATTCTTAATCTTTATCGAATGTAGACACTCCTGCACTACTCCGATAGCCTCATGGATTTGTCATCCTTCCAGGAAGCCAAATTGTTCCTGTGAGATGACCTTTGCGAGAATCTTTTTGAGCCTTCTAGTGATGATCTTCGCCACCACTTTATAAGTAATGTTGCAGAGGGAAATAGGGCGAAAGTCGCTGAAAGATATCGGGATGTCGATTTTTGGAATGAGCGCTATGAAGGTGGAATTCAGGGGCATATGGATATGTCCTCTAGCACAAGATTCTTCTACCAGATAAAGTAATTCCACCCCAATCACCTCAAAGTGTGCTAGAAAAAATTCAATTGTCCATCCATCCAATCTTGGGCTCTTGTCTTTCTGAAAACTATGAAGAGTTTCTTTGAGTTCCTCTTCAGAGATTTCCTCCATGAGATTCAAGTTGTCCTCCTTAGTAATGAAGCCTGGAAAAAATTGGGACAGCTGAATGATTTCTGCAATATTAACCATGTTATCCGGTTTATAGAGTGTGTTGAAGTGGGATTTTTTGAGAGTTACCAACCCGATGAAAGAGGAAATGTTCTCATCATTTTCATTTTTGAGCTCCCAGATGGTGTTTTTATATTTCCTCCCTTTGGCGTAATTGTGGAAAAATTTGGTGTTTTCATCTCCGAACTCCAGCCAAATAGCTCGGCTCTTGAGTCTCCAAATTTCCTCTTGATCCTGTAAAAGTGCTTCCAGTGCTCCTAGATTCTCTTTTGATTCCTGAGTTATGAAACCACCCCCTTCAGTGTCTAGAGCCTGTCGAATATCAGATTCAACCAAATTTAAATCTTGTTCGTCCTGTTCCTTCTTTTTGAAGGCCAAATCTTTGAAGCACTTTTTTACTCTAGTTAGGTTTTTTACAAAGTGTGGAGCTGCATAAGTCCCTTCTTTCGGGCAATAAGGAATCCAATGTTCTTTGATGATATTTGCAGTGTCCTCCTCTTTCAGCCAAGCGACACACAATTTAAATGGCCCAGGAGGTTTAGTGGCATCTCCCTTGAGTTCCATGGAAATAGGGTGGTGGTCAGAAATCCACCCCAACTCCACCCATTGTCTGATGGTTATATTTTGCTCTAGTAGGTGTTCTTCAATAAGGAAACGATCCAAGCATTTGGAAATTCTGTTCACTCGAGCCCTTCGGTTTGTCCAAGTAGGTTTCATCTTTTCAGGGTCAATGTCTACCAGTCTACACTCAATCAAAAAGTGTTCAAAATAATCTGCTAGAATTTTAGGTCTAGCATTAGGTCCCCATATTTCATGGTTTCCGAGAGAGAAGTTTAAATCCCCCCCAATGATCAGATTCTCCAGCAGTGGGAAAGACTTTTGTTTCAGGTTGTTCCAAAAGGGAACTCGCTCCTCATATGGTCCGTAGACATTTAGGATATTGAAACATGTGTTTAGGACTGCATGATAGGATTCCACCCCTATCATCGATCGCGTCCCCCAGGAGTTTGTAATGCGAATGGTCTAAGTGTTCCAACCAATAGCAATACCGCCCGAATGTCTTCGAGCATCCATGGCCAAGAAATCTGTTTTGTGGAAAGTAGATTTTAAGAGGGCAGTAACTCCTTCTTCTGGACCCAAAGTTTCCTGTAGCATAAAAATATCAGGCTGATGCAACGAAATCAACCTCTTTAAGGCAAGTTTTTTGGGTTCACTTGCTAACCCTCTACAGTTGAGGGAGAGTACTTTCATTGGGCAACGCCACCAAGGGATTCCAATGCTCTAAGTGCCCCAAAGATTATTTTCTACTTGCCATCCGTAAGTTCTTGTAGTGCTCGGTTTTGTGCCGACGATAGATGTGATGGTCTCCCCCTTCCTCTACCTCTTCCTCTTGAAGAGAGAGAGGCATTTTTCCCCAGCCCTTGATAGGGTGCCAAAGACAAGGAGGGTAGAGGAATGTCCCTCGACCTTAAACAGAAACGATTCGGACCAGTTTCCGCAGTAGTTTCCAGTGGGCGCAAAAAGGTATGGTCGGATGCCAGAGGGGAGGTGGAAGGAGAAACATGTGAAGGGACAGGGGAGATAGAAGAGGGAAATGGAGAAGGAGAGGTGGAGTAGGAGTGCAGGGTAGTGAAAACAATGGGGAGAGGGGGGGTAGTGTTTGTGGAATCCGATCTATCAAAACACATAGATTTTAAATTTTCTTCCAGAGAGGAAAGATGTGAAAGGTAAAGTGCATGCTTACCCAGCGAGTCAGGAGCCGGATGAAGTTGGGTTGTGTTGTCCTGCGGCTAGTGAGGTGAGCCTTACCTGGTGAGTCAGGACTAGTTTCTGCCATCTCCAGAGACTGCGCTACCTTGACGTTTTGGCCGCAGACGAGGTTTAAGGGTTCCTGCAATTTCTTGAGACACTTTGACTATTCCTTCCTTGCAGCCGAGCCCCCCGACAGGCTTAGAGATTGTTTAGAGCCTGAACCGGAGTCCGAGGTTCCTTTGGGGTTGGGATCGTCTTGTGGAGAGCCCTGTTGATCAAAAGGTTGCAGGAAAGAGGTTATAAAGCCTTCTGGGCTCTGTGCAGAGAAAAAATCAGGTGTTTCATAGTATGCCGAATCAAGTGCCCGAGTGCAGGTTGTTGGCTGACCCGCTTCCAACAAGTTATAGCCCATACCGTAGAGTGGTAACCCCCAGTCCTTCTGTTGCAGCTCAGTGTGAATGCAAGTTGCATCTGTCAGCAATGGAGCACCGATGTCCTCCCGCAGAGGAGATGTGAGCATGGATAGTGGGGTGCTGCCCAGTTCTGGCGCCAAGGGGCGAGCTGCAGAGGGAAGAAAGTCTGGCATGTCAGGGAGCGCAAAGAAAGGCAGTTTAGGAAAAACCTTGATCCGCTCCGATGAAGCCTGAGATAAATTTGTGAGCCCGACGTGCCCTTCTCCGGATGTCGACAACCCAGAAGTCTCCATCTTCTCAGAAAACAGTGGCCGACATTTCTATGAAAATCCTCACAGCAGATCTAAGAGATGATGTATACCTCACAAGAGTAATTATGATTAAGCAGGAAGATAGAAGAAGAGTGGTCAATGCAGTGTAATGAGCAATAGAATAATAATACAGTAGAACTCGGATAGAAGCAGAAATACTTCACACACACTAAATTATTAATCACAAATGGACATATAAATAATACAATGCATGAGGATTCGAATGCCTAAGGTGGCAATTCGAATTAGCCTTCATGGAGTGATCAAAGGATCACTGGAGTGTCATCGGAGCACAACTAGTAGTCTATCTCATCATCAGTCGAGTCATCAATACTCAAGTAACTGTCAACCATCAGTCAAACTGAGTCTAACTGAGTGTGGTAGGTGTAACTAAATGTAACTGGCACATGGAGACACTAACTGAATGAAGGAGGCTCAGTGGAGGGTGCATGAGGAGCTAACTGGAGTCAGAATAGGTAGTCATGTCTCATCGGAGGTCAATCGGAGTGATAACAACAGTGAGGAGTCAGTCAGGCCTCAAATCAAGGAAGACTGGTGGATAACTGAAGTAAACTGGACTGGTAGGTGAGAGAGGACGAGTGGCTTCCTTAAATCAAGGAGGAAGGGTGCACTAAGCTCTACGAGGGCTCAAACTAATCTGAGAGAATCTCTCGGGGGCTGGATAACTAAGGGCTAGGTGCTGGACTAATGACTGGAATGCATGCAAACCCTAAATAATGCATGCAAACCCTAAAAGTGCATGCATGACTGAAAATGTAAATGATCAAAATACTGGTGGGACTGGGATGGAGTATAGGAATATCCTAACAATTTCTTGGGGGAGGTAAAAATGGTTTTACCCTCATATGGGTCCTCCGTATAATCTACCACGTCTCCCCATGGTTCATCGAGAGTCATAAGAGAAATCCACCTACCACCTTCCACTAAGGCTGCCATTACCATGGTAGCAGTCATTGTCATTCCTCGTACGGTAGGGAGCTGCAGTGCAGCTGCAGCCCCCTAGGTCAGAGAGTAAACCCTTGTAGAGCTCATTCCATTCCAGTTGCAACCAACTTCAACCAATACACACCACTTTATGGTCAAATATTTTTGCAAGTTGAAGTGGAAATATTTAAGAAGGTTGAAGAAATATGTATATGTATATTACAAAATCATAATAAAAAAAACTACTTGATGAGGTCAAGAGATTGAAGGAACAAAAGAAGCCTAGTCAAAATTAAGAAAAACAAGGATCTTGGATGAGGAAAGCACCAAAAGACTTGAAAATGAAATTTGCAAGAAGATTGAAGAAGCTCTAAATGCAGATGAACTAAAATAAGAAATGAAATCTAGAATTGAAGGACGTAAGAATCTAATGGATGGCATCACATTACAACTTCAAATATTCTAGAAGGTCACCATAAATACTCCAAGAAGTTGAGATCTTGCTTTAGGATCTACATGTCAAATATGATGGTATTATCTCAAAGGCCAGGGAGATTAAAGACCAAGCACATAGGATATATGATGTCATTATATGTAAAAATAAGATAGATAACATGGGTGGATAGAATGAAGGAATACCATCAAATGTGAAACCATATTGACTCTTTCATTACCAAGGAAGTTTTCCAAAAAGACAAAAAGACCGTCATCAACATTACTTAGGAAGAACATGGAACAATCAACAATATTCATAGAATGTGGCATCAAAAAACCATTACTCGACAAGATATTATCATAGACAAAAAGATACAACAAATTGGAGAAGTCATAACCACAACATAAGACCATAGCAAATTCTTAGATCTTGAGAACTACAAAGCTTGATTAGCTTGGTACCAAACATTTTTTTTTAAACATAAATGGTTGTAATTTGATATTAAAATTTTGTTTCCAGCAGACTGCTACAAAATTTCAAGGCTTCTACCAATGACAAGGGCTTTAAATTATTTTCCCATAAAGAAACAAAGTCTAACTTTCTAAGCAAATTATCTTCTTTTTCAACATCCATCACTATATTTTTTGTGCTATAAATATGCACATCTTGTCTTAGAAACAAAATGCAGAAGTACATAAAAAAACAAAAATAGGCTTATTCAAGACTAAACAAAAAAGAAAGTCTATCCATGCTTTGCAATGCAGTTTCTTTCTTTAGCAGGTTGAGGAATAGAGTCTTCTTCCATGGCCTTCATTTCAACAGAGGGAGAATTTTGGTAGTGGATGCAATGATTCATGTTGAGCAATTTGTCCAAATCAGCCCGAATCCCTTCAAGAACTCCTCCTTGTTCGCGCAAGTTACTTTCAATATCTTCCATTTTGGTGTCCAGGTTAAAGGTGTAATAAGAAAACTCCCTGAGGGCATCCAACATTCCTCCAATGTTGTCATGAACTACCCGCAACATATGCTTAAAGTCACTTAGATCTATTCTCATACTGCTAAACATTTCTCTCCAAGACGACATTTCCTCAGCAGATTGGCTGATCGAAAGAGAAGCAACTTCACCGAGAGACCAAGTATTTTCGTTCTCGAACTTCTCAGGTTTCCCTAACCAAGGGGAAGGAGATTAAGGACGCAAAACAACTCCAATAATATTCCCAACAATAGAAATCTCCCTACTTTCTCTTTTAGAAGAGCTATGCCTTTGGGACACCTTTCCTTTAGGAAAACTCACCTTCAGGATGATCCACCACCAAAAAGAGAACATAGATCTTCCTCTTTCGAGATAAACGAAGAAGGTTCCTCTCTTCCTGTCTGTTGCAGCTGCAACCACCCTCATTATTTTCTTTTGAAAAGACTCGGGCCCCTCCTTAATTTTGGCCTATACTTGTTTAGAGCATTTGGATCCCTTTTAAAGTAAGTCGAGTGATGCATAAGGTTGGGTTGTTCACAAAAAGAGAAAACACTTAGCCAATTTTTGGTTTTACTTAGTCAGACTTTTTCTTTAAGTTATAGTGTTTGGGTGAGTTTTCTTGAGTCCGTCGAAACGTCAGGGAAACTTCTGATATGTCGCCAAAATGTCAGCTAAGATTATGCTTTCTCGACGAAACGTCAACGAAGTTTCGTATTTCTCGCCGAAACATCGATGAAGTTTCATATTTCTCGCCAAAACGTCGACGTAACTTAACTTTTGTCGCTGGAAATTTCGGGAAAATTTTCAAAATTCCGTCAATATGTTGCTAAAATTCCCGAATGTTCGCTGAAACAGATCAGTGTCCTTTCGATTTTGCACTGATATAACTTGACTTTTGGTGCCGAGACATAATTTCAGGAGACTTGTTGATTTCATGCCGAAACGTATTAGAGGGACTTGTGTTTTTCCGTCGATACGGTCGCATCGACTCGGCTTCTCCTGCTGAAACCCAATATCGCGGAAAATTAATTTTTTTGCGCAAAAATGCATCAGAGAAAATTGCTATTTATGCCGAAACAAGCCGACAAAATTTTCAAAAAGCACTGATATCGCCTTTTTAAACCCGTTTGAGAGACTTAGGGTTTTTAAAGACCTTTTTAATCTGAGAAACGTTGTTTTTCCCTATCATTGTCGCCACGTGAATTCGTTCAAGCCCGCGCTACTTGGACATGATTCCTCATTCGGTACGTTCAACATCAATTACCAATCAGTCTTGCACACTTGTCATCCATTCCCCAGGTAAGTACCCTTTTTCCCTGGCTTGTTGGTCTCAAATTTGTTGGTCTACACTTGGAAATTTGTGGTTGGAGGGAAATGGCCCTGTTAGGGCTAAGAAGTTTTGGGTACCAGTTTGGAAAATAAGTTTTGGTGTGGACAAAACCAGGGCAAAGAGGTTTGATGAAGTCATCAACTCCGATGAAGCGACCGAGAAACTAGGAACATGGTCATTTTGAATGTGTTAAAGGGTGGGGTTAAGTAAGTTAGTTTGGGTTTTGGTCCACTTGCATTAATGAGTCGAGTAGTTAGTTAGTGGCGTAGTGGGAGTGGAGCAGGCTATGTGCGCCCTATAAATATGTAAGAAGTTGGTATTTTTGGGGTTTTAGAAAGTGGTTAGCAAGTTGTTTGGGAAATTGCTAGTTGATGCCTATACTTTGCGAATTACTGCCTACATTGTATGTCGAAGTTACTAGTTGATGCCGAAGAAGAGTCGCGTGATCTGTAGGCTGTGTGCCCAGGTCTATTGTAATAGAAGGAAAAATCTGTAAGTCATTGAAGACATCAAGTGCTTAGTTTTGGCCGCGACTCTAGAATAAAATAAGTGTTTCCGTGGTTTTTTCCCATCCTGGGTTTCCATGTTAAAATCATGGTGTCAAGTGTGATGTGATGTGATATGTGATGTTTATGTTTCTTATTAATTGCATAAATTGATGAAAGAATGTGCTTATAATGAATGAATGTATGAACATGAAGTATGCAATATGTCTTAAAGTTAAAGTTAGCTCATGATATCTGTCGAAGTGCATGGCTTGTCGTAGATCTTGATCTGTCAAAGTGATGGGTTATGTGTTGAATGATATGTATGCTGAACCATTCCCCTTCTTCGCTGTAGAAACTTGGTTCCTGTAGTCCCCATAGGTACTTCGGATGAGACTTCATCTTCTTTGCAGGTGTTTCCGAAAGGGCAAAAACCCTTTCGGGTCGGTATCTGTGGTTTTGTTTGTGTTATGTGGTGTGTGTGAACCCTAGTCCAAGCAGAAGTTCCCATAATATGTTTTATGCTAATATTGGTCTCATGCTTGGCTGTTTTAATCCCTTTTTATTGGTTCTATTGGTCGATTTTGTTTCTTTTAGCCCAAGCGTTTCGAGCCACCAAAATCACATTGAGTATCTTATACCCTAGAAATTTGCTTATGCCTCTTTTTCCCAAATAAACATTTTTTTGGAACTTTCCCTCACTCCCATTAGAACCCTACCTTAAACCCTAGCTCGGTGAGCTCGTCGAACTCCTCTAACCTTGTCTTGATCGAACTCCTCTAACCTTGTCTTGATTGCACACAACCCGCTATGTTTTCCCTTTGCGCGATAGTGAACATGCTGATTCAGACCCTAGCGAGGGAACTAGTGATTTCAAACCTTTTCTTTTTCTACTAGGGGAATCAACAACGGGGGACTGGGCTGGTACTCGCGTGAGATGGGGTCTAGGGATCCAATCCCGCTACCACTATACCCCTAGGTGCACCCACACAACCTGCAAGCATGGGGAACAAGTACAAGTCGGGGTGATTTGAACTCGTGACCTCCATTTACAACATGTCCTTCATATCAAGCGAATCGTTGGTTGAGCTACACCCTTGCGGGCCTAGTGATTTTGAACCTTGATGAACCATATTATTTATTTACATGAAAAGAATTTAGTTATTTCTTACAACTATTTGTTGATGTTTGCTTGTTTTTACTGAAATTGCACGTCATTTCATGGTTTCAATGGATTCTTCCCAAGATAATGATGCTTCCACTAACATGCAGGAGCTCGATATGTCTAAGAGGGGCTTTAAACGCTCATCTAAGACTCTATTGGAGATAGCATCAGACGATGAACCAATTCAGGAAGCATCCTTGGAGGCTCAGTGCGATGATACACATCACATCACGGGAATTGCTCCTGAATTCAAATGGGGTGAGATATATCATTTGATGAGAGACCAGAATGTCCCAGAAGCCACCATTGAGGAAGACCTGATTTATCACAATATCAAAAATTCAGCTTTCATAAGGTTGAAGCAAGGCCCAAACTATTTCCTTGTGCCGAAATAATAGGGTGGGTCCTCCCCTTTATTGATACTCAATCTCGTATCATTATGAACACTATAGGAAAATATTTCTCTTCGTTCCAGCCTGCGCACATCGGTAAAGCATATAGACTTCCAACTCTGAGGGTATTTCTGAGAGAAAAATGGATCACAAGCCTGAAACTTGATTATGCTGAATGTGCTAAGAAGATGTTGCTACGAGGAAAGAAACTACGCCAAAGGGATAGTAAATGAAATTTTTAAAGACCCCCTTTAGGACTGTTGCTACTCTTATATGAAGGCTTTATGGGATTCCCAACTCAACCCATTATAAGCTCAGTTGTGTGTCCTTGTTCTATCACATTACCATGCATGGCACTATTTTCAATTGGGCATACATTATCTCCGAAAATATGGTACAAGCTATCAACGATGCTCAACAAGGCCTTAAAGCAAAGAAAGCAAAATTTTATATGTCTTCATATTATTGGATTGCATCATGACTTTACATCATTTTTTTGGCTGAGGATGCAAATATAATCCTAATGAATCCCCCATTTATGTGGCCTATCAAATTTTGTGGGCACATAAGCATGCAAGCTATTGAAAGCATATCTGCGAAGAGGTCGTGGTTCCCTTCTATAAGTTGATATATGAAAAGTGTTATATATATATATATATATATATATATATATATATTTTTTTTTTTTTTCCCCACGAAAAAAAGCATACTATTGTTATTCAATTCTGAATCAAATAGTACATGATATCAACATTCAAATATTGTTTTCGAAAAAACCTCTCAGCAAATGAGAGTTCCGATATTTCCAAAATATACAAGAAACAAAATATCACATCATTCATATGGCTAAGAGAAGATCCCAGCAAGATCAATCGAGGAAATACAAATTACCATAATCTATCAACTGGTTCTCCCAAAATTCATCCCAAAATAAGTAGTCATTCTCGCCCTCCAAAGCCAACTTTGATAGCTGATCTGCTTGTGAGTTAAATTCTCTGAAGATGTGTTCCAGTGTCACAACTCTAAATTTACTAAGTTCATCCTTCACTCTGTTGCACCAACCATCCAAGTTCAGAACCTTGAGGTCAAACTCACCACGAACGCATGTTATGGTAACTCTTGAATCACCAAAGATCTTCACATTCACTAATCCAAAGAGATTAGCCACCCGGGAGACACACCATAAAGCCAATAGTTCCGCCTTCATATTAGTACCTTTTCCACATTTCAGGCGAAGTGTTAAATAGTGATCTTGATTGATAAAAATAACCCCACCTGCTCCACAGTTTCCCAAATTAGCAGCTCCATCAAAATATAATACAGGATCAATAACAATATGTTTAAAATTCCCAATATCCCGCTGAATAGGAAGTCTCATCTCCTTCTGATAATTCAAATATTGGCGCACAACAATGTTAAAAGTACCATCCAAATATGGTTGAGTATCCTCAAATGTAGCTTTATTTCTCACCCCCCACACAGCCTAGCTAATAAATACAGGTAAAGTCAGGTGATCTTTGCAGTTCTTCATCCATAATTCCAGACAGGATTCTACATTATGACCAGTCCATCTTTCTTTTATGCCAAATATATGATAGAGTTTTTCCCATAAATTTAAGGTAAACGAACATTCCACGAACAGATGTGTAGCAGATTCAATATTACACCTGCACAGTATACATTGGCTAGGGCCTATCCAACCCATAAAGGATATATTGTCCCAAGTCTTCAACCGGTCCTGTAACACAAACCAAATGAAAAATTTGAGTTTTTGTGGCATATACCAATGCCAAATTTTCTTATACCACCAATGGTTAGGATAAATACATCTCCTTTTGATAATACAACTATAAGCAATGTTAGTAGTCACTTTGCTAGTAGATTCATTACCACCCCAAACCACCACATCCTCTTCAGTGCTCAGTCGGACACCTATAGCATTAAGGCATTGAATATATGTTTCCCATTCATGTGCTACATTAGGTGGCAACTGCAAATCTACAACATTATACCAATAGCCACTCCAGTTATTTTTGGCAATTGAATTCAAAGTGTATAGACCTGCCATTTTCAATACATATAATAGATCAAAAGATAATTTGTATGTTTCTTTCAATCCCAAGATAGGATCAACACCTATAGCAACTTCATTTCCGTTACCAAATTTCCAACAAAGTTCAAAGGCAAGCTAGCAATAAACTTTCATAAATCCATTCCAAATTGGAGAGACCCCCCGCACCTTCTTTCTGGGCATCCTCAACCAGTGGGAGATCTTAGACTTAATATATTTCTGATGTATGACCTTTGTCCAGAGTGAGCCGCCAAAAATCGCTCTCCACAAACTTTTCAAACGAAGAGCATCACTAAACACAGTCAAGTCCTTTATCCCCCATCCCCCAGAATCATAAGGTAATGAAATTATTTCCCAGCCAATCATAGATAAACTAGATCTCTTCAGACCACCTGTCCGTAAGAAGTTAAAGAGAAGTCATCTTAAGGAGTTGATCACTAAACATGGAACCAGGAGTAATGAGAACCAGTATACTGGGGTTCCCATCAACACAGACTTAACCAAAGTAAGTTTACCCCCAATAGACAACAAATGATATGCCCAATGGGGAATTCTAGATTCAAACTTTTTGAGCAACCAATCCCAATCTTTAATCAAATACCCATTAGGCTTAAGATGAAAGCCAAGATAGGGAAACCCTTCAGTGATTTTACAGAACTTATATGGCAACATGGTTTGAATATCCAACACTCTGTCTTCTTCGATAAGGTTCTCATAAAAACAAGATTTTTTCAAACTGACCTGCATCCCTGAAGCTTTACAGAATAGATTAATAATACCTTGATATAACCTCCATTCATCCACCGAATCACTGCCAACAATTAAAACATCATCTACAAAAGAAATAATAAAGGAGACATAGATCATCCCCGTTGAATGCCTCTGGAACAGATGAAAAAAGATGTAGGAGCACCATTCACAAGAACAACAATACTCACAGTATTCACACATGCCATGATCCAGTTTATAGCTAGTGCTGGAACTCCGATTTGTATCAAAACTAACCTTAAGAAATCCCAGTTGACTCTGTCATATGCCTTCTCTAAGTCCATTTTGAGCAAAATTGCTCTCTGCTTCTTACATTTGATAGTATGCAATAACTCTTGAGTTATACCAACAACATCATGTATTTGGCGATCTTGTAAAAATCCAAATTGTTCAGGTGAGATATGTTTAGAAAAAACCGGCTTAAGACGTCCAACAATAATCTTAGAAACAATCTTATATGCCAAGTTGCACAATGCAATAGGCTTGAAATATCCATTTGTCTTAGGGTCATTTACCTTTGATATGAGTGTGATAAAAGTAGAATTTACGGCACTAGAGATGTACCCATGTTTCCTTGTATACTCCATCTTCACAATATCATCACCCATGATATCAAAGAAATGCAGAAATAGTTCAATGGTCCAGCCATCAGGCCCTGGACTTTTCTCCTTGGCGAATAGTTTAAGAGTCCTTTCCACCTTTTCCAATGTGACTTCCACAAATAATTCCTCAGCATCCCCAGTCTCAAAGAATCTAGGATAGAGTCTTGCCACCTGTAGTTGTGATGATAAATCACAACTTTGATCAACAATATAGATATTGCTGAAATGTTTCTTAGCTAAACCCTGTAGTTCATGTATGCCTATGACTTCATTCCCCTCCTCATCTGACAATTTCCAAATGGTATTATTATTTCTCCTTGCCGAAGCAAAAGTATGAAAAAACCTTGTATTTTTATCCCCATAATTCACCCACAGTGCCCGACTCTTCAGACGCCATTCCTTCTCTTCGTTTAAATAAATACTCTCTTTTTCAGCCTCCAATTTCTTAAGAAGCTCAAGACCATTACTATCTAAAGGAACCTCCAAATTTAAAGAGTATAGTTCCTGTAACTATTCCTCCACATTCATCAGATTCTGCCTGTCCAAACATTTCCTTGTATGTATCCAATTAGTAACTTTCAATTTCAACTCCTTCAACTTCAAGCATAACTGGTCCATTGGATTCATATCAGGATTGTTGTTTGTATTCAACCAAACATCCTTGACATAATGTACAAAGTCATCATGAGTCAACCAAGAGCAGTTGACTTTAAAGGAATAATTATGCTGAACAACACAGTCCTCCAACTGCAAAAAGACAGGCCAGTGATCCGATATCTTAATCTTCCCCACCCAGTATCTGTACTGGTTACATGACTCCAGCAATGTAGTTTTAACAAGGAATTTATCAAGTCTTTTGTGGATGCCATCATGACCACTTCTGCCATTTGACCAGGTAGGAGTGATGACCCCTATAACAACATCAATTAGATAATTATTGATAAGAAACTCAGAAAAGAAATCCGCTAGAACATCCATTTTTGAATTAGTGCCCCAATTTTCCTGTGCTATCCTGGTAAAGTTTAGATCCCCGACCACGATATGTTCTCCATCTTCAAAATCCCTGAAGATTGCAGTCCCAGCAAAAAAGCTTCCCTATCTTTATAAGGGGCATAACAATTTAATAGAGATAACTGCAAATCATTATATCTACAAGAACCCTCCAACAGTATACCCCAAGGGGTCTTGTATACTAGAAAGGAATAGAATCTAGGGTCCCATGCCACCAACAGTCCCCCAGACAACCCATCTGAACAAACAGCTGAAATTTACCAACCAGTGAGAATCCCTGCAATTTTAGAAATCATAGTAATATCATCACACATTGTTTCTTGCAACAAAAGTATATTCAGGCGAGTAGTAGTGATAAGGTCTGAGAGAGCCCTAACTCGCACAACCCTCCCCAAACCCTTGATGTTGAGTGAACAAATTGACATTAATGAACCGTATCACGGGGGTTAATAGCTCTAAGGCCCCCAGAAAGATTAGCAGTATCAACGTTCTCCACAAAATCAATCCTTTCAAATTATGAAGAATTTCCCATTTTCCTTCCACCATCCCCAGAATAAGCACTAGGATCAACAATCTCCTTCCCCAATTGTAACCTCTCAGAAATAGGAGTAAAACCTAGTTCCGGTCCGCAATCTATGTCCTTTCCCTTCCGACCGTTCTTCCTAGGTTTCCTAAGTGTAACATTCTGGAATCTTGCATAAGTAACAGATTGAACCAGAGGGTTTGAGGAAGGGATTTTGGAAAATATTGGGAGAGGGGTGATAACTTCAGTACTGACAGAAGTCTTGTACCCAACTTCCCCTAATAAAACAGAGTCTTTAGAAGTGTATGGCCCACGCTCAGATAACTTTGCAGTGTGCTCAGGCTCCCCAGAAGTAACCCCACCCAATACAAAATCTCTTCGACCCACATCAACAAGGTTATCAGGACCCAAATTAACAGCCTCAGCATTGTAGCCCACCCCACTTCTACACCCCTCCACAGTAGGATTAACAGAAACCACACTTTCTTCCACCGGCAGCGTACCTTCCCCCAAAAGTCCCCAACATACCTTAGACTTATCTGAAGAGGAATGACACCTACTCAAAGATGTCATACCCCCTACATTAGCCAATTTCAAGACAATATCCCCCGAAGTAAGTTTCTTATCCAGAATAGCCTCAGCCTCTCGAATCACATCTAATTCATCTTCAAGAATAACTGGAATAGGAGAACCAAGTCGTGGAGATAACTTACCAGGAAGAAATGGCCTATCATTAGAAACCCCGGCCAGGTCCGAAAATTGTTTATCATGTGTATCTATAGGAATAGGAGACTGCCTCGACGCTATCAACGACTGAAGCTCCAGTGTGAGTAGATATGTCCCGTAAGTTGACAAAAATGACATCTAAAAGGGACCCTAAAATAGTCAAGCCTTTGTCTCCAAACTCGTGCACCCCACAACAATTCAATTTCCGTAGGAAGTCCTCGTGCCATTTCAAAATCCACCATAACTTTTGCAGACCGACGGTCATAACCATACAGGGAACAATTATCAATCCTAACAAACCGCCCAACTGAATTTGCAATACCAATTAGTATGTTCTTTGTCCATAATTCTATCAGCAAACCCGAGATAAGCAACCACAGATGGCAAAAATTTTGTTTCTCTCTTAGAGGATCAAATGACATATGCCATTTCTTCAGGCAAAGTGACCCCTCCTTAAAGCACCAGAACTGCTTTAAGATAATCCCCACATGTTCCTGTTTAAAGAAAATAAACATGATCCATCCATTCAAGAGTTGCATGACTCTCGGCAAATCCCCAACAATAGGCGTCCAGTGCTTTCTAACCCACTCTACCAGCTCCTTCTGATCACCAACCGTAAACTCTAGTCGGCCAACTATGGCCCTAGAACTCAACATATCAATACAGTCCAAATTTGTTTCCTCCAGAATAATAAACCTATCCAGACCCTCCCTCACCTTCAAAGCTTTTACCGAACATCGTTTACGAGCTTTAGAACCTCTATATCTGTTAGGCCATCCATGATTTTGTTTAGGGTCCTTCTCCCGTCCTTGGAACTCTCCAAAGGCCTTAGTATGTGACCCACCCCGATCCCCAAAAGGGTTACCAATAGATCCACCCAAACCGGGAGGTGAATACTCAAAACCGGAAGTTTCCATCCTATGTCCCATCAAAAACCTAACCCAACAGCTGTCACTCCAAGCCTAAAATGGAAAACGTGTCACAGTACTAGGTCTCGGTCGAAACGTAACCCTAATATGGAAACATTCAAGTTCACTCCTGAAAAATGTCACTTCCAAAACACCTGGAGCCCACTCTGCTAGAAGTAGTAGTAAAATCAAAATGATGACAAAGGATCTGCAAAAACCTGAACCCACAGAATGAGATGAAAATAACAAGTTAAAAGTAGCCAATAAGAAGCAACAAACATACACCTGCTTCCCACTTTTTTTATACTTGGTTGGTACTAGGTTGGCTTGAAAGAACCAACTTGACTCCAAGTTTTTATTGCTCAGTATCGTACCACTTCAACCAACATTTTCAGCTCGAATCTATAGAAAATACTCAAAAATCTCCGAAGCCCTAAACCAGGCCATCCCTCCTCCATTATATATATATATATATATAAATAATAAAGATAAATTAATTAAAAAATAGATAAAGTTAAATAAAATATTTGAAAATACACACCTTTTGTAAAAATGCACACATTTGTTCTAAAGCCCATATTATTTATTTGGTCCACTATTGTACCAAGCGAGTCATCATCACTCAATTTTATAAAAAATATTATTATCCAATTTGATTTTCATTTCAATTGTGGTTTCACGTTTCAATTGAAAATTGGAATCGGTTCATTGGTATCAGATACTGGGACGCCCACACTTCTCAGCCGTCATCCAAATCCAGTCTGTTGTCCTAATCCATATGTCGTCATTGTCGTTCAGCCCGTCGTTCTTCCTGCCCGCGCCCTGTGACCATCTGCATTTTTCCTTCCGTTCTCCTCTCCATCTCTGCTCCCGCGACTTCACTCTCATCCATCTCCCTCCATTACCCACGCCCCATTCCTTCGCTCCCTTCGTCTCTGCCCTCTTGATCCCACTGGCCACCCCTCTTCTCCTTCATCACTCCAACTTCCATTGCACATGCCAATCTCTTGCCCCCATCACTACCCCGCAATGTCGGTTCAACTCGAAGAAAATTTTTCCAATCACCAAAATGGCCGACTTCAATGCTAAGTTGGAGACATTCGAAGAAAAGGTGAATAAGAACTATAAGGAATTAAAAGTAGAAATTGAGAAAACGAATAACGAAGTGGCTTGATCGGTTACAGGACTTAAAGCGGAGATGAAGCAGAACATGGACATCCTGAGAGATGAACAACAACAACGTCATGATGAGCTCGTAAGTGTCTACCCCTTGTCTATCATCAAAGAGTAGATCTGTGTCGTTCTCCCAGGAAGATCAGCTTCTCACTCCTCTCCCCGGCAACGGCGCCAATTTGTTAGCACTCCAGGAAACTACCTAGGGTTATAAACTAGGTATGCCTGGTAACTTCAGAAAATATGTTTTTGTGTCTTTTGAAAAAAGGTGGATCAATGGGATGACTAAATCAGAGTACAGTATTTAGACATTCAATATGTAAACAGATGAAACAGTGCCCTCAAGAAACGATTGATCAGCATATATAATATCAAAGGTGGATGAAGAAAACATGTAACCAAACCAGTACAAAGTAGGGCTCGAGAGACATTCAAGGAACTGGAATCAAGCTGTGAGCTAAACAATGTAAAGAGAACATTCACATTCAAAGCTAGACAACACTGATACAGTGAAAGAGAAAATGAAAACTGATATCGAAGCTGAAGGAAACCTGTGATCTATATTAGCATAGGAAAACCGAATACAGTAGCCAATTATTCCATCCAAAATCGAACCCATAAAATGTCTTGGTTCTCAGGCTTTATAGCCTTTACAAAGCAATTTCCAGATCCTAAAAACGTGGATCTGGCTGAGCTAATTGAAACATCAAACTAAAAAAGTAAATGCAAAGAGAAAGGATTGATTGCTTGAATCAAGGAATGATGAGTGTGATCTCCTCCTTTAGTGCTCGGTGTTTGATGAAGTGAAGTAGCCTCCCAAGGCTCGGTGAACTTCAATTAAGTGCATGTAGATTCGACCTTAGTGATGTGGCACGAGATCTTCAACTTGTCTCCTCAAAATATGCCAAAAACAAAGCAAAATGACCACTTAACTGAGATCTCGTTTGAAACTCCTTTAGATACTGATAGCATAATTCATAACTCATTTGTTTTGACCGGTCTCCTGTCATTCCAACTAGAAAATCCGCGATCTGGGCGAAAATAGAGAAAACTGACAAAAAACAGGCTTTCGGCAGCTAACAGTGCTGCCAATTTCATGACTTATCTGCCGAAAGCTGGCTTTTCGGCAGCTAATGAGTTTGTAGAAACCCGCCTAAGCTGCCGAAAGCCTGTAGAATTCCAAAAAAGACTGCCTTCATCCAAAATCGATTTTCTCCACCGTCCGATGTCCATTTTGGCTGTTCAAATAGTCGATTTTGATCTACAGAACCTAAGCTATCCACTGGTGCTTTCAGATTTGAATTTGGAGTTCGGGAAGGCCGTCAAAATCGCCCCGCAAGATCACGTGGTTTCAGCAGAAAATTCCTCCAATTTTCTGTTACAGGTCTGTGTTATTAACGTTTTGCCGAGCTCCTCTTAAATCAAATCAGAGGGTTAGCTGCCTTTTCAGTTGATTAGAGATACCCTTCCTTTGGAGTCTCAGTTATTTGTTGAAAGAAGGAGTTCGTTTATGATTCCTGATTTGTAGCTGAAGATTTTTAACCACAGACTTGAGATCTTGGATGTGACAGGTAACGGTATGAGATCATAGGCATAGCTGCTTGGAAAACTGAGACTCGCACTGATGAAAACCGCCTGTGAACCGCTGCTCTACTATGATGAAAGCCACCTGGCTGAAACAGGAACTTCAACTGCACGAAAACATGAAGACACCTCGATACTTTGGCTTATGTTTGTTCACTTTCGGCAGCTTATGACATCACACCTCATGATGATCGTTTAACATGCGCTCTAATCTTCCTTTCGGTGGCTAAAACACAAGCTCTCTTGATATGAAACTGAGTACGAACCCGATCTTTTAAATTTTCTTATAAAAACCTTTTCGACAGCTTATGTATTTTCTATTAACGCCTTTAGCTGCCAAAAATGGGCCCTTTCGGCAGCTAACTGGCTCCTGCAAAACAGAGTTAGCTGCCGAAACCTGTTTTTCGAATTTTGAAGCCCAAGACTCATAGAAATAAGAAATTTTACCCATTCTGTCACCCAAAATGACGGTGGTCAATTTGGGAGATAACATCTGGCTCCTACTCGGGGATGGAAACCTCCCAGTGAGGTTCCAAAGAACAAGTAGTTCCAGTAGCCTTTAGCATTGGGCATGGAGTCATTAAGTCTTTAACACTGATACCTCTGCAAACCTGTATCCCACCTGTAGCTTACATGCATCCTGTTCTGCTTATTCAATAACAACTGAAAACTTATCTACGTGCTCATGAAAAGAGCTTATTCTCCTATCTACTCCTACACTAACTAATAGGAGCAGCATGATCAAGTAACACTGGATTTCCAATGCATCCATGTCAGATTGTGATTTACAGGCATCATGCTGAATCTTGATCCCAACAATAATAAATACCATATCATGCAGAAGAAAGGTTCGAACAGATGATCAAAACAATCACCTGCTAACAGAAATATCCTTGGATTTATGCTGCTCATAGAATCTAAAGAATCAGCAATAGGATCATGAAAAACATGATGAAATACCTCTTGAAGCTGCTGCTGCAACTGACTGTGTTGTAACTGCTCTTCATTTCCTTCACCGGACTCATTGATGAATGTAGATTGCTGGATATTTGCTGGAGGAACATATACGATAGGTTGCTGATCTGGATTGTTCAGTTCCTCACCACCATCATTCTCTTCATTAATACTGAAATCTGCCTTTGTCTGCAAGTCTGGAAGATGTGGGCTGCTTATAACACATGCTGCTGCAACATCAATACATTCGGGATCATGGTTCACCTGTTCTAGCTGAAGATTGGACAGCTCATCAGTAAGTGCATTTGATATGATGTCAAAAGCATCATTAAGGTTATCCTGAGGTGAATCAATGACCTCCGGATCATGGTGAAGAGTATTTTCTTCAGCTGCATACTCTTCCTGAAGATCTACTTTTGAAAGATCAAACTCATGGCAACACTCAGGATAAAGAAGATCAGCTGAGAATATATCTTTACAAAACACATGAAAAGCAGCATGAAAATCTGCTAAAGAACTGATACTTGCATTAGGCAAAGACCGATACCAATCACGGGCAATCCCTTCTAATGAACAACAGAAGAGTCGGATCTGAACATCCTCATGCACTACCTGCAACCGGTGCATGTAGTCATGAAAGTCCAGCAAATGTTCAGCTGGCACTTCCCCCTCTTCTCCTCGAAATCTAGGAAGACTGTTCTCCCATTCATCTCTAGCAGGCACTTGATTAGGAAAACCAGCAATGCCTGAAAAATCACAGAACGCATACCTCTTGGCTAAGATTCTGTTCATGTCATCCCAGTGGAATCACCAACAGATTCTGAACAATGGAGTCGCCACTGAGTTCGTCCTTCATGGAGTCGCCAGATAGATGATTATAACCAGTAAGTGTCTACCCCTTGTCTATCATCAAAGAGTAGATCTGTGTCGTTCTCCCAGGAAGATCAGCTTCTCACTCCTCTCCCCGGCAACGGCGCCAATTTGTTAGCACTCCAGGAAACTACCTAGGGTTATAAACTAGGTATGCCTGGTAACTTCAGAAAATATGTTTTTGTGTCTTTTGAAAAAAGGTGGATCAATGGGATGACTAAATCAGAGTACAGTATTTAGACATTCAATATGTAAACAGATGAAACAGTGCCCTCAAGAAACGATTGATCAGCATATATAATATCAAAGGTGGATGAAGAAAACATGTAACCAAACCAGTACAAAGTAGGGCTCGAGAGACATTCAAGGAACTGGAATCAAGCTGTGAGCTAAACAATGTAAAGAGAACATTCACATTCAAAGCTAGACAACACTGATACAGTGAAAGAGAAAATGAAAACTGATATCGAAGCTGAAGGAAACCTGTGATCTATATTAGCATAGGAAAACCGAATACAGTAGCCAATTATTCCATCCAAAATCGAACCCATAAAATGTCTTGGTTCTCAGGCTTTATAGCCTTTACAAAGCAATTTCCAGATCCTAAAAACGTGGATCTGGCTGAGCTAATTGAAACATCAAACTAAAAAAGTAAATGCAAAGAGAAAGGATTGATTGCTTGAATCAAGGAATGATGAGTGTGATCTCCTCCTTTAGTGCTCGGTGTTTGATGAAGTGAAGTAGCCTCCCAAGGCTCAGTGAACTTCAATTAAGTGCATGTAGATTCGACCTTAGTGATGTGGCACGAGATCTTCAACTTGTCTCCTCAAAATATGCCAAAAACAAAGCAAAATGACCACTTAACTGAGATCTCGTTTGAAACTCCTTTAGATACTGATAGCATAATTCATAACTCATTTGTTTTGACCGGTCTCCTGTCATTCCAACTAGAAAATCCGCGATCTGGGCGAAAATAGAGAAAACTGACAAAAAACAGGCTTTCGGCAGCTAACAGTGCTGCCAATTTCATGACTTATCTGCCGAAAGCTGGCTTTTCGGCAGCTAATGAGTTTGTAGAAACCCGCCTAAGCTGCCGAAAGCCTGTAGAATTCCAAAAAAGACTGCCTTCAGCCAAAATCGATTTTCTCCACCGTCCGATGTCCATTTTGGCTGTTCAAATAGTCGATTTTGATCTACAGAACCTAAGCTATCCACTGGTGCTTTCAGATTTGAATTTGGAGTTCGGGAAGGCCGTCAAAATCGCCCCGCAAGATCACGTGGTTTCAACAGAAAATTCCTCCAATTTTCTGTTACAGGTCTGTGTTATTAACGTTTTGCCGAGCTCCTCTTAAATCAAATCAGAGGGTTAGCTGCCTTTTCAGTTGATTAGAGATACCCTTCCTTTGGAGTCTCAGTTATTTGTTGAAAGAAGGAGTTCGTTTATGATTCCTGATTTGTAGCTGAAGATTTTTAACCACAGACTTGAGATCTTGGATGTGACAGGTAACGGTATGAGATCATAGGCATAGCTGCTTGGAAAACTGAGACTCGCACTGATGAAAACCGCCTGTGAACCGCTGCTCTACTCTGATGAAAGCCACCTGGCTGAAACAGGAACTTCAACTGCACGAAAACATGAAGACACCTCAATACTTTGGCTTATGTTTGTTCACTTTCGGCAGCTTATGACATCACACCTCATGATGATCGTTTAACATGCGCTCTAATCTTCCTTTCGGTGGCTAAAACACAAGCTCTCTTGATATGAAACTGAGTACGAACCCGATCTTTTAAATTTTCTTATAAAAACCTTTTCGACAGCTTATGTATTTTCTATTAACGCCTTTAGCTGCCAAAAATGGGCCCTTTCGGCAGCTAACTGGCTCCTACAAAACAGAGTTAGCTGCCGAAACCTGTTTTTCAAATTTTGAAGCCCAAGACTCATAGAAATAAGAAATTTTACCCATTCTGTCACCCAAAATGACGGTGGTCAATTTGGGAGATAACAGTGTGGATTTTCAGAACTTGAATAGGGTGTATGATAAAGACAATTATCCCGTTCCTCCCATGGAAAAGATATTACAACTCGTCTCTTGTTCGGAAATGTTTTCTCTATTGGACGGGTTTTTAGGATATAACCAAGTACTTGTGGTTGAAGAAGATCGCCTCAAAACTACTTTTCGCACCAAATGGGGGACCTTTTCTTTTTGTAGAATGCCCTTTGGTCTGATGAATGCTAAATCCACATTTCAAATGGCCATTGACATGGAATTTTGTGGTATGGTTGGTCACAGTGTGGTTGTATACTTGGATGATGTCACAATGTTCTCCAAGAAAAGGGAAGATCATGTCTCTCATTTGATACATATTTTTTATCGATGTTGAAAATATGGTATTTCCTTAACCCCAAGAAAAGTGTATTTGTTGTTTTAGAAGGGAGATTACTAGGATATATTATTTTGAAAAGGGGAATTTCATTTGATCATGAGAGAATACAAGCTATTATGCAGATTCCCATGCCCCATAACAAAAAACTATGCAATCATTTATGGACAAGATCAATTTTGTTCGCAGGTTTGTGTCTGATTTCTCTCAAATCGTAAAACCCCTGCAACAAATGATTTCGCTCAAACAAGACGTGCAATTTAAGTGGAATGACTTAGAAAAGAATGATTTTCACAACATCAAGACTGCAATTGTTCATACACCATCTCTGAGTAGTCTTGATTTCAAAAAGGACTTTATCATTTATACATTTGCTTCCGATAATTCCCTTGCAGCGGTGATCACTTAGAAAGGAGAGCAAGGGGACGAGTATCCAATAGCATTCATGAGCACTGGGTTACAAGGGCCTAAATTGAACTACCCAGGCGTTGAAAAACAAGCTTATGCAGTGTTTAAAGCCATGAAGCAGTTTAGACCCTCAATTTTGAAAAACAGGATGAAATCCATAGTACCTCACCTGGTAGTTAGATCACTGTTTGTACATAAGGAGCTGGGAGAAAGGTGTGGAAACTAGGTCACTGTGCTATAAGAATACGATTTGGAGTTCAAGCCCGCTACCATTTTTAAAGGTTAGGGATTGTGCAAATTGCTTATTGAAAATTTAACTGAAGAAGTTAACGGATGGGATAATGAAGCAGAAATGAACTCATTAGAAATTCATTGCACCAATACGACCCCTGATTCTTGGTACCGAGATTTGGTACAATATCTACAGTATGGATATGCCCTTGAACATTGGAATTCAAATCAAAGGAGAGCTCTCCGATTGAAATCAACATCCATTATAGAAATTTTGAGGTAAAAAATGGGCCTCAAAACAAAAAAAAATGTACTATAAAAATCAACCAATAGGATTCAAGGTGATGATGTCAACCATGGGGGATGAATCACCATTTTTTTGGGTAAAAAGGTCATAGTGAAAAAACTACTTCTTCAACTCGTATTTTCAACTTATCTCCCTGTAGTCGTTGGATGGGGAATTCAATTTCGTATCCAACGAGTACCCACTCGGCATACTTTTTATGGACCCCGCTGTCCCAAAAACAAGAAATACATGAAAAAACATATTTCTCTCTAATCAAGGCATCACCAAATACTTCAAGAGTAGGTTCTTTATAATTACCCCCATATATTATTTGATGGAGCAATAAGTAGATACAAAATCATAATACGTAGGACCAAGCTTACTACGAATATGATAAATACATTTCTTTTTTTTCTTAGATATATTGGAAAATAATTTAAGGGTTTTTAACTTAGATAAATAGTCTTGAATGCAAGAGAAATCACTTGGATTTAACTCAACCATTTGATTTTCAATATGGTGACATCAAATCTCATTGTGTTTACCAAATAGAGTTTCCAACTTTTCCTCGGATGCATCTAGTGCATCAATTCCTTGAAGGTGGAATATTGTAAGTTTTAAATATGTAAAGTGAAGCAACACATATAGTTTCTTAATCAAACAAATATTAAACAATGACACACACATGACACATAGAGATTAACCCCGAAAACCCTTAATGGAAAAAACCAACAAAACTTAGACATGCACATCTACCTTTCTCATTGTGTTTCTTAACCATTCACAATACAATATGTAGGTATTTTGCATCATCCAAAACCCTAATATGTTAACCCAGATTAGATTTAGACCCCAATCCCTTAACTGAGATTAATTACATATTTTTTGGAAAAATAAAAAAAAAGATTAGGGTGCTTCCCTGAACCACACGGTTCGAGGATATCACTCCTCACTAAAGTTCGGTTTGTAGATAAAGGGGGTGATCATAAGGTGATGCAACGCACATGCAAAGAATATAACACATACCCAAGATTTTTCCACTTGTTGTTTTCTTTGCAGAAAAATGGGACATGTACTGATATGGTCACAACTTTAGGGCATCATTTCCCATAGATTCTCTACACGAAGAGAACTTCTTAGTACTTACATACTTTGTCAATGAATCTACAACATTCTTCAAGGTGTCAACATTTTCTAGCAACACCTTCTATTCAACCATATCTCTCACAAAGTGATATTGTACATCAATATGTTTTGTTTTAGCATGATATGCAAGGTTCTTTGCTATAAAGATTGTACTATGACTATCATAATTTAACCATACAACATTTTGTACAAACCCAATACAAAATCTTTGCAACCATACAACTTCTTTACTTGCATGGGTGGTTGTCATGTATTCATATTTTTTAGTTGAGAGTGCAACTACAACCTATCTCTTGCTCATCCAACTGATAGCTCCTCCAAATTGGTTAAACACATAACCACTCGTAGATATTATGTGATAAATAACTCCAACCCAGTATGCATAAAAAATACCTATACATTTATTACTTTGTCTAGTCTAGGTCTTCTGTGGTAGCAAATTGCATAATTTGTGGTGTCACACAAATACCTAAAGACTCTCCTTACAGTTGTCTAACGCTCCTTTCCTGGTTTTGATATATATTTGCATAAAAATACCACTACATGGGAAATGTCTGGTCTGGTACATACCGTTTCATGCATCAAACTACCAACAATACTAGCATAAGGAAATCATGACATGTCTTTTTCCTCTTACTGTGTATTGTGACATTGATCTATGGATAACCTTACACCTACATGAATAGGGACCTTGACTGGTTTACTTTCCTGCATGCTAAATCTCTGTAGCAGACGTTAAAGAAGAGGTTTTTAATGTTACAAGATTGACAAAAAAATGTAAAACAAACCTCTACTACAACCTCTGTTTTTGGTACCAAAGGTTTTTGCGGACATTATAATCGATATTCACTACAACTAAAAAATGTGGTCGGTCTAAGGTTGTAGCGGATGCTTTTTAATTAGTGATTTTTAATTATATTGTGTGCACCGATGTGTTTTTATAAACCAAACACAACAATGCATACCGTCAAAGTAAACACACTGGTGCGTATATTTTAAAGCGGACACACCAGTGCTAATATAATATTGTAACAACACCAATGTGTTGTATATACACATATCAATTCCTATATTCATTATCAATGCATCAATGCGTAAATTTTAATGTTGACATACTAGTGCATATATTATGTTGTGATAGTATCGGTGCCTCATATGTTATTTATATGCACTGGTGTGTTTTTATATTTAAAGATACCGATGCTGATGTTGTATTATATATTCACTGATCTGTTTTTGTATTAAAATATAATGAGTACGTATACGCTACCAATATGCACTGATGCATATATTATCTCAATAAGCATCGGTGCATATCGTTTGGAATAAAATTATCGGTGCTTATATTGCAAAACAACACCAATCCCTATGATATATATAGAGCATTGGTGCGTTTATTATGTCAATGAGCATTGATGGCTAAAATTAAATGGCTAAAATTATGATGGCTAAAATTAAATTGGTGCTATGAATATTAAATGATATGTTAAATTAAACAGTAAATTATTGATTATTTAATTGAAGGGACGTAACCCTTCCTCAAGCACGCTCAAGCCTTATAAAAGGCGAGCTCTCTTGTAATACATTCATCATCCAATTATCATTATTCATTTATTATCACATTATTCTCGAAGATGGATTCTCTTCATTGTTAGCCGGATTCGGTTTATAGCATTGGTATCAGAGCCCCTTCTTGGGCATCTCTACTTCGGCTTTTGGCTAAATTACAGACCTTGTCTGAACAATCAGAGTTTCTCTGGTATTTTTGGTCTTTGACCACGAAACCGGCCATTGGCCATTGAATTCTTCATTTTTGAGGAAGATAAAAGATTAGAAAAAGAAAGAAGGAAGCCTTCTTCTCCACTCCGCCGCTGCCCTCTTCTCCCGACATTTCGCTGCCATATCACTCCACTCACCATCCATTATCAATTATATATTATTATCAAATGGAGTTATTTTCCATTGGAGGTTTATTCGCTTGAATAATCACGGAGTATATCCGGACTCGGATATAGCATTGGTATCAGAGCCGCGTTCGGCTAAGCTCCTGCACTTCACGCACCATATCAGCTCCTGCACTCCACTCATCCTCAACTCTCATCACTCAGTTTGTCCTTCACCAGCGTCCTCCACTCACCACCGCTGCTGCGCTCTCCTTCCACCGTCATCTCCACGTCGTCCCATCTCCACCCGGTGACCCATCTCCACCCTGCACACCGTTCCACCTCCCATCGCACTCCCCACGCCTGTCCTGCCTCCCCGGCCCACATCCCTCCTCCCTGCGCTACATCCCTCCTCACCAGCGTCCTCCACTCACCGCCTCCTCCCCTCCACGTGTGCCCTACCTTTCACACTTCCCCCAACGCCTCCCCCAGCCGCCACCATTACGCCGTCACTCTTCCGCTCCATCTCCCACGCAGACTCCATCTCAATGACCTGCACCCTTCAACAATAAAAAGTTAATACATAAAAATAATAATAATAATTTTATTATTATTATATTTTTTTTCACATAATAAATTATTATTATAATTTGAATAATAATTATTGTATTATTATTTTTAATATATAATAAATTATTATTAGAATTCAATAATGCTTATTGTATTATTATTTTATCCCTCACCCTATCACCTAAAAAAATACTCTTGATCCTTAAAACCAAAAATTGATCTCCCATATTCACACCCCCACACTAGATCGAGAACCATGACAGAAATGAAGGATCGACTGGAGAAACTAGAAAAAGACCAAATTAGAGATTTGAAAATCTTGGAAAATCTAAACTCTAGAATGGACAAACTTGACAAAGAGTTTCAAGAAGAAAAAGAAGAGTTTTCGCGCAAGGTGCAATACGAAGTTGCCGGAGCAGTCTCATGGGAAATGAGGAAGGTACGAGAGGAAATGAAAGCATACTTCGATGCAGGATTAGAAAATATCAAGCAGTTTTTCAAGGACAGGGATGACGCTAAAAATGGCGAGTCGCCGAAGGGAGACCATTCATGTCGCAAAACAACCGATACTAATGATCATCAATCAAATTACCCCAAAGAGGAGATCCCAGAAGACCATAGAGACTACAATCATCATAAACCATATTGGGCCACAATGCAATCGATGGGAGGATACTCAATGAAACCTAAATTGGAGTTACCCAAGTTCGATGGAGAATCAAAATAGAGCATGGCGTGGATCAATAAGGCGGAAGAATTCTTCTACATTCACAAAATCTTGTCAGATGATGAAAAAATTAAATACGCCTCCATGCAGCTCGAAGGACGGGCATGCAATTGGTACATGTGGTGGAAGAAGACGACAACAATATGTGCCTACAATTGGGACAAATTCAAAAATGATTTCTTTAAAATATTCGAAGATGTGACAGAGAAAGAGTTTTTCTCCAAACTAACTAGGCTACAGCAAGAAGGCAACGTGGAAGAATACACTTATGCATGGGAAGCGCTAGCAACGCGCGTACCAGAATTAACAGAGGGTCAACGACTCCAAACATATATCTCTGGTCTTAAACAATACATAAGAGATGAATTAGAATTGCATAACGTGTCCAATTTGGATAAGGCTAGGCGCAAAGCAAAACTGATTGAAGAAAAATTCAAACAATCAAGACAAGAGAACCCTAACAAGGGATATTTGCGACAGCAAGAGACCCAGTGCAGGTATTGCGAAGATACATGGTCACCCGGTCATCAATGTAACAAATACCAGTCATATGGCTATGAAGTTGGGAAAAGCTCAAAAACATCGAGTAGTCACACTAACAGTGACAGGAAAAACAAGAAGAATACTTGTCGTCGTTGTGGCGAAGATTGGTTCCCAGGACATAAATGCAAGACCAATCACACAGTACATTGCAAAATCATTAATGGGAAGCAAGTACAGGTATCAAGAGAGGCAGATACAGTTGATTCGGATACAGACACAAGCTCATCTGAAGCATCAGTTGCGACGGTTACGTGTAATCAACAAGTCGGTAAGAAAGAAAAGGTAGAGACACCAGAGAAAGATTACACCCAACAGAAGGAAAGCCAAGCACTCGCAGGAAAATATCTGCCACCTCAGTTGAGAAACCATGACATTCTTAAAACGGAACAATTCATATTCCAAGTAACAGAATCTAGGAATTCAGGACCAAAAAGACTACAACTTAATGGGAAAATTAAAGATAAGGATGTCACAATTTTGGTCGATTCGGGAAGTACCCATAATTTGATCAACATCAATAAGGCAAAGGAACTAAATATTTTTGTGTTCCCCGCAAAAGGGCTTAAAGCCTCAACCATTGCTAATCAAGACATAGAAGAAGTAGGAAAATGTCATAAGGTGCCGTTGTACATACAAAACTTACACCTACACCTCAATTGTGTTGCCTTACCTCTCAAGGAAGTAGACATGGTATTAGGCGTCGACTGGTTAGCATCGTTGGGGACTTACTCTACCAACCTGCAAGAACAATACATGGAATTTGAATGGAAAGGAAATAAGTACCGACTGAATGGACCGAGACCAAGAGTTTCTCCACCTAAGAACAAAGAATTACGACACAACAAGAATCCAGACCATGTCAATATAAAAGACAATGACTGCAAATACAGCTTTGAGGACAAAGCTCCCTCTAAAGGGGGTGGCAATGCTATGAATATTAAATGATATGTTAAATTAAACAGTAAATTATTGATTATTTAATTGAAGGGACGTAACCCTTCCTCAAGCACGCTCAAGCCTTATAAAAGGCGAGCTCTCTTGTAATACATTCATCGTCCAATTATCATTATTCATTTATTATCACATTATTCTCGAAGATGGATTCTCTTCATTGTTAGCCGGATTCGGTTTATAGCATTGAGTAGGCATCAATTAATGGAAACGAATAAAAGGCACTAGTTAATGAGGATATGCAAATATAGTTTTTGTTTTTTTTTTACAAATTTTCAATTAATCATTCGATAATCGAATATTTTTATAATAATATTTATTTTTATATTTTTTCTACTGCGTTTGGATATTGAGTTGATTACACATATGTTCATTGTAACTAGGTAATCATTCATATATTTAGCATTTAAATTAATCATAAAAAAAATCAAATATATTTTTTATTATATTAATTTTTATATTTTAACTGTTTCGATAAGCATGTTGATTACACTTCTATTCATAGTCACAATGTAAATTAAATTCATATATTTAATAAATAATGTAACATTTTGTAACATTAGACAATCAAATACAAGAAGAGACCCATTTTATTATATACGAATAAGAATCCAAAATATGGGACAACATAAAGGCCCTCGATAATAAAAATGTCATTTTGACATTGTTACAATTACTGATTACTTGTCCTCATCCAATTGGGGTGATATGTCAACATTGAACGGAATGTTTGTTTTTCATAGATAAAAATTCTAAAATATGCAACTTGTAGTAACAACATTCAAATGTATTGATCATCATTCATCGCTCAAACTGTTTTAGTCCCTCAAGCTACTTCCATGCCCCATCTCTTCATCACTTTTAGGGGATATTGTTATTGAGTTATTTTAGATGTTTCTTGATTGACTTGATTTTGTTCCATATGTTCATGTTCCATCTACAAACATGAAAATAAGATGTGATGAGTATATCTATATTTATAGATAATGTAATATACATAACCGCGCAAATGAAAAAGTGTACTCGTTCAACAAGTCAATCATAAACTTCACACATATTTTTAAAGCCATTCCTCATGCCACATGTCAATAAAATCTCTGTTGGATTCACTCCATACTGTGTTTCCTGTGAGTTTCATACACCTTGACCAAGCATAGATATAATTAACATTTTCTTATTGTTCCATTAATTATAAAATAAGAGACATAAAACAATATAGCTACTTACAAATTGTTCAATTAACACTTGATACCCCAACATATACCGACAACCCTTAATTAAGCTAATGTCAATCAAATGATTGGATGGCTCTTCACCATATGTTAGCACCTACTACAAAACATGCATGTACAATTTTAAAGTAATTAAGATGTAAACATCACATCAAATATGAAATCTAAAGCAAACCATAAGTACTCACAAACTATGCTATCAACCCTTGTTTTCCTTATCATCCCGTCTTACGCCTTGAATTGGTGCCATTTTCTTTTCGTTTTTGCTACAAAAAACAATTGAAAAATAACATTTCATGTGATATTTAAACTCTATGCGGATTAAAAATAAAACAATGATTGCATGTGTTTAATGCACATTGTTGTTGGGATGGCTCCCCATGCGAGGTGGTTATGTTCATTTCTTTGAACATCTGACATTACACCTTTTTTGACATCCCTACCAACATATTTTGGATATCACGTTGTTCTACCTTTGGAATTTTAGCTATCTTCTAGAGAAACAAAAAGCACAATGAAAAAAATGGTAGATATTTATATGAAAATAAATATAGAAAAATATTAACAAAGTATGTTTTGGACTAGTACATACATATCATAGAAAAATATTTTTAGCAATAATACCTTTTAAGCGATTCTTTTTTTGTTGTTGTATGTTTTTTCCATTGCAAGTCTCACTGGTCTCAGTGCCCGCTACACCGAAAACGCTTCTTCTAATTTACTTATAACCTAATTCTTAGAGTCATTGGATTGATTTTTGTACTGTAAATGAAAAGTACGCCTATATGTTATTTCCATTGTATCTCAAAGTTTTATAAAACTCCCCCCCCCTCTCATTAACTTCCAGCATCACTCAAGTTGAAGTGATGACTAAATCAGTATCATTTACATTATTCTTAATTTTTATATTTTTAGGGAATTCCTATTTCCTTGCTCTCTTTCTCTGCACAACATTCAACAAATTTGAAATCCAAAGTTTAAACAAAGATAGGAATTATTGTTGAGAAGCATTGTTAATAAGAATTCAAACAAAAACCTCATGTTTTTTTTGTTCAATTGCTCGTCACTTGTGGCCGGTAGCAATGAACCATTGGTTAAGAATTGCAACCCAGGGGCATCTAATCCGTCAAAGTCACCTGGGGATCGCACCCGGCCTGGGCCACACCAACCCTTATAATGGTTGTATTTTTTGGTGTCTCGTCCCAACTAGCTCACCCCTAAGGGGAATCGAACTCGGGTCACCCTATTGACGAGACCCACACCTTAACCGAATGAGCTAGCGAGAATTGAATAAATGTTAGGAGGACATGGGGGTGGGCTTTGATCCACTTATGTGTCCACGGGTCACGATATCATTTAATACAATCTCTTTGGGTGGAACCACACGTTCGACCACTACCTCAAGGTGCCCCCATGGCTCCAGGTTCGACCCTCATTGGAATTGAACCTTGTCCACTGGTGAAAAATCCTCGCTCTTCACCAATGGATCCAACCCCTTTGGGCAACAAAAACCTCATGTTAATTACCTTATGATCCACATAATTCCTCAGTTTGCAATAATTTCTTAAAGCTTTTTCATTCTTCTCCACTCAGATTACGAACAATATTATACAATTTCTTTCAAAAATTTCTCTGCATAACACTCATAAACCAATACACATCATTTAAACATACATATGATTCCAATATATTACTTTTATATTAAAATTATAAAAAATTACCATGTTCTTTGTGTCGGATGTGTTTCCCTCACTCTCTTTGCTATGATTTTAATTCCATGATCTTTTATTGGCCATTTTTATCAATAAGCGTCTTGCATAATGAAACAAAAATTTAAAAAAAAAAAATTACACAAAAAGTAAAGAATTTCAGGTAAAAATGTATTTGTGATAGTCGGTGCACACAATACAAAAATTCAGCACTGGTGCGCCTTATATGATATAGCGCATCGATGTGTATGTTATGTATAATATGCACCGATAAATGTATTTACATTTAAAAAACAAAATCTACACAGTGAATTGTCGAAATATACACGCATCGGTTTGACATTTTTGAAAAATGCGCAATCACGAAACACGAAAGTATTTTTGAAAAAATTCTGACAAGAGCAGTCTGGATAGGTCGTCTTCAAATTGAATCGCATTTTGATGTTTTTAATCCTCTAAGAACTAAGGATAGTCTATGTATCTCGAGAATTACATCCAACATATTAATAATGTATATGATAAACAAACATGGACATCGTGATAAAAAATGCCCATATGCCACCAGATTTGCAAAATACAACATTCATCATCAAAAACAACCAAGAAAAAGGTGAATGATGAAAATAGTCCACAACCATTAACAACTTCAAAAAAATATGAAGCAAAAGCTATAATTTGTATTATTATAGATTCAACATATAAAGATAGCTTACATTGTTTTAAAAAATGATCATTTACAAGATTGCAATGTCTCTCTTATAAAAGAACATTAATGATCTGTGTTCTTCTATTTGCTAACTCTTGGCTTTCTACCTTAAGGTTCTAGGTCTTCTAGTTTTATTTATCCAATCTACTTTCAATTTTGTTCTCATTCTAAATTATAAATTGGACAAGAGCCATATCCTTATTATATTTTTTTTCAATACTCATAATAATAACAATATTAAAATTATTTCTCTTCACCCAATTATTCTTTCTCCCCAATCTGTCATTTTGTGCTTGTAATTTCAAACGAGAATTTGAATATGTAAGTTTTATCTCTCATGTTTATGGATGAAAATGACTTAATTTGACTTCTCGATTTGTTTGAATGAAAATGACTTAACTTGTCATTCTTCTCGATTTGTCTTCTAGTGAATACGACTTATTTTTTCTCACAATTTGTTTTGTAGTGATGATAAGGACTCAGGAGCTTGAACATGTAGACTCTGACTCATGCTTTTCGATGGAAATGATATTGCCCTCTTTTTTCCCAATTTGTCATCTTTCGTTTTGTCTTTGATGGAGATGTTTTGGCCAATCGCTCACCTCCTTCACTTGTTCAACTCCACCTTGAATGTTTTGTGCAAACTTGCACATACATGTTATATCTTAACTTCGCTTAAAACATTTATCATATGGCTTTACTCAGAATTTAAAGGCCTTTAGACCATAGATAAAAATCAAACATATGAAGTTTGGATTGTGAGTTTGAAGACTTGCTCATTATAATATTTTGGTAGGAAGAAATCCTCTTTGCTGTAAAAATATAGAAGGGAATCAAATTGTTACTAGATGTAAGCAACAATGAGTTTGCTAGAAGTTTGAAACTATACAAAAGCATGAATGATTTTGGAGGTAAGTTAATAAGTTTGTAAATTAAACTAAAAAGGCTCTTTAATGGCCTTTTCTTTAAATTGCAAATGCAAAAGTAAAACCCAAGACGAGCTTTGAAACTTCTCTTCATTTGGGTTTTGGGTGTTTGTAATGCAATGGCAAGTTTCAATATTATTCCTTTGAGTTATAATACCTTAAGCCATGAGTAAGACTTTCTTATAAAAAAATTGGAGTCTAATTTTTTGATTGCTTGCTATTTCAAGGCTCTTTTGTGCTATGAATATTTTATTAATATTGTTATTTATATATTAAATAGATTATTAGGTTAATAAGCGAAAGGGTGTAACCCTTCGCTATTTTTGCTCAAGCCCTATAAAGGTGAGCTTATTGTAACTTTATCACCATCAATCAATATATTATTATTATTTATCTCAAATATGGAAGATGGTCTCGCTTCTTAACCCTTAACAGGACACGGTTAACTTAGTGAACGGATACGTTCACTACATTTGGTATCAGAGCTAGCCCTTCCTTGGGCCTCACTGATTCTGGTTTTTAACCAATACTATCAGAGTTTCTCTGAAACTAGGCCTGTGGCCAACAAAATCAGATTTTTCTGAAAAATCCCCTTCACCCCTCACAACCCTTCCTCTCCACTACGCATTCCCTACTCATCTCAGTTCAGCCTCCCACACACCAATCTCTCCACACATTACCCACGTGTTCTCCCACACTGCGTAGTTCACCTCCTGCACGACGCCTCCTCCCATCCCGATTGCCTGCACACCATTCTGCTACACACTCTTCCACATTCCTACCACCATCTACAACCTTCCATTGTGCGCTCCTCCCATCGTGACCTCCCAACGACTTTCCCCACGCCACCGATCCACGCTCATTTAAACCGACAGACTCCCTCTCTCGCACTATTATCCACTGTACAAATGCCCTCACCTCACAACTACTGCCATCCTCCACCTACTGAACTCTCGCAATACCTCCAGTCTTCCATCCTCCTTCCTCCTTGTGCCCTAAAACTCCTGCTGCCCTAAACTCCACATAAGCACCTCTCCTCGCATATACTTTTCCCTCCTCCTTTACGAGCCTGCTCTGCGCACTTGCAAACCACCCACGCAGTTTTCCTCCTTCGCTACGTCTCCTCCACTTCACCCTTCGCGGCCTGCAACCACTGAACCTCTCTCCCCAGTGTTCCCTTCATATCCTCCAACGCTTTCCCATACTCTCCCCCTCCTCCACTCCTGCATCCACAGTCTCCACGCCGCCTGCTCTCTTCCACCATCCACACTCGCACGCTGCCACCCCCCACCACAACACCCCGCTCCACGTTCCCTTCCACGTAGCCCTCCACTGTCTGCAACCATTGCCGCCGCCACCAACTCCAACGCACATCAGTCCTCCTCCCACGCCCTTGCCTCCATTCTCACAACCCTAACAAAATTTTCAAAAATAAATAAATATTAAACATTATAATATTATTAAATTGTTTAAATATTTTAATTCTTGAAAAATTATATGTTAAATTATATATATAGTTTATAAAAATATTATTAATTAATTAATTAATAATTATTATTATTAAAAATATATATATTAATAATAATATTATTATTAAATTTTAATAATTATTATTATTATAAAAAATAAAAAAAATAAATTCTTTTGAATAAGAATTGTTTGGAGAAACAAAACAAATTCAAGCAAAAAAAAAAAGGCCGGTCAAAAAGACAAAGAAGACAAAACGAAGAAAAAAGACAACAAGTGAAGATCTAGCAAAGACTATCCATCATTGGATAAGTCAAGTCAAAGAAAGATGACCAAGTTTAAGAAAGACTCATCAAAGAAATCAAAGAAGATCATCCCACCGTCGAAGAATTCAGAAACCATGGAAGCAGACTTGCGAGAAAAATTAGAAGCCGCGTTAAAACATTATCGAAAAGACAATGAAGAATTGCGCGACATAACTAACAGTTCAGAAATAAGAATTGAATTACAAGAAAGGTACAATGAAATAAAAATCTCTGACCAGAAAAGGCATATAGAAAAATTGAATGCGCAAATTGATGAATTAAAAGCCGAAAATAAATTCAATCAGAGGTTAGGAAATCAAGATATAAAGAAGGAAATAAATAATTACGAAGCAGAAATAATACGCTTGAACAAAATTGTTAGCGACAAAGATGAAGAACTAATGCAGTTACGACATAAATTAGAAAGTCAAGAATCAGAGGTCGGCCAGTGTCGACAACAGATAAAAGTTCTTCAACAACAAAATGACGACTCTAAAAAGACACATAAGTCAGAGATCGCGAAGAGTAATAAAGCATTATCTAACAATGCTGAAGAAATTTTTAGACTAAGAAATCATAACAAGATACTAGTCACAAAAATTAAGAAGTTGAAAAATAGCCGAAAGATAGAACAATCTATGGACGACATTGAAGGGAAACTTCTAGACAAGCAGGAAGAAAATAGTTGTATCAGAAGTCATAATGAAGATCTTAAGGAACAACTTAAGACATCTGAAGATGACAGAAAATCGCAAGTTGAATTGATTAAGAAGTTTCAAAATGATAATAGGCAGTTAGAAAACAAGTTGGAAAAGATACAGAACAAAAACTTAAATCCTCAAGAGACAAAAATACAACTTCCAACTCAGATCAATGCTCTAAAGGCGACATTCGTAAACGAAAATGACATCGTGAAAGTTCCCTATCGACACCCCAACCATAAAAACCGATATTTGAAAAAATGGGAAATGTCGAAAGATAATGGTACTAATGTGATCAAATCTCTTGACGACACATCAGTAGGGAATCTCATAGGTCCACAACAAATCAATTTGGGATGGATTGATCCATCGACATATCAGAAGTTATGTTCGACTCTTAGCAATTCGTATCGACATGTTTTGTCATCTACGACACCACATAAAATGATGCAGAAACATTATAAGGCTTTGAGGACAAAGCCTTTCTAAGAGAGTGGCAATGCTACGAACATAAAATAAGATAATAATTAAATAATTAATAATTAGGTTAACTAAAGTTAGGTTATGAAATGAGGCGTCTCCTCAACATCAAATGCCGAGCCATATTTAAGGCAGGGCCATCATTGTAACATATCATCTTTTATCCTATCATCTAATATATTATTCTTACTTATTATCCAATATGAGAGTCGGATTCGACTATTAACTTAGTGAACGGATACGTTCACTGCATTTGGTGTCAGAGCAGATTCGCTCCTGCACTCTAAGCTCGGACTCGACTCATCAACTCCTCCAGTGAGCTCGGATTCGGCTCCTCATTCCACCATTCCACTCACTCCCGTAATTCTTCTTATCTCCACAAAATTCTCACCTCTCCACTCGCCCACCTCTACCCTTGCACCTCACTCTTCCCCACACAACTGCTCGCCTCCCATATTCTTCTGCTTCTCCTCCACGATACTGCTCCCTCTCGCCTCCTTTCCTCACACCATATCCACACTTTCCTTCTGTAATAGCACCTCCCCCTCACCCCTGCGCACTCCCTCTCTAGCATCATCCTCACGCCCTCACTCCACCTGAGCTTTCCTGCTCCACGCCATACCTACTATCGCCTACCCCACCTTCCGCGCGCTCTCGCCCTGCTCCCTTTCGCCCAGCCTTCTCTCCCTCCACCACCGCACTTCACATTTCCCTGCCGCATCTCTCCCCACATGTAGCTTCTCCACGCTGCTGCCCTCATCCATCAGCGTCCTCCAGCCGCCCCCACTCCACTGCCTACGTGCTCCACCACCAATCCACCACCTCTGTGCTGCCCTTCACTTCCATCCTCGTCCTCCCCTTTGCGCCTCCTCCCTGCTCGCCCAACACTGCAGCTCCAACACCGTCCCTCCCATTTTTGCGTTGTCCCTACCTCCCCCCCTCTCCATTCCCCTCTGCACTCTTCCACCGCCGCCTCCCCACTATCACTTCCCGCCATTCCCAACAACCTGCATACATTCAAAACACAAAAAAATTAATAATAAATTTTTATTATTATATTTTTTTCATACATAATAAAATTATTATAATTTAAATAATAATTATTGTATTATTATTTTTAATATATATAATAAATTATTATTATAATTTAATAATATTTATTGTATTATTTTATCCCTAACCCTAACTCTTATCCTTACTCCAAAGATTGAGTCCAAATATTCACCTCCCCACACCAGGTCAAGAACCATGGCCGAGTTACGAGACCGACTAGAAAAATTAGAAAAAGACCAAATTAGAGATTTAAAAATCGTCGAAGGTCTAAACTCCAGAATGGGCAAACTTGAGAAAATGTTTCAAGAATATTTAAAGGAAGAGATGAAAAATAACAATGCCGTGCTTAAAAAGGAAATCAAAGATGAAGTTGTTCTGGTACTAGAAAGAAGGTTGAGTGAAAAATTTGACACTCTGAACGAAAAACAAAAAGACTTGGATGACAAAATGAGTGCTATGACTCAAAACATAAACACCATAACCCAGAACTTGAGCACCATGACGCAGAGCCATAATATATTAATGGAGGTGTTACAAAGACTAATGCCTAAGACAGACCAAGTCAGCAGTCCAGACATGCTAGATGCCTCATTTCATATTTTCACACAGGAAGCACTTGCCAAGAATCAAGAAGAATTGCAAAAAGAAATAAAGATTAACAATGCGACGCTCAAGCAAGAGATAGAAACAAAAGTACTGCCAGATATGGAGGCATGATTAAACAACCAAATAGAAGCTATCAGTAAGATAGTAGAGAATAAAAAAGATAAAAATCACTGCCAACAACGAAGCAGTTCAAATATGTCACTTACGTCATCCAGTAGTTCCGATCCACCATCAAACCATAAAGCAAAAGGGAATCAATATCACCCTTACATAGTGTACCCACCTAAGGCAAAAATAGAGTTGTCGAAATACAATGGAAGTGAAGACCAATGCGTTGCTTGGCTAAACAAAGCAGAAGAATACTTTGACATTTACAATATTCAATCTGACGAGGAGAAGGTGAAATATGTGTCAATGCATATGGAAGGGTACGCCTATAATTGGTACTTATGGTGGAAGAGAGACAATTTTGCCTACACCTGGAACTTGTTCAAAAATGATTTTTTTAATAGGTTTCAAGGTATCAAAGAAGATGAATTTTTCAGTAAACTTACCAGATTACAACAGGTTGGAAGCGTTGAGGAATTCACACATTAGTGGGAATCCTTATCGACACGAGTATTTGTTTTGTCTGACAAACAAAGACTCGAAACCTATTTAGGAGGTCTTAAACCGTACCTCCAAAAAGAGTTAAAGTTACATGACATACCTAACGTAGAGGTAGCAAGACATAAAGCAAAAGCCGCAGAGCACAAATTGGAAGGAATAAAAACAAGAGGTGATAACCATTATCGACAAGAAAAAGAGACACAATGTAGGTACTGTGCAGATACTTGGTCACCCAGCCATCAATGCCACAAACCTCAATCATATGCCTATGAAATGGAAAATAGATCAAAGTCATCTAACAGTTACTCTGATAATAGAAAAAAGAAGAAAAACATATGTCGTCGATGTGGTGATGATTGGATCCCAGGCCATAAATGTAGGAACAATCAGACAATACAATGCAAAATCATCAATGGAAAGGAAGTGCAAGTCTCTACACAAGAAATCACGTCCGATTCTAATACCGACACTGAATCTGAATGAAGGACGACATTAGGAAAATACTCAAGCTTTGAGGACAAAGCTTTCCAAAAGGGGAAGGCAATGCTATGAATATTTTATTAATATTGTTATTTATATATTAAATAGATTATTAGGTTAATAAGCGAAAGGGTGTAACCCTTCGCTATTCTTGCTCAAGCCCTATAAAGGTGAGCTTATTGTAACTTTATCACCATCAATCAATATATTATTATTATTTATCTCAAATATGGAAGACGGTCTCGCTTCTTAACCCTTAACCGGACACAGTTAACTTAGTGAACGGATACGTTCACTGCATTTTGATTTGGTGGGCCTCCCATTCTTCTTGTCAAAATTTGCAATATTTCAAGGCTCTTTTGATTTGGTGGGCCTCCCATTCTTCTTGTCAAAATTTGTAATAACAGGCAATCAAAAACTTTTCCAACAATACATGATAATGCTTTGGAAATGACATGTTCCCTATGTAAATAATAACCTTAACATAGTTGATCATTTTTGACAATGAACTTTCCATAACAGACGAATAATTATTCACTCCATAAACTAATCTTCCAGTGCTTGAAATGACGTTGCAATTTATATAAAAATAAAACATTTGGATGCAAATTCATCTTGAATGGGGTTGTTATGTTTATGCAAGCTTAGATATTCAAGGCAAGCGATGGAAAATTCCTTTCATTTCATTCAAGCTTGTTGCATGGTACTCTATTTTTAGAGATCTAAAATTGAATTTTAGATGGAACAAATTAGTGTTGAAGCATGGTTTCTTATGCACAATTCTTTGGTCCTTTTGCTTTGGATCTACGGTGCTTAAAATGCAAAATTGAAACTGGGTTTCCTTCCTCATTAATCTCAATTAAAATATGTAAAAAAGAATTAAACAATTAAATGCAATGTGGCAAAAGAAGAGAGAATGACGAGAATAAAAACAACTACTCATGCACCAATTCTCCGTGGTTCTGAATCTTGCAACCAACTCATGATAAATTAGACTTTTAAGAATGTAAAAACTGATACGGATTTAAAAATCAATGTGTTTTGCTTCAATGGCTGAAAACGTTGTGACGTTGAAGTGGTTTTCACTTTGGTTTTCTTATGCAAAACTTTATTGTGTTCGTCTATCATTAATTCAATAATGCAAGCTGAATGAAATCTACCAATGAAAAGATGAAGAAATAGGAAAAGAATGGCCTCTTAAATGCTCAATGCTTCATTCCCCAAGCAATTGGATGATGGATGGACACTCAAATCACTGGCTAAATATACTAAAGTTCAAATTGTTTGCTTGGAGGAAATTCTAGCCTCGTAGGCCAATGATTTGTTAGAATTGTAACAACAATAACTGTGGGAAAATTTCATGGCAAAACCATATTTACCTAGAGGTCCATGTAATGATGGCAGTTCATGTAACGATGGTAGTTCATGTAATGGTGCTAGTTATGTTGTTGATATTATATATATTGATGCAGCCCTGAGAAGCAGTGTAAGATAATTCTGATGTAAGCCTTGTTGTGGGAAGATTGTGATCTTTACCTCTGAGCAATAAGAATACCAATATCTTGCCCCATGGATGTTTCCTTGACTTCTTGTCAAGGTTTTACCACGTAAATTTTGTGTATTGTTGAATGTGATTGTGCTATCTTGTTTTCCCATTTTTTATTCTTTTCGGTGCAAATTCTCTTTGTGGGCTAACATTTTTCACAAGTGGTATCAGAACGAGGTTGACGAAGAGTGAGACACCATTCCTAAAAAAAGAGGAGTTCGTGCATGTGTAGTTCAACTTGCCTACAAAACTTTGTGGGTAATCTATAGCGAAGGAGGAATCCTACCAGTGTGAGGGCGTAGAGGTGTGAGGCCGCACCAAGGAAGAATGGTTGATCCAAAATGGATGAATATAAAATAATTCATCTATTTTGGTGTTTTTTGGGTGGAGAGATTGGATGAATTGGCTTGTAGGGTCCATTTTAGGGCAAGTTTCACTTTGTAGATTTGGGGTCCAGAACCTTCCGAGGCCTTTTTGAGAGTCTAAACAATGTTTTTTGGGGTCAAATGTTAATCACTTGTGCAATGCTCCTCAACACAATTCTAGACTTTGAGACCTTTCCAATGGTTCAAGAATCACCTCAAATGGAGTCCGTATGTGAAATTTATGCCTCCCGCAAGTTGAACTATCCAGTTGACCACCGTGGTACCAAATGGATTCCACGTCAAATCTCATTTCTCACACATGTGGAGCTGGTCACATGTGTAATTTCAAGAACATTCTAGAAGGTCCAAAAAAACAACCCTAATTGAGAGTTGAGGTATGCAGAAACCCTGAAATTAACCTTAGATGACTATTAGGCTATGTTAAATACCAGGCCATTAGGAGAAGAAGGGGTTCCATTTATTATGATGTTACTATATTGTTCCATAGTTGAGCAACAACATGGGAGTGGATATTAAAGCATAATGGAGGAGGTAGGAGATCCTGCAATAGTCATTATGGCCACAGAGTCATAAGTAACTCCATAGAGAGTACACATTCCTTTGTAGTTGCATCTATATAAAAGAGCAAGGTATAGTCCTAATTTCTAGCTGAGTTTTTATCCATAGTGGGTTTTCCTAGGGTATATCTTGTGTTATTGTGTGGATTGTGTATTCCATTTCTCTAGTTATTCTTCTTTCTGTTCCAATTTATTTAACATTCAATGGAAATAAGCTAATAAAAAGAACTAAATTATACGATCAGTTGTGATGAACTGTTCCAGTGGAATATCCACGGCAATTTACATATCAATGACAAAAGAATGATCCCAACCTACTGGTGAACTGGCACTATGGCCATAGTCTAGTACGGTTGGACAACTAGACCCTTAATCCCTTTCGAACATGCATCCCTGATTGCTTGCTCCACCAATGCTTGTTGCTCCCACATGGAATCTTACTCATTCATATTTGCATAGTCGTACATCAGAGCATTGCCTCCCTTCGCATCGGCCTTTCAGAGCATAAAAAATATCTTATGTTGTTCAATGTACTTTGCAACTCTATGATGTGGTATATGGATGCGTGCTAGGGTACCCAAACTACACACTCGCCATGTTGGTGAGTCCCAAATTCCAAATGGGGTTCTGGCAAGACCTGTTTGTTAAGGCACGGGCTCTATGGCAAGCGAGCAGCGCTCTGGTGAGGTGGGGTCCATGTGATTCCCAAGTGGTGGAGATAACTATTTGAGAGTATAGTCTAAACCCGTCAACACACATGCGCTAACAAGGATAAGGTGAGTGTAGACCCTGAGTTGGAGAAGGAGACATATGAAGGAACGGTATACATGCTGGAGTACATTCTCTGAATGCATGAAGGTGATTTCTTTGAGAATGTGTGAAGGTGATCTGTCATCTGCAATATGCAATCTAAATTTTTTGGAGAGGCAGAGAGACTGTGCACCAAACATGTCAAATTGGAGGAAGCATTTGAGCAAATAGTCTATCCACCAAAAATTAACGGAGCTATTGAAGAAGTGTTTTCTTGCAAATCAAAGTTATAAATAGATGGTGAATTTTTCCAATGCAAAGCTTGAGGTGGAGAAGTTTAATTTGAAGAATAACTTTAAGTTGTAGAAGCTTAAGATGCATGATTTTTTGGTGCAATGAGGATTGCACAAGACGATCGCAAGAAAGACAAAGAGACCCGTGGGTATGACTAATGAGGACTGGGAAGATATGGATATAAGATCTCTCAACACCATTCGATTGTGTTTGGTAGATGATTTTATTTTCAATATTGTTCGACATGAAACAACAACAAGCTTATGTAGTAGAATGGAGAGCCTTTACACAACAAAATATGTGACAAATCAAATCTATTTTTGAAAAGGAAATTGTTCAATTTACGAAAGAAAAAATTATCAAAATTATTAATCATCTTAATGTTTTCAATACTCTCATGTGAAAAATTGAAGAAGAAGACAAGACCGTCATGTTATTGTTTTCATTACCTAAATCTTGGAACCACTTAGTCACTTCTATTAGCCTTAGCACAATAGATACTCTTGGTTGTGATAAAGTTGTGGGAGACTTATTGTTTGAGGAGGTGCGGAGGAAATCCAATATAGAAACCTCCACACCAGAAGCAATGGTGGGTAGGGATCAATCAATAGAAAGAAGGGGGAGTTTGAGAGGTACATCAAGATCTAAGTTAAAAGGAAAAAAGGGTAAGCAAAAACATTGGTACTCCAATAGATCAAGGCATCTCAAGAAAGATTCACGGAAAAGACAAGAATCCAAGGATGACTCCATAAAGGAAATGAATCTGGTTGAGACAAGTTTAGGTATGGTTGATGAAGTTTTATATGTTTGTAATATCTCATAATATCAAAGTTTTTATCTATTTTATGTGGTGCATCACATCACACGTGTCCACATAGGAGTTGGTTTTCTTCTTACCAATCTATTGATGGTTGTGTTGTTCTTATGGTAAACAATGTTTCTTGTAAGACTGTTGGGATTGGGAGCATTAATATTAAAGTGTTCAATGGTATTGTAAGGGCATTGGCAGAGGTAAGACATGTACCAGAACTCAAATATAATTTAATTTCCTTGGGAGTTTTGGATTCTAAAGATTATAAAGTTATTTGACAACACTAAAATGAAAAGGCCATGTGGCGGAGGTTTTTGGTGTTACAAGATTGGCCAAAATTTTCAACTTAAAACCTCTGCACCTCTGCTAATGGTACCAGATTTTTCGCAGAGGTATTTATGGAAATTTATTATAACTAAAAAATCTCGATGGTCGGAAACTTTAGCGGAGATTTTTTCATCGGTGCACTTATAGAAACGATGCACTGTTGCACTTATACCAATGATGCACTGGTGCACTTATACCAAAGATGCACCAATGCGCCTTCACCAAAGAGAAGCACTGACACAGGTGCACCTTCACCAAAGAGAAGTACTGGCACCGATGCGCCTTCACCAAAGAGGAGCACTGATATTTTTTTGGCCAAAATCACACTAGTGCACATTGGTCATGGAGCACGAGTGCACCAACAGTAAAGAAGCATAGATGCACTTATACCAAAGATGAGCATCAGTGCACCTTAACCAACAATGAGCATTGTTGCGCCCATACCAAAGAGAAGCACCGATGGCAAAAAACAATTTGTTGTGTACAAAAACCTTGTGAACATGCAAATAAAGGGAGGTGATTTAATAAATACATGATTATTAAAATGTAATGATATTATAACTTTGATTTTGAATATTCCAAGTACTAGTTCTTACCCTTGTTTATTAATGAATCTCTTATTTACAATTTAAAAATGAAATGCTTGTCTAATATTAAACACAAATTATACTTTTGTTGTTTGAAATATAATTTGATACTTAAAAGCATATGAAATAAGACATTATTAATAAACATAAAAATAATTTTATAAAAATGTATAATAATTAATATTGAAATTTTAAGAATTACAATTTATAATCATGGAGCATTGGTGCACCTACAGTAAAGAAGCACCGATGCACTTATACCAAAGATGATGAGCTATGCACCTTAACCAACAATGAGCATCGTTGAGCCCATACGAAAGAAGAGCACCGATGACAAAAAACAATGTCGTATACAAAAACCTTGTGAACGTGCAAATAAAGGGAGGTGATTTAATAAATACAATATTATTAAAATTTAGTGATATAATAACTTTGATTTTGAATATTCCAAGTATTAGTTCTTACCCTTGTTCATTAATGAATCTATTGTACAATTTAAAAATGAAATACTTTTTTCGACATGAAAAAACTTTATTGCTTGATATTCAAGAGCTTTGAATCAAAGACAATAATACAAAAATCACAAAGATGATAAAATGATCTGTAACTAATAAATCGACCTCCCAGGATCACATGGTTTCAACTCTATCAAGGAAAAAATCCTCCACAAAATACAAGCAATGATAATTACAAATTGTCAAATAAAAAGCATCAAATCACATATTTGTCAACATGCTATGATATTGCAAACTATCACATATAGAAAGTGTTGGACAATACACCTAGTGATCTAAATAAAAATGAAATACTTGCCAAATATTAAACAAAAATTATAGTTTTGATTGTTTGAAATAAAAAATTACAATTAAAAACATATGAAATAAGACATTATCAATTAAAAATAAAAATGTATAATAATTAATATTGAAATGTTAAGCATTATAAAAAAATAAGACATTATCAATAAAAATGTCTTATAAAAATAAGACATTATCAATAAAAATAAAAATAATATTATAAAACTGTATAATAATTAATATTGAAATGTTAAGCATTACAATTTATAATAATGGTGATGAAAACACTCATACAAAACCATGGTAAGTGTCAAACCACTCCATTTACTACTTAATGAGTGGATCTCTTATAAATACAAAACCACCCAATTATTACATAAAAAAAATTATTACATAAAAATTATTTGATAAAAACTCTCCAAAACCACTCATCCACTAGAAATAATATTGTTGAAAATAATATTGTTATTATCAAATTAATATGATGTTTAGGCTCCCCAATACCACATACACAATCTGCAATCTCTCACACGCTTGCATTGCATTATACTATAATTAAATGATTAACCAAGTGATCAAGATGATAATATTAACTGTCATATGCCCACATCTCCAAATAATGGGCTCCTAGAGTTGAGTGGGATGCCCATGACATTAACACCCCAATTGGGGGATAGCCAAGTCCATATTTAATTCCTCGCATTGAAATCTTAAAACACTGGTGGACACTGGTTGTTGAATAACGTATTGCTGTGTGAAAGATGTGCTCTGCAAAATACCTAACCCTTGCCCTAGCTGCCGCCGGTGCACATGGCCGCCGGGGCTCTACAGGGATGGATCTTCCGGGAGCTGCTGAGAAGGTTGGCCGTCGTCATTGGCCAGGCAGACGAGGAGGCACAACAGGCCAGAAGAGCTGGGAACACTCTGCGCCAAATACATCTCAGGGTTTTTTAACTTATGGAAGGAATGGGCGCGATGGTTATTGTGAAGGCGGAGTACTCGTTTTTTGCATGAAGGCCCTTTATCCCCCAATGTTCCAACCCGATCTGGAGATATTGCAGGAGCTCGCTGCACCCATCATCGATACCTGCAAATACTTTGCATCAAAGGGCTTGGATTTGGTTGTCACGGGTATGATTTGCGTGGTGAATGTACAGTCTGGATCCCCAACAAAACTGAGAATATGGATAGAGCGGCCGTCTATATTGCCGTCAAACAAGGAATCAACAGAGACCATTCAGGATCAGCGTTTGCTTTATTTTGAGCACAGGTTTAAAAAGTCGTGGTGGGAATGGCCTGTCGTCTCCTCTTCTAGCCAGCCAAAAGACGCTGAGGAGCAACCATCATTGGCCCATCCACATGATGTAAAACGGTATGAATCACAAGAACGATTCTCTGTCTCTGGTTTTGGGGTAGAAGATGAAAGTTTCCAGATTTTTATAAAAACGCTTTCTGGGAAAACAGTTTTGGTGTGGGTTACTGCTAATGATACAGGGGAGACTCTAAAATCTATGATAGCGCAGAGAGAGGGATACTCACGAATATCCTTTTACATTTGGTATGGAGGTAAAGTGCTGAATGAGGGTGATAGGCTGAGGGACTGCCGGATTTACAAGAACTCCACTTTGCATGTGATGTACCGTTTGCGGGGAGGATCGTTTGGGAAGAGAGGAACAGCAGGCCCTTCTACATACAAAGACGCAGCTCGTGCAAAGGGGCCACATACGTCAACAGCTCCTCATTCCTCACAACCCAAGCCCTATATCGTGGAGAAACTGGATGATATCCCATCTTTGGAGGTCAAGAATACAGAGGTAACACAACTCTTTTGCAATCTTCAAACACATGCTCTCATTTTCCGTTTTAATGGATTCTGGCCAAGATCTTATGATCTTCATAAATGGATCTACTCAAATTGGACAACAAATTGTCAAATTCTTTTATGCTCCAAAGGATTTTTTATTGTACAGTTTGAATCCGAGGAAGAATATGAGAAGACCATTGAGCAGGGTCCTTGGTTCTGGGGACGAGCAGGGCTTTTCTTAACCCCTTGGTTTCCATATTTTGATGCCAACACTATGGTGGTAACCAAAATGCCGGTTTGGGTGAGGCTGCCAAACCTGCCTCTTCCTTTTTGGCATCATTTAGTACTGGAAGACATTGGCAATCTGCTTGGGAAGTTCATTAAAAGGGATACTGATCGGCATGAGCAGGGACTTTTTACTTATGCACGAATATGTGTGGAGATCGACCTTAGCAAAGGTCTACCGGATAGAATCAAGCTGATATTTGAAAAGCTCAAATGGATCCAGGAACTGGACTATGAAAACACTGCTTTTAGGTGCAGATTTTGTCATCTAACAGGACATTTACAAGATTTGTGCCCACTTGCTCAACGGCCTTCCAAAAAGAACCAGGGGAAGAAGACAAAGGGGAAAACATGGCAGGCAGAATATGTTCCTCCCACTGAGGATTCAGAGGGTGAGGAAAGCGAACCAGAAGAAAAACAAGAAGAGGAAGTCAATGAGGAAATAGCACATACAGCTGACACGGTGGAGACACAACAATCAGATTCAAAAGATGCCGGTAAGGAAACACTCACGGAAAACATGCAACTAATGGCTACTTTCTTAACAGGGTCAAAGCGTGCACATGAATCAGAAAATTCAGACTCTGACAAAGAAAAAACCCCTGTTCAGCCAAGAGAGGAGCAGGCGAGTAAAGAGATGGTTGTAGTTGTACCCCAGCAGGGGGGATGGACAGAAGTGAAATCAAAGAAGCGAGAGAAGAAAGGGAAATTAGAGGATTATTATAAAATCCCAAATTCCTAGAAATTTTTTTGTAACAACATTGTTCTTTTTTTCTGTAGACCTATGGTCTTGACTCAGTTGTGCTTATGCACTTACAAAATGTAATTTTGTATCGCTTCGGCTTGAAATAAAATTACGCTTTTTTTTCTTGGAAAAAAAAAACAAAAAACAAAAAAACAAAAAACAAAAAACAAAAAACAAAAAACAAAAAAAACACTGGTGGACACTGTCTCTATAAGGTAACGAAAACAATAAGCTTCTCCATTACTTCTCCATAACTTAATTACTTTAAAATAATATTAACACTTTATAATTATACTTATTATCTCCAAATATATATTAAAAATTTAAAACCTACACATGCACGATGTGTGATAATTGGTACTTAAATCGTCCTGGTATTTCGGCGATCGATGATGGAAAATTTTCTGGCGAGGCACAGTTCCATCCTTTTTGGTATTTTTTTTAAAATTTCGACGATCTGGATTGTCTTAAAATGAGCCAAAACCCCTAAAGACACAATTCCATGACAAAATTCCGCAGTAAATAAGATAAAACTACAATTCCACCAATTTTTATAACCAAGTCTAAAGAAAAATCGCCAAAAAAAAATGATTTGAGTGCCATTTATCCCATGCACTACCCATTCATGCAACTTGACCGTTTATTTTTCCTACGTATTTGATATTTAATGCAACAACATTTTTTACCAAGACTCCGAATATCCGTGCATACATATTGCCAATCCAGTGTTATGAAAACATGGTCATATAGAAAAGATCACCTTATTGCATACAGATCAAGGATTAGTGATTTTATATTTTTGGGTGTTTATTTAACTTCAATATAGTATATGAATGAGTTTTCTAATATTAAATCAATGGGATAATTTTATTTTTTAAGTTTTATAATAAAAAATTAAATCAATTAATTTATAATGAATCAATTCAATAATTAATTAAAATTAGAACTTTAAGTAAAATATATTTATAGTGAAAAAATCAACTTTTTAAACAAATATCATGAATAAAATTTTAGTCAATTAAATCAAATTATACCTTTAAACAAAATATTTATAAATATTTTAATTTACATTTTTACTTTAATTTTTAAAAATAATTAAAATCTTTAAAAAGAAAGTTTTTTATCAAAATCACTATCAACTAAATAAAATTATAATTTTAAACAAATTTCCTAAAAGCTAGTAAACTATGTGTTCCTTTTCAATACACACTACCAACCCACATCAACGTTCTAAGTGTTTACATGAATTTGGGTAACACTTTTTGGCAAGCGAAGGGTGTGAGTATAGAAAAAAGTGAGTTCGATCGAGCTTGTTTTTTTCTTGATCATGGGTTTTCTTAACCCTCGATCGAGCTTTTTAAATAGCTCAATCGAGGTATTGTTATTAGTAAAAAATACATAAAAGTATGTGGGAAGACTATAGAAAGTAAAAAGTAGCTCGATTGAGCTTTTAGTTTAACCGCAACTAAACTCTTGATCGATCTATTTAAAAATGCACTCAAAACCTCAAACGAGGGTTTTTAAGACCTCAATCGAGCTAATAGCTTGACCGAGGGCTTGAAAAATAGGCTTTTGGCCCCCTTTTCTGTAAATTTAATTTTATTGCCCTCTTTGCCAAGCCTAAACCTTGTCCTGGGATGCACTGTAGGTGGCGAACTTCATACTGATGTATTCGTCAATGAATCATCTATCCATTGACATATAATTTACAGGTTTCTGAGTTTATATGATAATTTTTTAAAATTTTCTTTTCAAAATTATATTTACAAAACCATGTCCACAACTTCAAATCAATGCAAAGAAAAATCAACAACATAAAAAGTACACAACCAAAAAATTTCAAAAAATATATACGCCCCAATCAATGCATCCTCTTCAAAAGAGTATTTTTTGTTTTTCGATTTTTGTAACTAGTAAAAGAAAATTTACGTGCACACACATGTGTACGAAATGCGATTAAAATTTTCAATGGTTAGTCTCAAAAATTAATAAAATCATAAATTTCCAGCATAAATTAAAAATATATATATGTACACCACAGTGCATTTTGTGTAGATTATGTTGATGTATATTTTTTTTCAAAAGATATGTTTTTATCATTAAATTATTTCATGTGCACACATCCACTTGTTAATTTTTCTTGAAATTTACAAGAGCAAACCTATCATTAAATGGAATTTTTGCATATTAAATAATTTTTTTTTAAAAATATAGGTGGAAAGAAAACATAATTCCCTACAATTGTTTTTTAGTTGCATGTTGAAATTCACAAGACATATATGAGTTTTGAGAGCTTCAATTTAATAAATGAGTAAAAAATCAAATTTTCATTGTCACTTTTGGTAAAAAAGTGTTATCCATCTTCATAGATTCACCCTCTCATCAGAATCAATATTAATTTTAGGTATAATCAATGATATGATAATATGACAACTTATTTGGAAATCCAAATAAAATACCAATGCTAAATTTATCTCATCGTGCAAGCATAATATAACAAGAAATGAGCCACAAAGTGGCAATGTTCCTACAAGGCCAGTGCAGAGGAGAGCTATTATAGTTTAAGGAAGATTAATTGGGCTTAGTTTTTTTTTGCAATGTAAGACTAATACTGTGTTGGACTCAATAAAGCAAAGTCCAATATCATTTAGAAGGCAAAATTTTAGATTGTAAGATACTTTGCAATAGTGCACTTGACCTCGTCTTTAGTGGTGAGTAATTTAGTTATCACAAGCCCAAATTTAGCTTTTTTATCTCTACTCGTAAAACTTAAACTACTTTGTATTTATAACGTTTTTGCAATGATGTTTGGATCAGTTACTCATAAAGATCTTAATTGCAATATACATGGCTTGCATGGCTTACAATATATTGGCCATACCCATTTCAAGCTCACTTTTTCTTTCAATTCTAGGAACTTGTACGAAAGCACTATAAACCTAGGTCAGGGCTAATCTTAATGTTGGACAAAGGAACATTCTACCCAGCAAGGAAGCTATCACCAAATTTGCATGAGGAATTGAGATTTGAAGCTAAGCTTATCTTGGGATAGTAATGAGAACTCATTGTTGGCTCCCACCCTCAACCCCAAATTTTAAACTCACTTTATACAAACTATTGTATAAGGATGGCTCAATCATTTAAGATTCAATTATAATCAAAGGTTACATTCAATTGTTTTAAGATGCTTTATAAAGTCGATGTTGTTGATAAAACATTAACTCAAGAGGAAATGAGGGACTACACTATCACTGAGCAAGATGGCCAACAACTCCTCCTTAAACTTGTCACTAAGTGGACCTAGAGTGGTACACATTAATATCAAGTCTCAGCAAAACCCTAAGCCCTGGTAGCTTTGTTATTACGTTCAAGAAATATTGGTTGATTGCTAAGAAACTAGGGACAACAATTAATACATAGTTTTTTTATATATGATTTCGTGAGGAAGAGAGATATTATTTTACCTCCAGTAGCTGAAGAGAGGTCATATTCAAGTGTGTTTTTATGGTTGGGAAACCTTATAGGGAGGCCCAAAACATACGTCTAGTGCCAAAATATAGATCGTGAGCCTCTGCCCATTGACCTCTCTTGTACCCCACTGCATGTAGAATTCAAGGATGGTGCCCGTGTTCCTACGCCCACACTCACGAACCATGGCTACCTTAGATTTCATAAAGCAAGTCTTTTAATCTCCATTACAAAAAATAAGTTATGCCAAAGCTCATAGAATGTACTTCGAATGAGGTGACAAGGAGTAAGGCCTGTGATTTTGGAGGATAATCTAACCAGAGATGTGTTCACTAGGGATTTTTGGAACATCCCCAAGAAAACAATTATGTATTGTAATTTGTAATAGATAGAACAAACTACACTCTTCGATTGGAGGGAAATTTATAATAATATAGCTATGACTGGAGGCCTCTTTGAATGGCACAAGTGACTATCCAATGAGCCATAGTCCCAGGTCAAGCCCAAGGCCGCTCGTTTCGAACTAGAGATGTTTTCTTGTTCAAGAATAAAAAATAAATTGAATAGGTTACCTACAAAACCTACAAATGCCACTATCCAGCATGAAACAATGGACAACAGATCGTAGTAAAAATATTTTACCTCCACGAAATCGAATGGCTAGAAAAGACCACTAGCCATTCTGAAACCTCTGGCAGAGAAGAGATAAACCGTCACTCATTTTTGTGTTCGTAACTCGAGCCAAGATAACCAAACAAACTGACAAATCCAAAGTCTAGCACACAACCAATACCCAGTCAATCTCGTGAGCTCGGACTTCATTTGGTAGTTCTACACAAATTCCTTAGACAAAATTGAATCAATAGAAGACCCTACTTTGACCTTGAACAACACTATAATCGAATTAATTCTACTCTCCCCAATCCACTATCTGATCCAGCGATGATCAACGATACAACACTCCAAACAAAACTTGGAAATTGAGAACCTCAACATTGTCAGCAACAACAACAAAAAAAAAACATACAACTCACCACCCTCAAACACTAGATCACTAGAACCCGAAGCACCCTATGTAACCCGAAACCTCTGGCGCAGATAAGAAAGATGAACCGATAACCAGAACCACCTCAAAGAAGACTCCATAATAAAAAACCTCAACAAAGCAACCAGAACAACTAGGAATTAATTCCACTCTTGCCCCAGTCCACCATCTGAGGTGGTATTGATCGACAATACAACCTGCCAAAATAGAACTACTAGTGTGATGGCATTCACATTTAAAACTGATAACCAGGTCATTGAAGACTGACAACATAAGCACGCCACGAACCGATAACCATAACTACTTCAATGAAGACTCCAAAATAAAAAGCCTTAGTGAAGCAACCGGAACCGCTCGGAATTAATTCCACTCTTGCCCCCAATCCATCGTCTGAGGCGACATTGGTCGACGGTACAACCTGCCATAAATAGAACTACTACTGCGATGCCATTCACATTTAAAAATGACAACCGGATCATTGAAAACCGATGGCATCAACATGCCGCCATAGTGGCTGACATACCCTCCAACGCTGATGTCGCCCCTCTACCGACCAATCAAAGCAGAGTTAATTCTTGAAATAATAAAATTAAATAATATACAACTACAAATATGAAGGATAAACTTTAGGTTTAAAGAAATTGCAAAAATTCAGCCAACCTTTCAAATTTAGTGAACGCTATATGTCCCTTGTACGGACATAATAAAATTAGTTTAGTTACTTAAGGGTACCCGCACGAAGTTGGTATCCAAAAAGGCCGCAATGGAAGGGTGCGCACACGCATTCAAACACGCGTACGTGCCTTTGCTTCGGCAATGCCGATCATTCATGTTGGTGAGTTGACGTGGACAAAATGTGCGGGCACGCGTATGCAAATATATACGCATGTTTACATGCACGCACACGTGTTTACATGCGCGCACGCATGTTTGTAGCGCGTACACACCATCAGTGTGTACACGCTAAAACACGTGCACGTGCCCATGCATAAAGTTTACGCCATTCATTGATTGTGTTTATTATGGTGTTGATCCAGTAACGTGATATTTTTAGCAGTTTTTTGGGTCCTGAACTTTCGGGGTCGTTTTGAGGACCTAAACGACATTTTTTGGCGATTTGGGGGCCAAATAGTTGCCCTTGGCATACATTAGGCCCTGGTCGAAAGTTGTAAATCTCGGATAGACCTTTCCAATGGGCTACCGAGCGCCCCAAACAGAGATCGTATGCAAAAGTTACGACCACGAGAAGTTGATATACTAACTTACCCAAACGGGGCCCATGTGACTTTTGACGATTCATCTCCTAAGGTTAGGTTTTTGGATGTCTAGGGTTTTTGGAATTCTTGTTTATTGTAAAATGCCTTGAGATCCTCATTGTAACCATCTTCTTGTGAAATGAGCGCAGCCATCACATCTCTTCTCAGAGATAAGCCGCCACCATTCTAGCAAGCTTGTTTTCCGCTGCATTTTACAGTTTTAGCTTATTTCCTTATTGAATAGAAAACCAGTTTTACTGTATCTCTGTTATTGTGTGTTAAGCATCTGATAATAATCTGTATTCATTTCGTTCTGCTCATAAAATTCAGATCAGTGGTATCAGAGCGGTCTGCTCCTTGTCGTCTTAATGCATGTCCCCAACGAGGTTAGGGTACAAAGAATTGGGTCTCAAGCTTGTTTCTCTTGAGGACAAAAGCTCTCACACGCCCAAGCGACCTCTCATGGCAGGAGAAAAGAAAGATGACGAGACAGGAGATCCTATCAAAATGTTGCTTGAGGAAGCCCTCACACAACAGAGGAATGAGATGATGGATAGTTTCACGCAAATCCTTCGGCAACTACCAACAACCGATGCATCTTCCTCGAGCGGAGGCGCCACCCCCTTCAAGGTACAAATCAACTTCGATATTCCTATATATGAAGGGCAGATAGGCACAAATGCTGTAGATAAGTGGTTGAATCTACTAGAAGGGTATTTTTCTGTCCATAACTTTTCGAATAGAGAAAAGATTACTTTTGCGCTCCTCAAAGCCATTCTCCATGTCGAAGATTGGTGGGAAAATTTCTGTGAACAAAAGGACACAGAGGAAGCCTCATTATTTTCAGTCACGGCCACATGGGAATCCTTCAGGGATGCTATTAAGGAACAATACTACCCTGTTGGAAGTTATGATGACTTGTATACCAAATGGACCACACTGCGACAAGAAAGAGACCAAGGAGTGCCAGAGTTCACAAATATCTTCCATACCTTGTGCACCAAGCTGGGTATCAAAGATTTAGAGCGACATCTGGTGCTCAAGTATCGCGGTAGTCTGCATAGATACATCCAGACTGAAATTGAATTTATGGACATCTCTTCCTTGGGCGTGGTCTACCGATATGCCGTCAAAATCGAGCAGAAGCTCAAACAAAAGACGCGGCAATTTGGGCCTGGGAACCCCTCAGAGCAAAAGACAGGAAAGGGCGGGCCCAACCCACAGAATAAAGGACAAAACAAAGATGGATAGTATCAGGACAACCAGTCCAAGCCACAAGCAAAGAAGGACACCAGAAAGATGAAGAAAGATACCGGGAAGTGGTGCCACTTCCATAAGTGCCCTTGGCATAACACTGCTGACTGCCGCTCAAAGCAATCGCTGGTAGCCGAAGTGAAAGCATCTGAATCAGATGCGGGTTCTGACTCTGATTTCGAACTAGAAAGGGGAAGACAGATCATTGACGTGGAACCCAGTGCCACCATTGCTACCACCAAGCTCCAGCCTGATGAACCAGACAAGCCAGAAGAAGGAGAACGCCTCTTCCATTCACAAATGTGGGTAAAAGGCACCCCGCTGCACTTCATCATTGATAGCGGTAGCCAGAAGAACCTCATCTCAGCAGAGGTCGTCAAGCGCCTGGCCCTGCCGACAACGCCGCACCCACAACCCTACACCATTGGATGGCTCCGCAAAGGAAGCGATCTTCGCGTCAGCCAACAGTGCAGATTGTCATACAGCATCAAGCCCTTTAAGGATGAGGTATTGTGTGATGTTGCTCCTCTCGAAGTTTCAGATGTTCTTTTGGGCCAACCTTATTTATGGAAACGTCATGTTGTATATGAGTCTAGGCCTCATAATGTTATTATTTATTTGAACAAGAAATTGTACAGGATACCCAAGGCAGTCCCTCCTAGTGCCATTTCCTTGATCTCTGCCAAGCAATGCAGGAAGGTCATCTCTCAGACTGAAAAATTTGTGTTCTTCGTGATTCTCTCTCAGAGTGAGAGAAAGATCGCAGCCACATCCAGGGCCTCCGTGACCGATCTCTCCACACAATAGAAGCAAGTGGATAAGGTGGTGGAAGGATACTCAAATATCTTCTCCTCTCCTACCTGGGTACCTCTGCATTGACAGGTCAAGCATCCCATCAATCTGATCCCAGGCACACTGCTACCCAATGGGCCAGTCTATCGCCACTCTTTGTTGGAAAACAAGGAGATCAAGAGGCAGATCCAAGAATTGCTCCACAAGGGGCACATCCGTCCCATTTCATCACCTTGTGGGATCCATATTGTGCTAGTGCAGAAGAAAGATGGGACCTGGTGACCTTGCATTGATTACCGGGCCCTGAATAAAATCACAGTCTGCAACTGGTACCCGATTCCCCGAATCGACGACCTCCTTGATCAGCTGACGGGGGCCAAATACTTTAGTAAGATTGATCTGAAGTCTAGCTACCACCAGGTCCCAATAGAACAAACAGACGTATGGAAGACTGCCTTCAAGTCAAAAGAAGGTCTTTTTGAATGGCTGGTCATGCCTTTTGGTTTGACAAATGCTGCAGCAACGTTTATGAGGATGATGGACGATATCCTACGACCTTTCACCAATACTTTTGTAGTGGTGTATCTGGATGACATCCTCATCTACAGCAAGACTTGGGAGGAACACTTTTAGCATATTCAATAGGTTCTGCACACCCTGCGGCAGCACAAACTATATGCAAACTTGGAAAAATGCTCCTTCGGCATGGACAGGGTCCATTACCTAGGCTACATCATTGATCGACATGGTGTGCATGTGGATCCAGCCAAGATCCAGGTCATCCGTGACTAGCCAGCCCCAACCACACTCACTGAACCTTGGAGCTTCTTGGGCCTTGCCAATTTCTATCGCCGGTTCGTGCTGGGATTCTCTCATATCGCATGGGCCGTCAGCCAAGTGGCCAAGGGTGGTGGTAAGGCAAAATTTGTGTGGGGCCTGTTCCAACAACAAGCCTTCTATGACTTGAAGAAGCATTTGTGTTCATCGCCGGTACTCTCATTACCGGACCTTCAACATGCCTTTGAGATCGAGATAGATGCTTCAGATTATGCTGTAGGTGCCATTCTCACTCAACACGGCCACCCCGTGGCATATCTTAGTGAGACACTATCAGATGCTGTCCGTAAGTACCCTACCTACGACAAAGAAATGTACTCCATTGTACAAGCCTGCCGCCAGTGGAGACATTACATTCTTTGGAAGGAGACAGTCATCCACACTGATCACAAGCCACTACAGTTCATGCAGACCCAAGGAAAGTTGCAGAATGACCGCCATCAAAAGTGGTCAACATATTTACAGTAGTTCCACCTCAACATCAAATATAAAACAGGGATTACCAACCGAGTTGCTGACTGCCTTAGTCGACCTCCAGTCGCGGCACTCACCACGGTGCTAGACTCTTGCAGCCACGAGACCTCCGGATGGCCCCACCTCTACGAGACAGACCCTGACTTCTCCACCACCTATCAAATGTTGGGCACCAACTCAGTGGTTGCTAATTTCCATCTTCAGGACGGGTTGTTGTGTCGTTTGGGCCATATCTGCGTTCCATCAAGCGAGCGCACAAAGCTGATTTGGGAAGCTCACTACAGTTGGGTGGCAGGACACTTTAGCGTCGAAAAGACAGTGGCAGTGCTGCAGAAACATTTCTACTGGCCGAAACTTCGACAGGATGTCAGCAAGTATATCAGGTCCTACACCGCTTGCGCTATTGCCAAACCGACCATTAAGAAACAGGTCCTATACACCCCTTTGCCTACTCCTGACAGGTCGTGGGAATCCATCTCAATGGACTACATGTCAGGCCTCCCGTCCACCAAGAGGGGAAATGACTGTGTTTTTGTGGTTGTTGATCGCTTTTCCAAAATGGCGATTCTAGCCGCCTGCAAGAAGAACATCACACCAGAAGCCACTACCAAGCTCTTCTTTGAACGAGTTTGGGTACATTTTGGGATCCCACAAACCATTATCTTAGACCGTGACAATTAGTTCCTCAACTCATTCTGGTCGAGCCTCTGGTCACTGCTGGATACCAAGCTCACCAAATCCACTGCCTTCCACCCCTAGACCGACAGCTAAACCGAGGTTGTCAACCGGATGGTCGTACATATCCTGCGCATGTACAATTCAACACACCCCCGCACATGGGACGAGAATCTTCCCTATGTCCAACATAGCTACAACCGAGCCCTGCATAGCTCAATTGGCCACAACCCCTTTCAAGTGGGGTTGGGATTCCAACCATTGGGTCCCATGGATGTTGCACTTCCCCTTGCAACCACCTCGGCCGACTTGTCCCCAGAAGCTGACAAAGCCGCCCGGTTCATTGAATGGATCCAGCATATCTTCCAACAGGTTCAGGATATTCTACAGAAGTCTAATGCCAAGTACAAGCAACGCCATGATCAACATCGGGTGCCACATAAGTTTTAGGTGGGCAACAAATTTTGGTTGCATTTGCAGAAAGAACGCCTTATAGGGCCCCATCGAAAGCTTCTCCCACTTCGTTATGGGCCATACACCATCATCAAGGCGGTGGGTGACAATGCTTTTGAGCTCAACATTTCCCCCTTCCTTGGTCTGCATCCAGTATTCAACGTGGCTCTCCTTCAACCATATTTCCCACCATTATTAGACACCTTAGAGATAACAGAGAAGTTGACACCAACAGAGCTCAACCCTGACTACCTACAACAAGCATCCAGTGATCATATTTCAGACACACAGATCAAGGGCACTCGACATCAAAGGATCCAGCCTTATCGAGTTGTCAAAGCAGGGCAGCTCCTGCACCAAGGCAAGTGGCTCACCCGGGGCCAAATTCAGCAGAAATTTCCTCATCTGATGGGGGAACTCAACGCAATGGAGACCATTGCTTCTTAAGGAGGGAGGATTGATCCAGTAATGTGCTATTTTAGCAGTTTTTCGGGTCCTGAACTTCCAGGGCCGTTTTGAGGACCTAAATGAACTTTTTTGGCAATTTGGGGGGCCAAATGGTTTCCTTTGGCATGCATTTGGCCCTGGTCGAAAGTTGTAAATCTCGGATAGACTTTTCCAATGGGCTACCGAGCGCCCCAAACAGAGATCGTATGCAAAAGTTACGACCCCGGGAAGTTGATGTACTAACTTACCCAAACGGGGCCCACGTGACTTTTGGCGCTTCATCTCCTAGGGTTAGGTTTTTGGATGTCTAGGGTTTTTGCAATTCTTGTTTATTGTAAAAGGCCTTGAGAGCCTCATTGTAACCATCTTCTTGCGAAATGAGTGCAGCCGTCACATCTCTTCTCAGAGATAAGCCGCCACCATTCCAACAAGCTTGTTTTCCGTTGCATTTTACAGTTTTAGCTTATTTCCTTATTGAATAGAAAACCAGTTTTACTGTATCTTTGTTATTGTGTGTTAAGCATCTGATAATAATCTGTATTCATTTTGTTTTGCTCATAAAATCCGGATAAGGTGTTGCATAACAAAAATTTCTTTCAGGGGCACTTCCCCGAACCCCCTGTTGCGCGTGCTGGGATCATAACCAAACCCGGGGTACAAACACAATTGAAACAACATCATCTATGAAACTGGAAGATTAGGCTCCACAACCAACAAAGAGATCATGGGGTTAAGGGGGGAGCAGTAGCATCCCACGTCATACCTGCAAGGGTTGCGCTTGGTGCAACGCCACATGGGATTTGAAATGTAAACATGCTTAGAGGGTGAAAGAAGAGGATTGAGACCTAAATGAACGTTTCATAACTCAGGAGCTGCGATATGGGGATGAAATGATTTGGGCCTTGGGCCCTAAATCATTTGGATATGAGTGTTTTTCACACCAAAGACGGCCCATAGGGCCTCAAACATGGTCGAGTAAAGAAATAATATAAAAAAACCCTCTCGTAAGTCCAACTTTCAAAAAAAATTGTAAGGGCCCCCTAGATTTTCCCTGGGGGTGTGTTGTGGTCACAACAGTGGGATACATGAGCCATGAGTAGGTTTTGTAAACTGAAACAAGGGCTTTAATCCCTAAATGACCCTCTCAACCTCAAGTGCCATGAACAAAACCTAAAATTCACAATGTGAGCCATCTATAAGGTGTTTTTGGAATCAAAGTTGAATGCGAGTGTTATTACAATGTCTTGGGAATCATGTACGAGTATTAAACAAGAGCCTTTGTTAATAATATTTTCTTCTTGGGAATATGAACACCATTAGTTGTCCAATATAGATTATCTATAACATGATTTATGCACTGTGGATGGTTCTTGAGCCCTTAACCCTAGTCTTGGTAGAAAAACAATAGCCTCAAGCCCTTGGCCATGGTTTATGGAGGGAAATAACAATCTTAGACTTGAAACATATTTTGTCAAGATCAAATGCAATGAATGCATCTTCAGACTACCATGAAAGACCATGGATATGTTGCAAGGCCTTGAACAACGTCAAAGAATGAAAATAGGTTCCTTGAGATCTTATTGAAGCATAATGAGCTCAATTGAATTCCACTTAAGCCTTAATTGAAACTTCTTGACCTCAAGCATCGTCAATAACACATAGAATCCATGACACTAGCCCTCTACAAGGAGTCTTTTGCATATGAATTGAATATGGCTGCCATTATGATGTCTTGGGGTTCAAGTATTTATCTTGGCTCCTTAACCATGGCTAGTGGAGGGAAACAAGAGCCTCCAACACTAACTCTTGCTTCTTAGGCACAAACACCATGAAAGAGTCCCTGGACTAGGTTAGTTGTGAACCAAAAATGGGTGTCAAGGACTGACCAAGATATAGGGACAACAAGAAGCTCCTCATGCCTTAAATGAAGCTTCTCAGGCTCAAGCACCATGAACAACACCTACAACTCAAGAAGCTTCTTAGGATACGATGTTGATTGCTTCTTCAAACCACCACACATAACCCTTGTGGGGTATCTCTAGCAAATGCGGAGGGATACATATACCATGATTAGGCTACATCGCATGCCTTAAATAATATTATGTCATCATCATCATATTCATAATCATCATCATCATTCTCATTGTCCTCATCTTAATCATCATCATCATCATCATCTTCAGCATCATCATCATCTTCATCATCATCGTCATCACCATCTTCATCATGATCATCATCATCATTATCATCATTGTCGTCGTCATCACCACCACCACCACCATCATCATCATCGTCGTCGTCATCATCATCATCATCATCACCACCATATTCGTCATCATCATCATCATCATCATCGTCATCATCACCATCATCATCTTCATCATCTTCATCACCATCATTTTCATCTTCATCATCCTCATCATCATCTTCATCATCCTCATCGTCATCCTCATCGTCATCTTCATCATCATCATCATCGTCATCGTCATCGTCATCTCCCTCTTCCTCATCAACATATTCATCATCATCATCTTCTTCTTCATCATCATCATCATCGTCATCGTCATCTCTCTCTTCCTCATCAACATCTTCATCATCATTATCATCATCATCGTTATCATCATCATCACCATCATCTTCATCGTCTTCATCATCATCATCATCTTCATCCTCATCATCATCGTCGTCATCGTCATCATCATCATCATCACCATCATCATCATCATCGTCATCATCATCATCATCATTGTCATCTTCATCATCATAATCACCATCACCATCATCATCAACATCTTCATCATCATCAACATCTTCATCATCATCATCTTTTTCTCCATCATCATCATCATCGTCATCGTCATCTCCCTCTTCCTCATCAACATCATCATCATCATCATCACCATCATCATCATCATCATCATCGTTGTCATCGTCATCATCATCATCTTCATCGTCTTCATCATCATCATCATCTTCATCATCATCATCATCATCATCGGTGTCATCATCATCATCATCATCATCATCATCATCGTCATCATCTTCATCATCATAATCACCATCATCATCATCAACATATTCATCATGATCATGATCGTCATGATCACCATCATCAACATCTTCATCATGATCCTGATCATCCTCATCAAAATCTTCATCATCATCATCATACCATCATCATCATTGTCGTTGTCATTGTTGGGCCTGGCCCAAGTGGGGCATTTTTTAGCAAGTCAGATTTTGGAACTGCGGAGCTAAGCGCAGTTCAGTTGAAGGCATTTTGGACAAGTAAGTTTTGGGATGCTACGAAGTGGCGCGCAGAGCAGCATCGGAAGAGCTACGAAGTACAATACTGCGAGGACACAACGCTGCAAAAAGCTCGATCTACGAAGATCCGGCAAGGCAGAAGGTTAGACGGAAGATGGCATAGATTCCGGTTAGACCATCGGTGGTCTATTTTTGGTAAAGATGCTCCACGATTACCAAGCGACGGGAAAGGAGCAATGCGGAAGGAAAGCGACTGGTCGCACATGCGGAAGGAAAGCGACTGGTCGCACATGTGGCAGAACCACTACATAAACCAATCGCATAAGGCTGTTAGAGGAAGAACGTCTCGGTGAAAGCGACCTATTGGCGTGCACGATAGGGAGGCTGATAGCGACGTGAGCATGTGCTGAAGGCGACCACGATGGAAGATTCACTACCAGAAACCAGCAAGTCCGGTTAGCTGAATACCGCGAGGGTTTTGTAAACCTTAGGGTTTTTGCTTGCAGATTGTAAAGACATGACCTACGGGCATGATCTATAAATAAGGCATATTTTGTAAGGGAAAGTGTTACTCTTCATTGTTATTGTTTTCATTATTGACTGAATAGATCTTTGTTGAGAGACATTTTTGTAAAGGCTCTGCAAGCTGTGTGCGCAGAGGCCTATTGAGAGAGAAGAGAGTCTGCAGCTGAGTGCGCAGACTGGAATTGTTGTACCCTTCCCAAAGACTAATACAACAACAGTTCCTATGGACATAGCTCCCATCCTGGGGGTGAACGACGTTAAATCTTGTGCAATGTGATTGCTTATGTGTTTTTGCACTTGTCTGTTTGCTTACTATGAATGCTTGAGTTCTCATTTATCAGTTGATATGTTAATGATTTTATATGTATTTGCCATGGGAAAGAGATGGGAATAATATGTTAAGTATTACATGAATGGATGGATGTTGAATGTGCAGTGTTTCTAAGTTAACGAATGCATAAGTCATTTAGATAAGTGGTTAAGCTGGAGAGTTCGCATCGTGTGATTCCCTTGAAACGCAGCACTGTGTGTGCGCAGAGTTGTGCATTTCGTCCCACTGCATAAGTCATGAGAATAAATAACCTAATGCAGTAGATGAATGAATAAGTACTAAGTAAAATCATCGATATCGGTTAAGTCCGAAGAGGAAGCGTATAAGTCAGTTGCGCTATCCTGTTGAGTGAATTCTACCCGAACTGTGCAGTCCTTGGATGTGCTGATTGTGCCAGTATTTTAGCTTGTAGAAGTGTGGACTGGGACGTAGGCTATCGTCGCACAGTCTTCAGTCCACAACGCGAGCCCCATAGTGCGTTGTGCAGTAGTTATGTCCAAACAACTCATCACGCAGCTGTGAAAACCTGATTCTGCAGCTCCCTCATAGCTACACCTCGGGTGAGATCTCAGTCTGTTTGTAGGCTGTTGCCGAAAGGGCCGATGAGAAGGGGTTTTGTTGGTTCTCTGAAACCGCGAAGAACCTGGGTCTACATTGGAAACCTCTAGAACAGTATATATGCCAACAGTCATCACCATCATCATCATCATCTTCATCATCATAATCATCTTCAT